>CM070031.1:26614219-26821719 GCA_036247105.1 Cirrhinus mrigala | reverse complement strand
TTTCTTTCTTTCTTTCTTTCTTTCTTTCTGTCTGTTTATATCTATCCAAGTGTCTGTCTTTATCTATCTATCTATCTATCTATCTATCTATCTATCTATCTATCTATCTGTCTGTCTGTCTGTCTTTCTGTCTGTCTGTTTATATCTATCCAAGTGCCTGTCTTTATTTGTTTATCTATCTATCTATCTATCTATCTATCTATCTATCTATCTATCTATCTATCTATCTGTCTGTCTGTCTGTCTGTTTATATCTATCCAAGTGCCTGTCTTTATCTATCTATCCATCTATCTATCTATCTGTCTATTTATCTGTCAATTTTTCTGTCTGTCTATCCACCTTAAAGCTGCGCACATTTTTATATTTAATTAAATTGAAAAGGTTTTAATTCAGTTAAATTCAGTTAAATCTTTTAACCCTGTTTTAACATGGATTTCTATAGAGACCGGAACATGAAAGCACCCAAATGGAAGTTAGAATCCATTATGGCGCTGCCCATCGGTTACTCAGGAAAAAAGTGGATATCTATCTATCTATCTACCTATCTATCTATCTGTCTGTCTTTCTGTCTATCTGTCTGTGTATATTTATATATATTTATATCTATCAAATCTCATTGTGTGCTGTTAAAATCAAAATCCAGTAGATTCAGTGTACACGGTTCTAAGCTTTTCTCATTCAGAAGGCCGGCTGTGCAAACCAGCATTAGTTTAGAATAGAAAGCTCTCTGACAGAGTGTAAAGAAGCAATGATTAAACACAAACCCAGTCGGAGGAGAGACTTTTGCGGGGCTGCGAGTCTCTAGCGGCTGTCTGATCCTGCGCCTCGCTTGGGGAAAAAGCAGATTTAATTAAAGCAGAATTAAAGAGCATTGTTATTTTGATTGAAGACACCCGGCTTCTTTCCCTCCACTCTCTCTCACCCGGCTGTCCTGGATTCAAGCTGACGGGCTCCATCGCCGAAGGTTTACTTGAGTACATAGCGTGCATCTGGTGAGCTCTTCTTCTGAGCACACACGCAAACACAAGCAGGTCTTACTGCATGTTTGAGGAATACAAACGCCGTCTTCTCTGCTGTAGATTGAGTCTAATTCTGTATTATTGGATAATGAGAAAAGCCTGTACGACACACAGACTGGCACAATATTAGAAGTTAATTAAATTTCAGTAGAGTGGCAGAAAAGAACCCGACAGAACCTGAAGGCAGCAAAAGCAACGCTGGTCAGGCAGAAACGACGACACGTCAATTTCTTCCAGGCTCTGTCTACGCCGGGTGAGAGGGGGGCAGACACAGACAGACGGAGAGAGGAAAAAAGAGATGGAAAGACAGTAATGAATAGTGTGTGCCCTGATAATTGCATTAATGATTATTAGGCAGAGCTCAGGGGAAGGTGATGAGAGGGAGAGTTTCTGTCAGCTAGCTTTGACAAATGGCTGTGCAATCAAGGCCACTGCTTGGAATATTCATTTACAAAATAAACTTTAAGAAAGGAGAGACGCAGGAAAAAAGAAAAAGTACTGCCAGCGAAGAAGAAGAATTCCCTAAACCCCTTGGAACAGGGCCTCGTCCACTTCACAGATGTATTTTTTTGTATTTTACATATTTTAATTGTTTATCTGATTGAAACAACAGCTTTCCAAGCCACAAGCATAATATGATTTAATGGTAAGTTTTTATCAATGTGTTTAATTTGTAGCACCTCTAACATCAACAAATGAAACTGTCCAAATAACTAGGCCTACGTTCAAACAAGGATGTCTAATTTGGAGAAAGCTAGCCGTTAGCATTCCCAATGGCAATGTTGCACATCTAGCAAAAGAACTATGTTGTGACGAATCGGCTACCCCCCCCCTATCATCAATACCCCGTCCGATAATCGCCGCCCTTCACCAGGCTCCCGACGGGAGTGGGCGTGCGAGAGAGGAGGGGCACCGAAACAGCCAGGTCTGGCGGCGTGTGATGAGGCACACCTGTCGTGAATGAAGCCTCATCACCGCCGCTGTTAAAATGCCGAACATGCCTCTCCTTGGGAGACGGCTCTCTTCCCCGTGTATGCACGTTGGTGTCCTTGTGGGTCCAGGAAGGGTGCGTCGAGGGCTCGAGCGCCGCCGAAATGGACGAGCTGCCGGACCCGCGGTCCGGACGTGAACCGTACCCAGACGGCAGCGGGCCAGGATGCCGGGCCGATTTACCCGCTCCAGGAAGTGCCGTGGCCAAAGTGGACAACGCCACTAGGAGAAGCCGCCCCCCCTCGCGCCGCGGACCTCGGCGGGGAGCGAGTGCGGCCGCCCGACTCCGCCCCTTACCTGGACTCTTTCTCCTCGAACACTGCCTCTCCTTCACGGAACCCCCAGCACGACGAGGACACCAGAACCCCTCTTTATTTTGGACACTTTTATTTCCCCTTTGGAAATTATTTTTTTTTTCATTTTTTTTTATTTTTTTTTTTTATTTTTTATTTTTGTTTAATAAAAGCCTGATGTCACGCCCACTGTGTCTGTCGTTTGCTCCTCCCGCCACATACGTTTTGAAATCTGCCATTTTTGTTAATGGATGTTCGATTTGGACAGTTTTCTTTCCAATCACCTGATTAGCAAGCCATTTTACTAAGTGCTAATGGCTAATGGCACCACAAGAATGCATACAGCTATGCTCTTAAAAGCAGCTATTGTCAGCTTTGACATGAAAATGTGACTGAATCAGAATATATGGCCATCTTAGTGAAAAAATATGCGCTGCTTTTTTTTTTTTGTCCATAGAATGTGCCAGCAGGGAGCTAACCAGCTAAATTCACTAAACATTTCCTTGTCAAAAAATAGCTTACTACAAAAGCTATGGTGTTTTATGCTTTCCTTTACTACAAATAAAAACAAAAAGACATGGTACTATAGTTAAACCATGGATTTGCTTCACTGACTGTAGTTTAACCATGGTATTTGTAGTAAAACTGTGGTTAAATGTTAATCAATATGCCAAAAAACAATGGTTACTACACTTTTACTATAATAACACCATGGTTACTTTTCAAAAGGGCTGTTAGCAGCGGTTCTTCATACTTTTTAGCACTGCAGTGCATTATGGGATTCACACAGTGAGTTGTCCGATCAAAACAGAATTGACTGCTTTGACGTCATAAAAAAGCGTCACGTAAATGTCAGAGGATGAAAAGCTCTTTAAACACGTATGAGTGACCTTTAAAATACTATGCGTGTCAATGATTCACCTCCTCGCTCAAATAGTGTGCTTTGGTTGGTGTGCGGTTCGATTTTGCCCTCTGCGTTGACACCAATATCTTTGACCCCACATACCAGGTGTCCCCTCAGCTGGTGATAACAGCACCTCAACAACTATTCCCCGAAAACTCACACACGCAGTGGAGAATAACACCCAGCTTAATGCCAGGTGGCTGTCGGCTGAAGACATTTTTCACATAAATCAAACTGCCATCGGGCTTATCAATAACAAGTCAATTAGCAGGCGGAGAGAGGCGCAGATCTCTAGGGGTCACCGCTTGTTTGTTAGATGGACATCTGCAGCTCTGTTTGCTTCTCCATGGCAACAGACCTATGATTTCACTCTGTTTTTCAAATTTTTTTAGGTTTGTGAAGGCTCTGGGAGGCTTAACTATAGCTTCAAAGTGTTCATTTCAACCAGAAATGACAAATCTGTAATCATTTATTCACTCTCATGTTGTTCCAACACCATTCGACTTTCAAACACAAAAGACTGGATGTATTTTTGTTCTCCATTTTGAAGTTTATTGTACTGTAAAAGAGCAGCTTGGACATTTAGCATAATACCTCCTTTTGTATTCTATGGATGTCATGCAGGTTTGTAGGGAAGTCCATTTCCAACATGTAAGAAGAAAATTTATGCCAAAAAAGTCAAAATTATGAGAAAACAGTTGAAATTATGAGATAAAAAGTCAAAAATATGACTTTAAAAGTCGTAATTAGGAGAAAAAAAGTCTAAATTTTGACTTTAAAAGTCGAAATTCTGACTTAATTAAGCCATAATTACGAGATAAAAAGTTGAAATTATGACTTAAAAAGTCAATATTATGGCATATAAGATCGAAATTATGAGATGAAAAGTCAAAATTATAACTTTACAAATCGAAATTGACTTAAAGACTTCATAAACACATTGGTCACAGTATGGTGGTCTGATGATAAATAGGACATACTAAAACTAATTAAAGCAGTTTGGAGAACCAAGCTTAGTGCACAACCGTATTAATAAAGCATATACCATTTACAGACAAGCAGAATATAGCACATTAAGCATTTTCTTGGGGTAGAACGTGGCTTAATGGAAGATTTGGAAGTCAATTTCAACTTATAATTCGACTTTTTATCTCGCAATTTTGACTTTTTATCTCGTAATTATGACTTAATTAAGTCATAATTTCAAATTTATAAGTCATCATTTCAACTTTTTATCTCAAAATTATGACTTAAGCCATAATGTCGACTTTGTGTCATCATTTTGACTTTGTAAGTCATCATTTACACATCTCATAATTTAAAGTTTTTATCTCATAATTAAAATTTTTTGTCATAATTTTTTTTTAATCTTGTAATTATGACTTAATAATTTAGACTTTGTAAGTTGTAATTTCGACTTTTGACTGAAAAATATGACTCAAGTCATAATTTTAACTTAATTTTCGACTTAATAAATTATCAACTTTTTTCTCATAATTTTGACTTTTTAAGTCATAACTTTGACTTTTTATCTTGTAATTATGACTTTAGCCATAATTTCGACTTTGTAAGTCATTATTCCGACTTTGTAAGTCATAATTTCGACTTTGTAGGTCATAATTTCAACTTTGTCATCATTTCAAATTTTATCTCAAAATTTCAACTTTTTAAGTCATAATTTTGACTTTTTATTGTGTAATTATGACTTTAGCCATAATTTCGACTTTTAAAGTCATAATTTCGATTTTGTAAGTCGTAATTTCGACTTTTTTAGTCATGATTTCAACTTTATGTCATCATTTTGAATTTTGTCTCATAATTTCGATTTTGTAAATCATAATTTCAATTTTTTAATCTCGTAATTCTGACTTAAGTCATAATTTAGAGTTTTAAAATTCAAATTCATTTAAAATTTCAACTTTGTAAGTCATAATTTTGACTTTTTATCTCGTAATTATTTCTTAAGTCATAATTTTGACTTTGTAAGTCATCATTTTGACTTTTTATCTCATAATTTTGACTTTTTAAGTCATAATTTCAACTTTGTCATCATCTGAATTTTGTCTCATAATTTCAACTTTTTAAGTTATAATTTTGACTTTTTATTTCGTAATTATGACTTTAGCCATAATTTCGACTTTTAAAGTCATAATTTCGACTTTGTAGGTCATAATTTCAACTTTATGTCATCATTTTGAATTTTGTCTCAAAATTTCAACTTTTTTAGTCATAATTTCATTTTTTAGTCTCGTAATTATGACTTAAGTCAAAATTTCGACTTTGTAAATCAGAATTTCAACTTTTTAATCTCGTAATTCTAATTTAAGTCATAATTTAGTTTTAAAGTCATAATTTCGTCTTTGTAAGTCATAATTTTGACTTTGTAAGTCATAATTTAGACTTATAATTTTGGCTTTTATCTCGTAATTATTTCTTAAGTCATAATTTTGACTAAGTCATCATTTCGACTTTTTATCTCATAATTTTGACTTTTTATGACTTTAAAGTCATAATTTTGACTTTTTATGACTTTAAAGTCATAATTTTAACTTTGTAAGTCGTAATTTCGACTTCATAACTCAATTTAGACTTTTTTTAATCTCATTATTAAGACTTTTTATCTCATAATCATAACCTTTAAAGTCATAATTTTGACCTAGTAATTCATAATTTTGTCTTTTTATCCTGTAATAATGACTTAAGTATTTCATAATTTATGTATAAATGTCAATAATACTTTTTAAGGCATGATTTTTTTCTTATGTGGTGGAATAGGCTTCCATAAGTTTTTAATGACATGACTGTGAGTAAATGATGACAGATTTGCTATTTTTGTGCATTTTGTCCCTTTAAATAATGCAGTACAACACATTAATGAGTCAATAAACATGCACACATGTAACCTCTATCACAATCAATCAAATGCTATATGTCGGCTTTGTTTTTCAGGCCCTCAAGGAATCTCTGTGAAGGATGAAGGAGCACTTGTAAAAACTGGTATTTTCAATGACCTTTCTAATTTTGCCCAGTTTATAGATTTGGCTATTATAATTTGGCTGAAAGCAAGCTGTCTTTTGCATAAAAATCACTCTCCATCCCTTTATTACTCACAATAATGAGGCTTTATTTAATTCCTCTGTCTCTTTCTCTCTCTGTCCATTTAAATAAGTTGAATTTAAATCATTAATTTTCATATTCATGTGTGGGTGATTCTATAGCACAGTTGTTGAGAATGAAGACCTTCCATCAGCTCTTCATTGTCAAAGCCATTTTTTATCCATACGTATACATATGAAGCGCAAATGGTGGCCATGTTGTAGAATGACCTACACTGTACATTATTTATGATGTTTACTCTTTGTTTGGTTTGCAGACGTTATGGATCTCAGATGAGACAGGCCACACAATGCTCGTGGGCACTTGGTGACTGTTTAATGACTAGTCTTGTCAGATCCCGCACCAAGAAGTCCAGACAGAATAGTGCCAATTACGGCACAACAACTCTTCTGCAAAAACACCCTTGATTTATTTATCAATATATAAATCCCTCTAATTCATATTTGCTGATGACACAAACACAGTTCATAGTGAGACTGCAACAGAGCCCACTTGTAGAGATAATGCTCATTATACTGACATCCTAGTTAGGTAATTTGTCCAAAATGTCCACGAAAAATAAACTCGTCTCAGCAGGAATCTAAAAATGTGATATGCAGTTGGACTATACCCTATATTTGCTATGCTTCTCCAACTTTTGAATACACTGCAAAGGACATTTTCGGCAGGCAGCCTTGAGTAGATGGTTGTCAGCTCTCTTTTAATGGATTCCTCTGATCTGATGCGTTTTAACCGCGTCTGTTTTTCTATATAGAGAGGGATCAAATAGCAGAGCTGCAGCATGTTGGCTTGGACCACCTGCTGGAGATGAGTTTCAGAGAGCGCCGGGGGAAAACAGCAGGGGGATGCGTTAGTTTGTATCCATGTGGCTTGTACTGACACGTGTTTGTGAGGCAGAATGTGCATGTGTCTTTGTGTGTCTTAAAAATATATGGTTTGTGTTGAGTATCTGTGTGCAGATGTTAGGTCTATGATGTCTCATATTGGTGTATATATATGTGTAAGAGTTTATACTTTAAAATAGTCAGCTAAATATGACAAAATGTCTATTTAAGCATGTCTTGATTTGAAAAAAAGAATGTGCTTTACACATTTTTAGAAATTCTGTTGACTGTTAAGAAACGAACTCTCATTAGAGTATTAGTAAAGTATGTTCGGTCAGCGTTAGTCGACATGTACTTGCAAAATTACTTATAGTCAGTAGAATGTCTGTTTGGGGGTCTATCAAATGCAGTGCTTTGCAAAAGTATTCATACCCCTTCATTTTTTTTCACGTTTTATGTTGCTGCCTTATGTTAAACTGCTTCAAATGACTTTTTTCCCCACAACACTCCATACACCATAATGACAAAGCAAAAACACAATTGTCACAATTTCAAAAAAAAAAAAAAAAAAAAAACCATTGCATAAGTATTCATACCCTTAACTCAGTACTTAGCTGAAGCACCTTTACAGCCTCAGGTATTTTTGGTTATGATGCAACAAGTTTTGCAAATCAGCATTTGGCAATTATTTGCCATTCTTCTCCTCACCTCTTTACCTCTCAAGCTCTGTCAGCTTGGATGGGGGCAGATGCACATTTTCAGGTTTCTCTAGAAATGTTTGATCTGAAATGTTCAAACTTCTTCCATTAAGGGTAACGGAGACTACATGCTTCTGTGAACCTTCAATGCAGCAGAATTTTTCTGAACTCTTCCCCAGATGTGTGGCTTAATGCAATACTGTTTCTGAACTTTATAGGCAGTTTTTTTTTTTACCTTGGTTTTTGCTCTGAAATGCCTTAGACTTTTTATTAAGATGTGTGTGCCTTTTCAAATCATACCCATTCAACTGAATTTGCCACAGGTTAACTTCATTCAAATTGTAGTAACATCTACAAGCAATATGAATGCTCCTGAACTAAATTTCAATTATTCCAAATAAGGGTATGAATACTTATGCAGGGGGATCACTCAAGTTTTTTATTTGTAATAAATTTGCAAAGATGTTAAAAACCTGTTTTTGCTTTGCCATTATGCTGTATGGAGTGATGATTGATAAGGCAGCAACGTAACAAAACATGAAAAAATGAAGGGGTATGAATACTTTTGCAAGGCACTGTAGCAGATATTAAGATATTAAGCAGACAGTCTACTAATACTTCAATGATTGGCAGTTGACATGTAGTATAGTCAGCAGAATGTCTAAAGGGAACCATCAAAATAAAGTGTTATCAACAATAGAAGTATATGTCCTCATTAGGTAGTTTAGTAAACGTGTGTTTGTGTGTGAATGTGGTTAGCATCACCCCCCACCCCCTTCCCGAGACCTCCCATGTTTCTCAGGTGCTAAAATGTGGCGGTTAAGGACCCCACAGAGAGGTATAAATAGGACTCTCTTCCTATGGAGAGACACAGTCTTTTATAGGAGCACCAAGCGACTGAGATCCAGCCAGGCACTCTTAGATAGAGAGGCTGGAAGACATCCGCACTCAAAACCGCACTAGGCCTCCACTGTGCCCCCATGCGGAAAGGCCCCAGGGGGGAATTCGCCAGCTGAGCCTCAAAAACAAGGTAGGACAACCCAGCTGACTGACAGACTGAATGCTCTCAGCTGTTTGTGTGTATGCGTGTCTCAGTAGTTCACTTCAGAGCTGATAGCTGGAGAGACCCAGAGTGCAAACACAAGCTGAGAGGGAGAAAAAGAGACAGGGAGAGAGAAAGAGAGAAAATGCCAGCATGTACTCGCCATGGGAGTGTTATGGTAAGCATTTGTTGATTTATTGATCAGGAAAGAGGAGCGTTTTACGTTCTCGCGAACGGGATGAAAGCGAAGCGTCACATCGTGACACAGTTGTTTTGAGAATCTGCAAGGGCTTGACAGCCACTACTAGTCCGAGTGATGTGACTTCTGAGGTAGTCCTTGTTTTTATTTGTGTGTTTATGCAGATCACCGCACTCTGGGAGTGATATGGTTGAAACTCTGATTCATAGGGAATGGCTGGCATTACAATTTCCCTTCATCCGACTTCAGTCAGTGGCGGTGCATCATAAGACTTGCCTCTCTCTCTTTCTCTCGAGTAATCCATTAAATGCCAGCATGCTCCTCCATGGACTTAAACTCTGGGTTCAGCACAGTAAATGACTATTATAACTGATTGACAGCCCTAGAGGTGTCCATTTAGCAAACTCTCGGTACCTGAGAAAGAAGAGGGGCCAAAAATTAAACGAAAGATGAGGGATAGAAAAAAGGACATGGTGGGTCCCTGAGCGCAAGTGTTAGGGAGGAGAGAAATGAAGTTTTCAGCAGCAGATCGATTTCTGAATGCTTGTCTCATGCATTTTACAGAGGCTCTAAATGCCACTTATGGTATAATGCTGTACTCTGGGTCAGAGCAAAGCTCTCCCGTTTGGACTGGGATTTCAAGGCCGCTTTTAACAAGCTAAGCTTGTAGACCTAAGTAAATCTCTCTGATTGTGTCACAGCCTCGGAAATAATGTTGTTTTGCTCTTCTTTTGTGCATTTGTAAGCCCCTCACCCTTTTCTATTACACCCAAGAATATTCTGTGGCAGCCGAACTAATCTCATAGTCTCATAAACTCTTGATTCATAAAGAATTAATCTTATTCCTTCTCACTTTCTTTTCTCGTTCTTGAAAGCAGCTGAGACTAAGCTGACGCCATGGAGAAAGGGAGGTGGAGTTCTGAAGAGGCTCCCAGAGCCTCCATGCCTGACGAACTGTCTCATCCTAAGTTTTCCGAATGGAAGTTTAAGCTCTTTCGGGTCAGGTCCATGGAGAAGGCCCCTCTGCCTAACGAAACACCGGTGGAGAAGGAAAACCACCAGCCTGATGTATCAAGGGAGGTGGCAGGCTCTCCAGGCAGTGTTATGAAGCTCTGTTTTGGAGGGAAGAGTAAGGAAAACATGGAGAGTGCTCGAGGGAGAGTGGACCTTAAGCTGCAAGAGATTGATACGCATATGAATCTCCTCAAGTGAGTCTACTAATAATATTGAATCAAATGTGTAAATTCCGAAAGTTGATTTAATTTCGGAATGTTGTCCTTTGCAGATCCCTATGTCGCCTTTGTGGCCTTTCGATACGGAAGGCGAAAGGTCCATCGCATCAAGTCCAAGGAGACTTGGAAGAGTCTAGCCGGTGTGCCTTGCGTAGGATGGGCTGCAAGTTTCTGACCTGGCCGGAGGTGATCTTGAAGGTCTTTAAAGTGGACGTGACAACCGACATGGAGACGGTGCATCCGTCTTTGTTTTGTCACAGATGCTGGACCGCAGCCATAAGGGGAGGAGGCTTCTGTTCTTTCACCAGGACCCAGATCCCAGACTGGAAGCCCCACTCCTCCAACTGCAACCTCTGCTTCCCGAAGAAGAGCTCGTTTCAGAGAATAGGAAGGAAGCGGGCCAAACCATTTAAAAGTGCACATGGCCTTCCAAAGAGAATCAAAAGGGACTCCTCTGAGTCCTCAGGGGGCAACAAAGTTTGGAGACAGACCACAGAGAATACTGCGGGATCAAGTGGGAAAGAATGGCTAAAGCTATCAGTTCAGAGAGGACAGTGGGTAAAGAATATCACACAATGCCAGAGAGACCATCTGAGCACTAAGCTCATCCCTCCTGAAGTCCCAGCGGACTTTCTACGTGCCGTAACTTGCCAAGTGTGTGATCACCTGCTTTCCGACCCTGTCCAGTCACCATGTAGACACCTGTTCTGCCGGGTCTGCATCCTAAGGTACAGTCGAGCTTTGGGCCCAAACTGTCCCACCTGTAACCAACATCTAAATCCGTCCCACCTGACCAGGCCAGCCAAATTCTTCCTCGCCACCCTCAACTCTCTCCCCCTGCTTTGTCCCAGAGAAGAATGCAGCGACTGGGTCCGATTTGACTCGTTTAGAGAACACTGCCTCAACCACTACCTTGAAAAAGAGTCTCAGGAAGAACAAACACCTTCAGAGCAGAATATCGATGGTTACTTGCCGGTCAACAAAGGTGGGCGTCCTCGACAGCACCTGTTGTCGCTGACCCGTCGGGCTCAAAAGCACCGGCTGAGAGACTTGAAGAACCAGGTGAAGACGTTTGCTGAAAAGGAAGAAGGAGGGGATGTGAAGTCTGTCTGTTTGACGCTCTTCCTTCTGGCGTTGAGAGCTGGGAATGAACACAAACAAGCAGATGAACTGGAAGCTATGATGCAAGGTACTGCCAAGAAACATATCACCCACAATATGCGACTGTCAAAGCAGTCGTTGTCAGACAAATACAACTAGAATGAACAGATAATGCATTATTGACTTGCTCGCGTAAGATTGGGAGCCACCAAGAATAAGAATATATAACATTTTTACATCTAATACACAGCATCATTATTTGTTTTCTGCAATGAGCTAGTCTAATTTTCAGTGTCTGGCTGCAGATAATTGTACTCATTTTTCATAGAACAACAGCTTTAACATGTAATTTTACACAATTATGTTCACATTTGCCATCTGCAAATAGACACACAAAATGAATTGAACATGTCCACAAGGTTATCTACACAACAAAAATTAATGAATTCTTTTCTTACGTGGGTTACTGTCAATTTAAATAGAATAATCACCACTTTACTGAATTTGCGTGTGTGTGTGCACATGTGAGACTCAATACACAATAACAATTCTTGTAAAGAGCCTGTTAGGATGAAAACAACATCAGTAGCCCTTGTATCTGCAAATGACATAGATACTGTCTTTGGCCCCCAGGGGAACAGGGCCCAGCTGGTGCCTGTTTTCATCAGCAGCCAATAGATCAGTGTTTTCAGCCCAGCTGAGTCACCTCTCTTCTAACTTAAGCATTAATAATCTCGCTAATCTAGAACAATTAGGACGTATTACATGCTGCAATTACAATCAGAATTTTTGATATGCTAGTGCTCTAAAATCAGTCCACAAACAAACTAGTGTCAATTCTGTCAGCCAATTTTTATATAGTCTTAGTTTTTTTTTAATTAGTCTTGGGTCATTTCGTGTCAAATCAACCAAATTTCAGAAAATTTTGGATTTTGTTAATATTTTTTTTCTGTAGAAAGACAGATATAGTGATGAAAGCCAAAATATTAAAGTTCATGGATGTATATTTACTGAGTAATCCACTGTTTTGTAAAGAGGGGGTCAAAATTACAATTTTCACCTGAGATTTGGAGCCAGTTTACAGGGGTGTAGAAAGCTGGCAACATCATTATGTTATTTTTACACAGAGATTGGTAGGTCTAATAGTAAAATCTGTTGACTTTAGCGATCTTTGTTTCACTATATGCCAACGGTGACAGTTCAAAAATTGCAAAAAGCAGTTTGCACACCTGTAACTCAAGAAATATTAAACAAATCTTAATATCCTTTCAGATTCAGATTCTTAACAAACTTTACTTTTTATATCTACATTTTAAAGGCCCTCAATGATTCAGTCCCAGAGATATGGAGATCTCAATGCAGCTCCATGAGTAAACTGGTAAATGTGGTTACATTTTCAGAGGTCAAAAACCAAATGTGGGTCATTTTGCAGACTGCTGATATCTGACATCAATGGGACTGAATCATACACTGTAGGGCCTTAAAAATAAAGATTCCGAAAAGAATGAGAATCTAGAAGGATGTAAAGATATCTTGAATACTTTTAGAGTTACAGGCATGACAACTTTAGAAAAAAGAATATTTTTTCACATCCAGACAGGTATGTTTTATGCAGCTGAGCTGATAGAAAACAATGAGATAGTTTCTGAAAATGAGAGATTACTAGTTTTAACATTATTTGTTCTTAGACATTTCTCTTCAAAAGAAAAGAAGTATCAGCTGTGTGTAAAATGACCCACATTTGGTTTTTGACCACTGAAAATATGAACAATTTAGCAATTTATTCATGGAGCCACATTGAGATCTCCATATCTCTGGGACTGAATCATTGAGGGCATTTAAAAAATGAACATACTAAAAGTGAAGTTTGTTAAGAACCAGAATCTAAACGCATATTAAGATATCTTTAATACTTTTTGAGTTACAGTCATGCAAACTTGAGTCAAAAAAACACAAGAAGTTCTTTTTTGACATTTTTGAACCATCACTGTTGGCATATAATGAAACTAAGATTGCTAAAGTCAACAGATTTCACTAATAGAGCTATCAATCTCTGTGTAAGAGCAAAATAATGATGCTGCCAGCTTTCTAAAGTCATTTTTACACCCCTGTAAATTGGCTCCAAATCTCAGGTGAAAATTGTCATTTTGAGTAAATATACATCTGTCACATTTAATATTTTGGCCTTAATCACTATATATATTTGTCTTTATACAGAAAAATTATTAACAAAAACAAAAATTTAAACTCTGGTTGAGTTGAACTGGAATGACCCTCTTAGTCTTAAAGCCGTTACACTCACTGATGCTTCAGAAGGAAACACAATGCTTTAAAAGCCGGGGGGTGAAAACTTTTTGAATTTGAAGATCAGGGTAAATTTGACTTATTTTGTCTTCTGGGGAACGTGTAAGTATTTTCTGTAGCTTCTGAAGGGCGGCACTAAGCAAAAGAAAAAAACATGATATTTAGGCAAAATAAGAAAAATGTACACATCTTCATTCTGTTCAAAAGCCCCCAGATCTTAATGCATAGTTTTTCCTTCTGGAGCATCAGTGAGCGTTTGAACCTTCTGTAATAGTTGCATATGAGTCCCTCAGTTGTCCTCAATTTGAAAGATCTCAAAATCATACAGTCATTGTTGGAAAGGGTTCAAATACACAAAAATGCTGAAAAACCAAAGAATTTGTGGGACTTGAGGGACTTGTCCGAAAAACAGCAGACAGTTTAACTGTTCAGGACAAACAAGGGACTCATGAACAACTATCACTAAACAAAAAAACAAACAAGCAAAAAACAGATGTGGATCATTCAGGTAACAACACAGTATTAGGAAGAGGGTCATTTTTATAAATTCAGCTATTATTTTCTCTTGTGGACTGTATGTAAACATCTTTTATGTGAAATATCTTATTCAGGTCAGTAGTAAATAAAAAATATGCATTTTATGTGATCCCTCTTATTTTGGTAAAATAATTAACATTTTGCAGATTCTGCAGACTTCAACTGTATACAGTTATGAATTCAAAATTCTCACAGTTTTGTTTCCCCTCTCTATTCTGTTTCAGGCAGAGGATTTGGGCTGCATCCCGCAGTGTGCTTGGCTATAAGGGTAAACACCTTCCTTAGCTGCAGCCAGTACCACAAGATGTACCGCACCGTAAAGGCCACTAGTGGCCGCCAGATATTCCAGCCCCTGCACACTCTACGCAATGCTGAGAAAGAGCTTCTCCCTGGGTTCCACCAATTTGAATGGCAGCCAGCTTTGAAAAACGTTTCCAGCTCCTGGGATGTTGGCATCATCGATGGCCTCTCTGGTTGGACAACTTCTGTCGACGATGTACCTGCAGACACCATCTCCAGAAGATTCCGTTACGATGTGGCACTGGCTTCTGCATTAAAAGATCTGGAAGAAGACATAATGGAAGGACTAAGAGAGAGGGAACTGGATGACAGCGTGTGCACTTCTGGTTTCACCGTTGTGGTGAAAGAATCATGTGATGGTATGGGAGACGTCAGCGAGAAGCATGGATCAGGTCCAGCGGTTCCTGAGAAGGCAGTGAGGTTTTCTTTCACAATCATGTCCATCTCCATCCGAGTTGAGGGTGAGGATGATGGCATCACTATCTTTCAAGAACAAAAGCCAAACTCTGAGCTCTCCTGCAGACCTTTGTGCCTCATGTTTGTGGACGAGTCCGACCACGAGACCTTGACTGGCATCTTAGGACCTGTGGTAGCAGAGCGGAAGGCTATGATGGAGAGTCGGCTTATATTATCTGTCGGTGGCCTGCTACGATCCTTCAGGTTCTTCTTCCGAGGCACCGGCTACGATGAGAAGATGGTTCGTGAAATGGAAGGCCTAGAAGCTTCAGGCTCTACTTATATATGCACGCTCTGCGACTCAACCCGAGCTGAAGCGTCTCAGAACATGGTGCTACATTCCATCACGCGCAGCCACGATGAAAATCTTGAGCGCTACGAGATCTGGAGGACAAATCCTTTCTCGGAGTCCGCCGATGAACTCCGTGACAGAGTCAAAGGTGTTTCCGCCAAGCCTTTCATGGAGACCCAACCTACTCTAGATGCCCTGCATTGCGACATCGGCAATGCTACTGAGTTCTACAAGATCTTTCAGGATGAGATTGGCGAAGTCTACCAGAGGAGCAATCCGAGTCGAGAGGAACGCCGCCGTTGGCGGTCAACCCTGGACAAGCAGCTAAGAAAGAAGCTGAAACTCAAGCCTGTGATGAGGATGAATGGAAACTACGCTCGACGGCTGATGACACGGGAATCTGTAGAGGTGGTCTGCGAGCTGGTTCCTTCCGAGGAACGCCGTGAGGCGCTGCGGAAACTGATGGACCTCTATCTCCAGATGAAGCCTGTTTGGCGTTCCACCTGTCCCTCCCGAGACTGTCCTGACCAGCTCTGTCAATACAGCTACAACTCTCAGCAATTTGCTGATCTCCTTTCCACCACCTTTAAGTACCGCTACGATGGAAAAATCACTAACTACCTCCACAAGACTCTGGCTCATGTTCCTGAGATCGTTGAAAGAGACGGCTCTATTGGAGCATGGGCCAGCGAAGGCAACGAATCCGGGAACAAGCTGTTCAGACGTTTTCGGAAGATGAATGCAAGGCAGTCCAAAACGTTTGAACTTGAAGATATACTGAAACACCACTGGCTGTACACCTCAAAGTACCTTCAGAAGTTTATGGAGGCTCACAAGAATTCAGCCAAAGCAATGCAAGCCACATTCAACCCAGAAGAGACCCCGGATGAAGTTGATCTGTCTCTTGAAGTTCCAGATTTTTAAGCTTTTCTTTGATTGACTTTCTTTATTGCAACCTTTTTCTTGCTAATGAAAATATTGTTAAGTAATTGATTTTATTTCTTGGGATGAGATGTAATATCACATGAAATGGCTTTATTATTCGCTTCATTATTTTTTTGAAGCCAGTGCATAAACGTGAGCTAAATTGTTTTATGGCGGAGATAAAATTGTATGGGCAGGTCTTTTTTTTTTCTCCCAGGCTTTTACAGGCAAATTGTCTGTGTTTTATCTCTTGCTGCTGGTGAAATATGAGGGATTTTATTGTATTGCCAGGTTGTGACACCTTCACGAATCCATACAGAAGGGTTATTTATGAAAACGTATGAGGGAGTTGTAAGTCACTGAAATTGAGTTAAAGGAGCCCCACATTTACGACGGCCATATTAATATATCACACGGGACAAAGACAAAATGAAATTAGGAAACACAAATTGTCTCCTTTGCCGAAGGTCTAAAAAAAAGGGGTTATTTTAGCAATGCAGTATTTTGATGGCTAATGAACACCCATAGACACTATGCTACAGCATTTGCACATTTACATACCTTTACCCCATAAGCTACCTCAGTCTTCAATAGTACAGGACATTTGCACCATGCAACTCACACAAACACATTTTGAAATATTTTTACCATATCTTTTTACACTATAGCACCTCTTGACTATTGTCAGAATTTCTTTATTGCTATGTGTTCAGAGATGTGTGCTTGTACCTCAGTTTAATAATCATGTGTCTCTAATTTTGTTTTGTAGCAGTAGATTTAAATAATTGTACTTATTGTGCTCTCTTAAACTGACAGGATTTCAGTGATCATTTTATAAATGCATTTTAGTTTCTTTTTCAATTGATTGATTTCTTTGTGAATTGATTTTACTGGTTTCTTGAATTGGTGCTCTGAATTTATTGATTTTTTTGTTTTCTTTGAGAAATTATATGACAGGTTCAAATGCTAAATTGTCATGTGATCAGTGTTTGAATTGCTTTATTTTTTATTTGAAATAAAACACTGCATTGCACAGTTCATAACTGTATAAAATAAATTAAAAATTGTTTTGTAGACTTGCACAAATGCACTGGTAATGTTCTTGACCCATCTTTATTTTCTTTAATTTTGCGAGAGCATTACAGTGATTGTTGTAATTCATGAATTCATGCTTCTTTAACAGATTGAGTATACTTGTTTTGTAAGAAGTTACATTTGGCTTTCTTTCCTTGTGATAAATAATAAAAAATGAATAAATCATCCAAAAATCCAGTCTCTTTTGTGCTTGTGTATTATATGTGGATGGAGACAAACACAGTAGTTATGACAGACATTTGAATTTTGCATGAATGTTTAGGTGTAAATACAGTTAAAGTCAAAAGTTTACATACACCTTGCAGAATCTGCAGAATGTTAATTATTTTACCAAATAAGAGGGATCTTACAAAATGCATGTTATTTTTTATTTAGTACTGACCTGAATAAGATATCTAACATAAAAGACGTTTAAATATAGTCCACAAGAGAAAATAATAGTTATTTATAAAAAGTAATAGAATTTATAAAAATGACTCCATTCAAAAGTTCACAGATTCTTAATACTGTGTTTTACCTGAATGATCCACAGCTGTTTTTTTTTTTTTTGTTTAGTGATAGTTGTTCGTGAGTCCCTTGTTTGTCCTGAACAGTTATACTGCCTACTGTTCTCAGAAAAAAAACTTCTGGTCCCACAGAAGCTACAGAAGATACTTACATGTTTCCCAGAAAACAAAATAAGTTAAATTTACCCTGATCATCAAATTCCAAAAGTTTTCACCCCCGACTCGTAATGCATCATTTTTTCCTTCTGAAGCATCAGTGAGTGTTTGAATCCTCTGTAATAGTTGCATATGAGTCCCTCAGTTGTCCTCAGTGTGAAAAGATGGATCTCAAAATCATACAGGCATTGTTGGAAGGGATTCAAATACACAAAAATGCTAAAAACCCAAAGAATTTGTGGGACCTGAAGGATTTTTCTGAAAAATAGCAGGCAGTTTTACTGTTCAGGACAAACAAGGGACTCATGAACAACTATCACTAAACAAAAAAGTTGTGGATTATTCAGGTAACAATGATCAATGATGATAACTCTTGTGGACTATGTAAATGTCTTTTATGTGAAATATCTTATTCAGGTCAGTACTAAATAATAAATAACATGCATTTTGTATGATCTCTGTTATTTTAGTCAAATAACATTTTGCAGAAGTAAACTTTTAGAAAAATCTATATTAATTCAAAGCATAAAACATAGAGTTAAAACACAATCCATTTAAATGATTTCTCTTTATTTAAGCAGAAAACACTTTACAAGCTTTACTCCCACATTTTAAAAAAGCAATAAATCATCAGCTTGGCAACAACAAACAAGACTTGTACAAAATGTTTTCATTTCTTAAAACAGCAATAGGCATATTCATTCAATTAACGATACATTACTGTTGTTTCTGTGAAAAACACATTTTTCACTCCAAGTTTCTGTTAATATAAAGCAAGTAAAACACATTGTTATGATATATAACAGAACAGAATAACAATTCAGTCAAAAAGTCTTCGCAGGAAGCTCTTCTTAGCTGGGGTCATTTTCATAGAAACTGGCGCCTTGCGATGGGTCATCTTCATTGGGATTCTCTTCACTGGCAACATCTGGCGTGGTGGAGTCATCTCCTGCCTGGGCAGGCCTCCGTGATCCAAGCAAAAGTACTTGCTGTTGTCTTGCGAGAGGCGAAGCAACAGGCTTTCAGGAAGCTCCATGCATTGGGCATGGACCCAATGTCCACCTTCACCTCTGGAGCAGAAGATCATGGCGGGTCTGGTGAGCTCAGTAGAGTAGTAGGGCTCCCAGGTGTTGGGGTCCACCTGGCAGGTGAGGCAGCACTTGATCCAATAGCCCGTCTGAGATTCATCCTCCTCGTCGTCCTCATTATAGGTGTCACCTTCTCCATCGCTGCTATACTCCAACTCATGAGGTTCTCGGCCAAAGTAAAGCTCCTCAGAGTCTTCCAAAGGAGCAGAGTCCTCAAAATCAGTGGATTCCTGGCTGCATCCCTGAGTTGATGCTTCTCCATATTGTTCCTTCTGGAAGTTCACCAGGTAGAAATGGTAGGCATCTGGCGGGGTTGGGTTTCCCTCTGAGGGGATTGCAATGAAGGCACTTCCTTTGCCCAGGCTGCCACCAAACCAAGTACGGCTATGGGTTATCTCGCCGGTCCACTCCGGAGGTTCGCGAGGCTCCATGTGGACTCCGACATCGTCCAGGCCAATGTATGTGCACTCCATGCGCTTTTGAGTCTCGGATTGGTAGCCGCCGAAAACGATGTACTCATGATAGCCAATGGGAGCAACTATGGCGCTGGTAATGGCGAGACCTTCATGAAGGACACTACAGGTGAGGACAGGGCTTCCTAGGAGAAGCTCCACACGTAGTCGGATCAAACGAGGAGGTCGGCAATCAGTGCTGAGGATGTGGCCACCCAGGAAGTAGACACAGTCCTCTCTTGCGAGAGCTACGTGAAACGACTGGCCATCCGTGAGCTCTGGGAGGGTGTGGGCCGTACAGCAACCAAACTCTAAGTCAATAAGAAAGACTTGTGGTGGACAATCCACCACGCTGTTCCAGTTCTCCGTGGTCCTTTCAGTAGGGGGCATGTAGGATCTTCCACCAAACAAAATGCAAGCACTCTTCCCACGGCTATGGATCACACTTAAGCTGTGGCCGTATCGAGCGCTAGGGACGTCTCCAACCAGCTCTTTTTCTTGACAGCACAATGTAACTTTGCGATTACATCCTCTGCTATCTACGCTCAACATGTAGAGACTTGAAGACAGCTCGTTGTTGGGTGTTCGGCCACCATGAATGAGGTAACACTCAGGACGGCCATCATGAGGCTCAAAATGAGCTACCGCAGGGCATCGGAGGGGAGGGAGATAGCAAGAGTTGTTGGAAAATGAAATGGCACGCAGCTTAAGTTCTCCTTTTTTTATGCGCACACCAAATATCCCAGTTGGACATGAGCGTTTTGGCCAGCCCTTTTGACCAAAGAGGTAAACATCGCCCTCCAGCTCTAATAAGGAGAAGCCTGGTTGCACAAGGCCAGCACAGTTCACAGCAGTCAGAGGTTGTAAGGACATCTTTTGCAGAGAGCTGTGTGAAATATAAAAGACAACAAACATTAAAATGGATTCATTTTAATAGTTGTAGAAGATAAACATTTTTGTCAAATATTCCATGAGAACTTTAATGTAAATTGCACAGTTCGTGACCGAATTAGGACTAGCATGCTAGCATAATGTTAAGAATAGTATGTTTTTTTTTTTTTTCAAAATCAAAGTAAAAAAAAAAAAAAAAAAAAAAAACGCGGAACCATATATGTCTTTCCCTGTTTTCCTCAGAACACAGCAACATTCCCAGAGGAAACAGGTTGTAGTTTTCCTTAATCCCGTTTCCCATAGAGAATCATGTTAAGCTTGCAATCAAACGACTACATTACCCAGCATCCACTGCGAAACTGCCGCTTCTCGTTCTACATTCAAACGGTACGTCTGAGATGTTTTTACGAGCTCTGAATGCTATTATTCTCTTATCTTCTTCTAACAGTTATCAGCGTTTCTCATTTTTACACTTATTACATTCGGTTTAATGTATTTGCATAATCAAATTCGCAAGATAAATCTTATTAAATAAGTGAGTGAGCTCTGGCTGTCAACATTAGTGCTACACTAACGTACAAAAAGAAAGATAAGAAGCTTTTAAATCACTATATATTTATAATAATTATATTATAAAAATCGTAATTACCTAGGTGTTTGTTCTTATTCTGCTTTACACGGCTGTAAAATATCACATACATTTCTAAATATTTCATATGTAGTCTTAGAATAATATTGATTCTAATAACTTGTATATTTCTTACCTTCTGGTCAATGCACTCCGAAAACTGGGAGCTGTTTGGTGCTGCTAAGTTTTATTTGAGATATTAAAGCAAATGGTTTAGTGACAGTGGCAGAGGCTCAGTGTTTGTGAAGGTTGACTGGCTCATCTTGAGGTTAACTGCCTGTAACTGCTGCTAACAACAGGTGTCTGAGCACAACTCTCACAAGTTTGAATGAAAACAAACACAGAGTTGGTGCATCATTGGTCTGTGTATTAATACGGACTTCATAATAGTGTTTTACAGCTGATTATTTATTCACCTAACAGATACAATCCAAAAAAATCTCATAGATATTGCATCAATAGTGCAAGAATTAGTATTTATTGTCCTTTTTCCCAAATTAACACCACCAACACTCTATGTAGTTTGAATGTATTATATATATATATATATATATATATATATGTGACAGTTAAGGCATTTATAATATTACAAAAGCTTTCTATTTTAAATAAATGGTATTAGTTATGAACTTTCTATTAATCGAGAATTCTAAAAAGAAGGGGGAAAAAGTATCACGGTTTCCACAACAATATTAAGCAGCTTCAATATTATTAGTGACAAGAAATGTTTTTTAAACAGCAAATCAGCATAGAATGGTTTCTAAAAGATCATGTGACACTGAAGACAGGAGTAATGATGCTGAAAATTCAGTTTTGCATCACAGAAATAAATTACATTTTATAATAGTAAAAAAGAAAACAGTTATTTTGAATAGTATTAATCTAAATCTCACAATGTTGTATATTTTTCAGTATTTTTTTAACTCGTCACATATTGACGCTTGGTCAGGACCCCACTTTTGTCACTTTTTGGTGCTCAGGATACCCTTTTAGCATCACTTTTGGACGTGCAGGGTCCTCCATTGCTTTTAGCAGTTTTCATTATGCGTCGGATTTAATGGTTTGCATGCATTTGCAAAAATAGAAATCATTTAATATAAATGTATACTTTTATAGATATTTTGGAGTGCCTAATATACAATATAAAACACGCAACTGGCAAATAAATGTATAGTGGCCGGTATTTATTGCAGAAATTGACCATAAAAAGCAGTATGAAAGTATTACAAACAAGTCGCATTGCATTCCAAGTCCTCCGATATTTTTAGGCGAAGAACAGAGTAAATCTTGTTCCTGCACATATCATATTCAAAAAGACTCCCAAACTTGTTCAGCAGGACGCAATCGGTTATGCGATACACAAGATACACAAAATACCAATGGTATTTCACAGCCAAAGCTGACGTACTGTAACACTTCTTCTGGTGGCAATTTTTAAATTTGTGCACAGACTGCACACAGGATAAGCTTTAGAGCGGATAGAGGTGGCGATAGTTTCTGTTCCTCTCAGAAATCAATCATTTTGCCTTGGAAGGCTTGTGATATTAATATTTTTTTTTTTTAAATAAAGTGTGACTGTAGTTGTATCTACCTGTTGACAGATGGTTAGGTTTAATGGCAGGGGTTGGGTTACATGCTCATAAACGTGTAAATAGTGTAATGTAAAAAAATAGTTTTGACTGTTTACATTGAAAAAAAAACACACACACCCCATCATATATGCAATAATGGCAAAATTATTACCCAATATGTAATTTAATCATAACGATAAAATTCCTAATGCCTTTGCGTCAGAATATTGACGGCAACAGCAATGGAGGACCCTGCATATCGAAAAAATGACGCTAAAGGGGTACCCTGTCCATCAAAAAAGTGACACCAAGAAGTTCTGAGTAAGTTGGAGTAAGAATATGTTGGAATAAGCAACTTCAGAAATAAGAAAATGACTTTATTTTCTATTTTCGTGACATCATCTTGAGTTTCCCCACCCACCGATGTTCCCTTATAACTCAGTTAAAGGATTAGTTCATTCCAGAATAAAAATTTCCTAATAATTTCATCACCCCCATCTCATCAAAAACGTTCATGTCTGTCTTTCTTCAGTTGAAAATAAATAAAGGTTTTTGAGCAAAACATTCCAGGATTTTTCTCGATATAGTGGACTTCAATGGGGATCAACGGTCCAAATTGGAGTTTCAGCGCAGCTTCAAAGAGCTTGATCTCAGCCGAGGAATAAGGGTCTTATCTAGGGATACGATTGGTTGTTTTTCTAAAATCATCCAAAAAATGTTGACTTTTTAGACTTTTAGTCACGCTGGAAAGGTCACACGTGACATAGGTGACCCAGTACCGACCCAGTGTTAAGAAAGTCAAACGCCCTTTATTAGGAAAGGCAAAACAATGATTTTGGACAGTTTAGAAGTTAGAGGAGAAAATGAGATTTTGCCCTACCCTACCTTTTTGAACCAAAGTACACAGTCAAAGAACTGACTGTGCATGACTTTTTCAGTGTGATTACTTAAAAGAGAAGTCCACTTCCTAAACAAAGATTTACCGATAATGTACTCTCCCCCTTGTCATCCAAGATGTTCATATCTTTTTTTCTTCAGTCGTAAAGAAGTTATGCTTTTTGAGGAAAACATTTCAGCATTTTTCTCCATATAATGGACTTCTATGGTGCCCCGAGTTTGAACTTCCAAAATTCAGTTTAAATGCGGCTTCAAACGATCCCAAATGCGGTTGTAAACGATCCCAGCCGAGGAAGAAGGGTTTGATCTAGCGAAACAATCGGTTATTTTTATAAAAATAATACAATTTGTATGCTTTTTAATGTCAAATGCACTTCTTGTCTAGCTCTGCTTGAACTCTGTTTTTTTCCGGTTCATGACAGTTAGGGTATGTCGAAAAACTCCCATCTCATGTTCTCCCTAAACTTCAAAATCCTCCTATATCGCTGTTTACCTTTTTTGTTAAGGGCGTTTGATCTTCTTTGCATGTTCACTTTGCAAAGACTGGCTTCTGTTTTTCAACATAATTGTCTTGAACCAGAATACACAGAGGTCAGGCAGAGCAAGACAAGACGAGCGTTTGAGATTAAAAAATATTTAAATTGTATTTTTTTAATGAAAATTACTGATTGCTTCGCTAGATAAGACCCTTTTTCCTCAGGTGGGATCGTCAAACTGCATTCTGGAAGTTCAAACTCGGAGCACCATAGCAGTCCATTATATGAAGATAAATCCTGAAAATGACCTAGAAAACCTAGAAAATGACAGAACGTTTCGCTAGATAAGACCCTTATTCATCGACTGGGATCATGTAAAGCCCTTTGAAGCTGCATTTAAACTGCAATTTGGACCTTCAACCCCCCATTCTCTATTGAAGTCCACTATATGGAGAAAAATCCTGGAATGTTTTCCTTGAAAACCTTAATTTCTTTTTGACTGAAGAAAGAATCTTCATCTTGGATGATATGGGGATGAGTAAAATATCAGGAAATTTTTATTCTGGAAGTGAACTAATCCTTTAAACATCAGATATAGTTAAGTTATAACTGGCATATAACTCAAATATCAAATAATTGGCTGTAAATGCGTCACATTGTACAGATATTACACATTCGTGTGTCCTGCCTGATATAGGCCACTGTGCAATCCCACAGATTTTTTTTCAGTTTTTTTTTTTTTTATGACCTGCATTCGACACCATAATCACGCTCTTCGTACTGCATCAGTGACAGTGTAGCACTTCTCGATGTAATGTGCTGTTAAAATAGTCGCTGTGTATCTGAGTGGTCTGTGGCGTCGGGTTTGGTGTGGAGCGGAATGATTCACTCTCATTACACCGAATACGGAATGCGTGAGTCACACATCAAATTTTGGCAGGAGGGGTAGCTCGGATTTGTAAAAATACTCATTTCCCGCAGGCTTATATTTGCATTAACTGTTTCTGCTTGGCGGCTCTTTAAAGGAACGGGAGAAATTAGGCGACTGTTGTTGAGAGAAAGAAAGAGAGAGAGAGGGAGAAGAAGGGAACAGCTGTGCCTGCCTCATTAGCATAATGTTTTTGTGTTTTGGGGAGCTGTGCGCAAATGTGCGAGCCCTCGTGCAGTTGTGTGTTTGTTTTGGAGGCCGAGAGATGTGTATGTGAGAGAGCGCAAAACAAAGACACGTAACCACGAGTGCTTGGAAGAACAGTGAAAAACACAAACAGCCGAGCACCTGTGTCTGAAGAGCAGGGCCATGAAGAGGAGGCTCAGCGACTCCCCTGAGGCGCAACACAAAATAAAGAATTCCTCCGGTGTCTCCGTGCGCACTGGAGAGCTTTATTCTCCCGCTCAAGCGCACTTACATGCCGGTGTTCACACTTACCGATGCTGTAAAATAAACCTGTTGAGTCCTGAAACGGATTTGCATACGGTGCCGGCAAATGAATGCAAATGTTTGCCAGCTCTGTCACAATGAAACAGACTGGAGGAAATAGAGAGGGAGACTGAAACACAACAAACAACAACAAAACGTAAATGCTTGCATTGTAATGAAGGAAGATATTACTTTCAGACTCGATTGTGATTATAGTAGGCCTATGTAGTTTCTTGTGTGGGCTATTATTTAGTTAAAGGGGTAGTAATTCTGTCATTAATTACTCACCCTCATGTCCCTCCAAACCCGTAAGACCTTCGTTCATCTTCAGAACACAAATTATGATATTTTTAATGAAATCCGAGAGCTTTTTGATCCTGTATAGACAGCATCCAGTGTTGCCAAGAATTTGGCTACTTTAACACTGTTGCCACAGGTTGTTTGTCACATTCTTGGGTTTAAGCGACCCCAATAACGTGATATTTAGATCCTGGAATGCAATTTGTATCAGGGGAACCAGGCCAAAAAACGTGTATTTTAGCCTCCCGGAATGCGAACTTGTACCAAGGGATCCCCCTCAAAACGCTAGTTTTGAGCTCGTTTTGAGTGGCAATTGGGCGGGTTTTGTAGTGAATACCTGGCAACCCTGACAGCAACGCAACTACCATGTTAAAGGCCCAGAAAGGTAGTAAGGACATTGTTAAAATAGTCCATGTGACATCAGTGGATCAACTGTAGTGTATAAAGCTAGAAAAATATTTTTTTGTGCGCAAAGAAAACAAAAATAAGACTTTATTCAACAATTTCTTCTCTTCTGTGTCAGTCGACGCACAGACAGTACCATGACGCATGTGTTGTATACTAAGGGTTGCCAGGTTTTCACAACAAAACCCACCCAATTGCTACTCAAAACTACCTGAAATGTGTTTCGAGGGGAATCCCCTGTTAAAAACAAAATGTAAATGCTTGCATTGTAATGAAGGAATATATTACTTTCAGACTACTTTGCTGATTTGTGATTATAGTTTATAGCTTCTAGTGGGCTGTCATTTAGTTAAAGGGGTAGTTTAGCAAAAAAAAAGAAAATTATGTCATTAATTACTCTCCTTTATGTCGTTCTGTATCCTTCATCCCGTAAGACCTTCGTTCATCTTTGGAAGATAAATTGAAGTATTTCTGATGAAATCCGAAAGCTTTCTGAACCTGCATAGGCAGCAACCAGTGTTGCCAAGTCCGCGGTTGGGCTACTTCAACAGTGTTGCTGGCGCGGGTTGTTTTTCATGTTCGCGGGTTGAAGCGACCCCAATAACGTGACATTTAACCCCCGGAATGCGAATTGTGCCAAGGGAACCCCACCAAAAAGACGTGCATTTTACCCCTCGGAACGCAATTATTACAGAGGGACCTCGCTCGAAACACAGTTGGGCTAGTTTTGAGTGGAAATTGGGTGTTTTGTTGCGAAAACCTGGCAGCCCTGACAGCAACGCAACTACCACGTTCAAGGCCCGGAAAGGTAGTAAGGACATTGTTAAAATAGTCCATGTGACATCAATGGTTCAACTATAATTTTATGAAGAGAGTACCCCGACGCATACGTTGTATACTCAGGGTTGCCAGGTTTTCACAATAAAACCCACCCTGTAAAAACACGCGTTCTGGGGGTAAAATACAAATTTTTTTGGCGGGGCTCCCCTGGTAACATTTGCATTCCAGGGGCTAAATATCACGTTATTGGGGTTGCTTCGACCCGCAGCCATGAAAAACAACCTGCGGCAACAGTGTTAAAGTAGCCCAATTCCGCACGAAAACAGCAGACTTGGCAACACTGTGTACACTGCACTTTAGGGCAGATCTGGGTTTTCAATACATACAGTGCCTTGTGAAACTATTCATACCCCTTCATTTTTTCACATTTTGTTATGTTGCTGCCTTAGGTTAAACTGCTTTAAATTACTTTTTTACACATCAATCTACACTCCATTCACCATAATGACAGAGCAAAAAAAAACAAACAAAAAAAACAACAACAACAGGTTTTTAACATCTTTGCAAATGTATTAAAAATAAAAACTTAAATAATTCCATTGCATAAATATTCATACCCTTATCTGAAACAGTTGAAATTTAGCTCAGGACCATTCGTATTGCTTGTAGATGTTACTACAATTCGAGTAAAGTAAACCTGTGGCAAATTCATTTGAATGGTTATGATTTGGAAAGGCATACATGTCTGAATAAGATCTAACAGCTGAGAATGCATATCAGAGCAAAAACCAAGCCTTGAGGTAAAAAAACTGCCTGAGTTAAGGGTATGAATACTTATGCAATGTACTTATTTTAGTTTTATTATTTTTTTATTAAATTTACAAAGTTGTAACAGTTCTGTTTTTGCTTTGTCATTATGGTGTATGGAGTGTAGATTGGTGTGGATAAAAAACTAATTTAAAGCAGTTTAACATAAGGCAGCAACAAAACAAAATGTGAAAAACATGAAGGGGTATGAATACTTTTGCAAGGCACTGTAGAGAAAATGCACATACCACAAAGCCTAAACACTGCATACTGCAGAAACAGTAGTATGGTCGTATTCCAAGAGAGAAGAAAGAAGTCGGCCAACGGTACAGCTGAGGCCTGAAGCCATGCAAGGATTTGCGCTGTATTATTGATAGAGGAGAGTAATTAAACTCTAGTGTAGCACCTGTTTCTGTCCCCGCTAATGTTGTGCCACCTGAAGACGGCTCTCCCTAGGGCGTGTTCGTGATGAATGACACAGCGACAGCTCGGAGTTTCTGACGATCATCACGCCATTCTTCATTATATTTTAATGTCACGGCAATCACTGCCCGCCCCCCTTCCCAGCCGTCATTGATTGTAATTAAGCTGAACTTCAGAATGATAATTTCATTCCAATCAGGGCTAATGCAGCTATAATGCATATCGCCGGTGATAAGTGACCTGTAAAGTAGTGCAGCCTAGCAGGACCCCTTCATCAATTTATTTTTTTAAAGTTTTTTTTTAACCGGTACTTCATCTTTTATTTCGCCTGGTACAGGCGCTCTGATTATCTTCAAGTTTTTGCCTGGTGTATGCTAACCAGAGTATGTGAGCGGAGTGGAGCGGCAAAAATTTCCCCTCCGCGCTCCGAGCATTCTATAATCACTCCGCTCCAGCTCCGCTCCGGGTTTACCATTTGCCACTCCTTGCTCAGCTGATCAGGAACACCGCTCCGCCTTCGCTCCGAGGAAATTTATGGTTAAGGTATATCAGTATGTTTTTAAATATCACATAACGTATATTACAATAAAACAAAACAAAATAAAATACTAGAGTTTTGTGGCTTATTGGACCACTAGTGCAAATTATTTTTTTTTCTACCACATTCCTATCAAGCTTATTACGTGGTTGTCAGCATTAAAAAGTATCATCTGCTTTTTTTCAGTTCAAATTTCGTTTGTAAAGGATGAAAATAATAGTTCATTTTTGTCAGTTATTTTATCTACGGATCACTGCATTTCCTACAGATTTCTGCTCTTTCGAAATCGGATACAGATGAAGCAGCGCTGTAAGATTTCATTTGATTGAATCCATTATTGAGATAGCAACTGCGTGTGTAAATAAGTGTTGTACCTGTTTAAATCATGCTTTCTTTCGAAAATATTCAGTATCTAGAAGGAGCAAACAAATTCCTCTATCCTCCTAAACCTCCCGCTCATGTATATTGCTGTCATTATAATCTTCACATTCTTTCTGAGCTCAGTGATCCATCTATATCAAGCTAGCTGACTATGTTTAACATGTGAGTTCTTGCTAAATATGCAGTTATATTACGGGCCGTTGGCATGAATTGTACTCGTGATGGAGCGGTAGTGAAATCCACGACGCTCCAGCTTTTAAAAAATCCGCTCCGTTCAAAATTGCACCGCTCCACTCCGCGCTCCTCTCCCACTCCGCTCCGCTCGCATACTCTGATGCTAACACCACAGTAGAGCATGTAACCTTTTCAAAATATACTCCAGAACAAAACACTGGTCACAAATTAGAAGTACAAAACCAGGATTTGTAAAGAAAACCGTGTGGAGTACTTTTTATGATGGATGGATGCACTTTATTGGACCTCAAAATCTCAACACCCATTCACTGCCATTATAAAGCTTGGATGAGCCAGGACATTTTTAATATACTTAATCTCTCACTGATTCTTTCTTTATCTCTTTTTTTCTGAACGTGCATAGGTTTGACAGGATGCCTGGTTTAGTTAACGGTTTAGTTGTGGACGATCATGACCAAGCCTTAACTGAAGCTCTGGAGCAGTTCTGCAACTCCCCGGAGCAAACGTACGAGCAGTTTCTATCCACCTTCACGTACCTGACCCCAGGTAAGCGTACTGAACAACACATACATCTTCTTTTCTCTGATACGTCTGTGAATCCTAGCCTGTGGTCTTTACTGTCGTATCTCATTGCAGAGAATGTGAGCGATCCGCGATTGACTGCTCCTAGAGGACATGGAGACCCGTCCCAGAGAGAGATGGACAGCAGCCGAGAGCGACAAAGAGAGCATGAAGTGACAGAGATGGAGGAGAGCGTATACAGAAGGATGGGACAGGCGAATCGCTGCTCACCGACTGCTGATCAGGAAGAGGTCAGCACCTTATAGATCCGAACAGGTCGAAACGACAGTCTTTACTCGGAGAGGTTCAGACAGACCTTTCCTTCACTCATCTTCAGACAGAGTTAAAGTCTTCTGCATTAGCCATTTCTCTATTTATCACACACACATACAGCTCCTTCCTATGTGTAATTGGCTCTTTTTTTCTGCCTTTTTAGTGCTGTTTCCTAAGGGTAACATCACGTTTTCCTACCCCTACCCCAGGATTAGGGGTAGGCACCTATTTTGTGAAAATAGAAAAAACAAGCTCATAGACAAATGAAGGGACTAGAATATTATGGAGATTAGGTCCAGTAGGTACACTACCAGTCAAAAGTTTTTGAACAGTAAGATGTTTTTTTAAAGAAGTCTCTTCTGCTCTCCAAGCCTGCATTTCTTTAATCCAAAGTGCAGCAAAAAACGTAAAATTTTGAAATATTTTTGCTATTTAAAATAACTGTTTTATATTTGAATATATATTTTAAAATGTAATTTATTCCTGTGATTTCAAAGATGAATTTTTAGCATCATTAGTCCAATCACATTGTCATTCAGAAATGATTTGCTGATTTGCTGCGCAAAAAACATTAATTATTATTATTATTATGTTGAAAACAGTAGAATTTAGTAGAATTGAGTAGAATTTTTTCAGGTTTCTTTGATGAATAGAAAGTTAAGAAGAGCAGCATTTATATGAAATAGAAATCTTTTGTAACATTATAAATATCTCTATCATCAGTTTGATCCATTTAAAAGAATCCTTGCTAAATATTAGCATTAATTTCTAGAATTTCTTTTCCAGAAAAAATTAGCTCTGATCACAGGAATAAATTACATTTTTAAATATAAGAAAACATTGCAAATTTTACTGTTCCGAAACTTTTGACTGGTAGTGTAACTACTTAAGAATGTCTTAGAAACCACATAAAACTGGCTAAAATTCACTCTAATTTCTTAGCAACCATATAAAAACACTCTTTAGTCCTTGTTTTCTAGCATCATGGTGTCACCTTTTCTTCAGATATGGACTAGCAACTACATATCAACCGTAGCCATATAGAGATATTAAAAAATTCACTCAAAACCATACTGCAATGCTCTATCAACCACCCGCAATGCATCATCTGCCCTGCTCGGCACAAATTTGTGTCTATTCTTGTTCTTGCATTGACATGTAATCTATTCGTGCAAATAGTTACATTTGCTTTTGGTGTGCACACACCATTGCACTATTGTGTTACGTAGAAATGTAACTAATTGCATTGCTTAGTCACTTTTTATGGAAAGTAATGCGTTGCTTTTGCATTATTATTGACCTGAATAAGATATTTCACATAAAAGATGTTCACATATAGTCCACAAGAGAAAACAATAGTTGAAATAATAAAAATGACCACGTTTAAAAGTTTACATACAATTGATTCTTCATAGTGTGTTGTTCCTTGAATGATTCACTGCTGATTTTTTTTTATTTTTATTATTATTATTCTTTTTTTTTTTTGTGATATTTGTTCATGAGTCCCTTGTTTATCCTGAAGTTAAACTGACCCCTGTTCTTCAGAAAAATCCATCAAATTCTTAGATTTTTTTTTTTTCAGCATTTTTGTCAATTTTAACCTTTTCCAACAACTTATTTTGAGATCTAGCTTTTTACATTGAGGACAACTAAGGAACTCATATGCAACTATTACAGAATATTCAAACACTCACTGATGCTCCAGCAGGAAAAATAATGCATTAAGAGCCGGGGGTGAAAACTTTTGAACAGAATGAAGATGTGTACATTTTTCTTATTTTGCCTAAATATCATATTTTTTCATTTAGTACTGCCCTTCAGAAGCTACAGAAGATACTTACATGTTTCCCAGAAGACAAAATAAGTTAAAAGTACCCTGATCTTTAAATTCAAAAAGTCACCCCCCCGACTCTTAATGCATTGTGTTTCCTTCTAGAGCATTAGTGAGCGTTTGAACCTTCTGTAATAGTTGCATATGAGTCCCTCAGTGTGAAAAGATTGATCTCAAAATCATACAGTCATTGTTGGAAAGGGTTCAAATACACAAAAATGCTGAAAAACCAATACATTTTTGGGACCTAAAGGATTTCACTACAGTTTAACTGTTCAGGACAAACAAGGGACTCATGAACAACTATCACTAAACAAAAAAAACACATCTGTGGATCATTCAGGTAAAAACACAGTATTAAAGAAGAAGTCCATTTCCAAAACAAAGATTCACATATAATGTACTCACCCCCTTGTCATCCAAGATGTTCATGTCTTTCTTTCTTCAGTCGGAAAGAAATAATGTTTTTTGAGGAAAACATTTCAGCATTTTTCTCCATATAATGGACTGCTATGGTGCCCCGATTTTGAACTTTCAAAATAAAATGAATGCGGTTTCAAACGATCCCAAATGCGGTTGTAAACTATCCCAGTCGAGAAAAAAGGGTCTTATCTAGTGTAACGATTGGTTATTTACATAAAAATAATACAGTTTATATACTTTTTAATGTGAAACGCTCGTCTTGTCTTGCTCTGCCTGGACTGTTTTTTTCCAGTTCATGACAGTTAGGGGGTGTTTTATTTTTTCTCCCTCAACTTCAAAATCCTCCTATATCGCTGTTTTATCTTTTTTGTTAAGGGTATTTGATCTTCTTTGCATGTTCACTTTGCAAAGACTGGCTCGGTACTTCTGCAGCGATGTAGGATGATTTTGAAATCATTTTTGAAGTTGAGGGAGAAAATAAGATTGGAGTTTTTCGACATACCCTAACTGTCTTGAGGCAGAATACACAAAGTTCAGGGAGAGCGAGACAAGACGAGCATTTGAGATTAAAAAGTATTTAAATTGTATTTTTTTTTTTAATGAAAATAAATCGTTTTGCTAGATCAAACCCTTCTTTCTTGGCTGGGATCGTTTACAGCTGCATTTAGGATCGTTTAAAGCCGCATTTAAACTGCATTTTGGAAGTTCAAAATCAGGGCACCATATCAGTCCATTATATGGAGAAAAATGCTGAAATGTTTTACTCAAACAACAATTTCTTTACGACTGAAGAAAGAAAGACATGAACATCTTGGATGACAATCTTTGTTTTGGAACAACCACTTTTTTGGACTTTTGAACAGACTTTTGGACTCAAAACTTTTGAACGGGTCATTTTTATAAATTCAGCTATTCTCTTGTGGACTATATGTAAACGTCTTTTATGCGAAAAATCTTATTCAGGTCTGTACTGAATAAAAAAGAACTATATAATAATAATTTTGTATGATCCCTCGTATTTTGGTAAAATAATTAACATTTAGCAGATTCTGCAAGGTGTATGTAAACTTTTGACCTCAACTGTAACTCATGTTACTTGTAATGCATTACCCCAACACTGCTTGCAACCACATAGAAACATGTTACATTTCACTTAGAACTTCTTTGCAACCTTACAGCAGTGCTTTGGCAACCTCCCACAACAACCTAGCTTTGTGATTGCGACTTTTTTTATATGAAAGCACCACTTTCTTCAAAATGCATCCACCCAAAGTACCAACACACTGAAAATGGCTTGAAACCCCTTAGCAAGCAAGTAAGCACCACTCAAAATACTAAAAATACTCCCCATTTTTCTTTATTTTCTGTCTTTTTGATGTATTTCTTCCACAAGACTTTTGGAATTCTTCTCTCAGCGTATTGGATGGCTTCATTGCGATGTGTGTTTTGCTTATCTGTCTGTCTGTGTGAACGGTGCTTAAGACTCCCGCCTGGCTTGCGTATTGATCTCAGTGGGGCTCTGGTGAGCCACAGCACCGGTTACTGTCAATAACGCAAAGCACATCAGCTAACATCCCAAGCCAGTCAATGCTAAAAAAAAAGCCTCTGCATTATTTAGCTCCCTGCCACCAGGAGAGAAAAACAGCTGTATTGATTATAATGTTGTTTTGATTGTAATCAGACCGATTCACACGGCTGCTGTCATTTCAGAGCATCATTAAATGAAATGAGATGGTGAGTTTATGAGTTTGTGTGTTTGTATAGGTGATGTTGGATGGCGGTTTTGTTGGAGGGAGACTGGGTGGTATGTCAGCCTCTGCTCCGGATAGACCTGTGAAGGTAAACAGTTCATCCAAGATGCCTAAAAATAAATAAATATGCTTTTATTTCATTCAGAAGAGAACAAGGACAATTTTATTTAATGTTTGTGTTTAAAAGCTCATTACCGTATGCTAGGCTGACATTTCTTCTTTCTTCAGTTGAAAAGAAATGAAGGTTTTTGAGGAAAACATTCAAGGATTTTTACCATGTAGTGGACTTCAGTGGGGATCAGTGGGTTGAAGGTCCAAATTGCAGTTTCAGCGCATCTTCAATGAGCTCTACACGATCCCAGACGAGGATTAAGGTCGTGTCTAACGAAACAATCTGACATTTTCTAAAAAAAAAATACAAAGTAAACGTGCAGAGAAAGTCCAATGGCCTTTACAAAAAAAGGTAAAACAGCATTGTTGGAGGAGAAAATGAGATGTTTTTCACTCTACCATACCTTTTTAAACCAAAGTATGCGTGAAGATGCTTTGAAACTGCAATTTGGACCTTCAACCCTTTGATCCCTATTGAAGTCCACTATATGGAGACAAACCCTTGGAATATTTCCCGCAAAAACCTTAGTTTCTTTTCGACTGAAGAAAGAAAGACATGAGCATTATGAACAACATGGAGGTGAGTAACTTACCAGGAAAATTTAATTCAGGAGTGAATTAATTCTTTAAGTTTTTGTTTGAAGAACAATGTTTCTTTTGAGCACAGAGTTGCTAATTAGGTTGGCTTGAAAAAGCCAACTTACTGATCTACTATTTAAACTTGTTCTTTCTCTTCTGAGCCGAAATTTAGACTGTGTCTAAACCTTTAAACATACAACCACCAAACTCGGCCCAGACCTTCAGACTATTCTGAAGTTAGTTGCTGTATTTTTTGACATTGATCAGACTTATGGTTTTCTTAAAAATTACGAATAAATCTCAATTTCGAGAAATTTACACTTATGACTGGTTTTGTGGTCCACGGTCACATTTAAGCTTCCATTTAGGCACATGAAACATGCTAACAACATGCTAATAACATGCTAATCATGCTAGTAACTTGTTAATTGTGATGGAAACATGCTAATCATGTTAGAAACATGCTAACAACATGCTAGTAACTTGTTAATCATGCTAGAACCGTGCTAATAATTTGCTAATCATGCTAGAAAAATGCTAATAACATGCTAATCATGCCAGAAACATGTTAACAACATATTAGTAACATGGGTAATTATGCTAGTACCTTTCTAATCAAGCTATAATCATGGTATTAACGTGCTAATCGCATGCTTATCATGCTAGAAACATGCCAACAACATACCTGATAGCACACGTACGTCTGCAAGATGTCTGTTAAAGATCTCTTGATCTGGAAAGCGTCTGCTGTGTACAAACGTCTGTAAGATGTCAGTTTTACATACATTCTAAATCATAAACATCTTGAAGACATCTAATAGACGTCTATTTGACATCTGATAGGAAACGTCCAATAGACATATTGCAGATGAGCAAACTACGACTTGCAGATGTCTTAAATCTCAAATAGACGTCTCAGAGATGTATGTGTGCTATCAGGGATGTTAGTAACATGCTAATCATACTAGTACCTTTCTAGTCATGCTAGTAACTTGCTAATCATGCTAGAAACATGCTAATAACATGTTAATCATGCTAAAACCATGCTACACTCTTAAAAATAAAGGTGCTTCAAAAGGTTCTTTACAGCGATGCCATAGAGGAACCATTTTTGGTTCCACAAAGAACCATTCAGTCAAAGGTTCTTTAAAGAACCATCTCTTCTTACCTTTTTATAATCTGAAGAACCTCCTTTCACCACAAAGAACCTTTTGTGAAACAGAAATGTTCTTCAGATGTTAAAAGTTCTTTATGGAACCATTTAAACAAAAAAGGTTCTTCTATGGCATTGTGAAGCACCTTTATTTTTAAGAGTGTAGTAACATGCTAATCATGCTAGAATCATGCTAGTAACTCGCTAATTGTGATGGAAACATGCAAATAATGCTAGAAACATGTTAACAACATGGTAGTAACTTGCTAATCATGCTAGAATCATGCTAGTAACTTGCTAATTGTGATGGAAACATGCTAATAATGCTAGAAACATGATAACAACATGCTAGTAACTTTCTAATCATGCTAGAACCCGTGCTAATAAGTTGTAATTGTGTTAGAAACATGTTAATAACATGATAGTAACGTGGTAATCATGCTAGTACCTTTCTAATCATGCTATAATCATGGTAGTAACATGTTAATCGTGCTAGAAACATGCTAAGAACATGCTAATAACTGCTAATCATGCTAGTAGGTTTCTAATCATGCTATGATCATGCTAGTAACTCACTAATCGTGCTAGAAACATATTAATAACATGTTAATCATGCTAAAACCATGCAAACAACATGTTAGTAACTTTCTAATCATGTTATAATCATGCTAGTAACTTGCTAATCATGCTAGAATCATGGCTAGTAACTTGCTTATCACTCTAGAAACAGGCCAATAACATGCTAATCGTGTTAAAAATGCTAGTAACTTTTTAATCATGCTAGTAACTTTCTAATCACTTTATAATCATGCTAGTAACTTGCTAATTGTGATGAAAACATGCTAATAATGCTAGAAGCATGTTAACAACATGGTAGTAACTTGCCAATCATGCTATTAACTTTCTAATCATGCTAGAATCATGCTAGTAATTTGCTAATTCTGCTAGAAACATGCTAATCATGCTAGAAACATGCTAACAACATGCTAGGAACTTGCTAATCATGCTAGTAACTTTCTAATCATGCTATAATCATGCTAGTAATTTGCTAATTCTGCTAGAAACATGCTAATCATGCTAGAAACATGCTAACAACATGTTAGTAATGTGGTAATCATGCTAGTAACTTGCTAATCATGTTAGAAACATGCTAATAACATATTAATCATGCTAGAAACATGCCAACAACATGTTAGTAACATGCTAATCATGCTAGTACCTTTCTAATCATGCTATAATCATGCTAAAACCATGTTAACAACATGCTAGTAACTTGCTAATCGTGCTAGAATCATGCTAGTAACTTTCTAATCGTGCTAGAATCATGCTAGTACCTTGCTTATCACTCTAGAAAGGCCAATAACATGCTTATCATGCTAAAAAAATGCTAGTAACCTTTTAATCATGCTAGTAACTTTCTAATCATGCTATAATCATGCTAGTAACTTGTTAATCGTGCTAGAAACAGGCTAATAACATGCTAGAATCATGCTAGTAACTTGCTAATTGTGATGGAAACATGCTAATAATGCTAGAAACATGTCAACATGGTAGTAACTTTCTAATCATGCTAGAATCATGCTAGTAACTTGTTAATTGTGATGGAAACATGCTAATAATGCTTGAAACATGATAACAGCATGCTAGTAACTTGCTAATCATGCTAGAACCGTGTTAATAAGTTGCTAATTATGCTAGAAACATGTTAACAACATGTTAGTAACGTGGTAATCATGCTAGTAACTTTCTAATCATGCTATAATCATGGTAGTAACTTGCTAATCATGCTAGTAATTTTCTAATCATGCTAAAATTATGCTAGTAATTTTCTAATCATGCTAAAATTATGCTAGTAACTTGCTAATTGTGCTAAAAACATGCTAATACCATGTTAGTCAGGCTAGAAACATGCTAACAACATGCTAGCAACCCTAGCAACTGCCCTGGAAACCACCCCAGGTACCCTCGCAATCTGTTTTTCTGTCTGTCTGTTTTTCTGGTAGACAGTGTTATCTTTAAAACATTCAAACTTTCATTTTTCTAACTTTTTCAAACTGAAAACCTTCAAACTTCATGCTTTTAAAATTTTACAAACTTTCTGGCTAGGCTTTTTTTAAGCCAACTTGGTTTATCTAGTTATGATCAATTGTAATTCTAAAATAACTTCACTTTTTCCCCCCTTGGTAGTTTGATAATTATCTGGAAGATTCGGAGGCTGAAGAGGAAAATGCTGGCACTATAGGTGTGTATTTCTCATATTCAAATACACAACACTTTACACAAGTCAGTTTATGTAGATTACAGTGGCCTAGATGCACATTTGAAGTCTTTATTTACATTTTTACAAATTCTTTATTATGTAAAGCACATCGTTGAGTATTCTTGTCGTCTTTTTCGTATTTCACAACAGCTTCAATTTGAATTGGATCTATCACATATTCATATAAAATTCACATAAAATTCACAAATACACATTGACATATTGGCATCACCTGTATGGATGTATTTTAAAATGGGAATATGAAGCATGCTGGCATGAATTTTCTTTTCATGTGCATATATGAGGATTGCATGGGCTCACCTTACCTTTAATAGGGTTTAGTTGATATCATGTGCACGCTATTTTTTGTAATTAGAGCTGTCATACAGCTTGATTTAAATATATTACCATTTATTACACATATTCAATGCATGCAAATTCCAAACCGCTCCCTCATCATTACAGCCGGGGGCAAGCGCTCGCTCGGCGAGGCTTAACGCTTGCTGTGCAGGCTTGTAATGAGTCTGCGGTGCCAGAGAGGCTCATTTAAACTCCAATGACCAGTTTAATACAAAAATAAATAAAATAGTGAGAGGAAAGAAAGCCTCTTTTGATTGGAGAGGCTTACTGTTTGTAGCAGGGCTTTCGTGTTTTTCGGTGTGTTTGTTTGTGATCAGAGTGTTAATTCAGAGGAAAGGGTGTACGTAAAAGTCATTAGGTGGCGTGTTTATAATGTCAGTCATATCCACTGAATAACAACAAGATGCATGCTGAACTTGAACTTAATTAGCATGAATAATCATGCCACTACTTGTTGGTAAAAATATCGTCGTATTATTGGTTGTTGTCGTCGTTCTTGTCCTAAGGTTGTAAGAGTTTGGTGTCGTAACTTTAAAAAATCTGACAGTATAAAGATAACTAAATTTTAGTGTCCACACCAGCGGATGTGTTGTCTGTTCATTCTATTCTCTTTAAATTCCTGAGCTTGTGATAGAAGGATTGATTCTGATTGGGTGTCAATATTTTTTAGCGTTCATCAGCTGGAAAAAATAATTCTGAAAGAGATTCCAACGATATCGTTTCTATGTGCCTTTATCGTTATAGCAGCGGTGTGCTATTCTTTAATATTGAGGATGATTTTTAGAACTATATCTTTATCATTATCTTTATAGTTATCGTGAACAGGTCTTAAAAGTTTTGCAAAAATCCTAATACCGTTGTTGAAAATTAGGCAAAAATTAAAAAGAACAAAAATACTTTTGTTGTTTGGTGCTACAAGTTTCTTAACTAATATTATGGCAAAAAGTTGCTAAAAAATGCTCTTTTTTGAAAAGTAAAATAAACATTAAATCAGGAATTGGTTTTAAAGATTAATTAAATTAAATGTAAAAATTAAATTAAAATCAAAGTACAAGTTAAACTAGGAATTGGCAAAAATAAAATAAAATAAAAGTTAAATCAGACATTAGCAAAAAATAATTACATTTAATTAAAATGAATTAAAATTAAATTCTAAGTAAAATTAAAATCAAAGTAAAATAAGTTAAATCAGGAATTGGCAAAAATGTAATTTTAAATGAAATGAAATGAAAAGTAAAATTAAAATCAACCAAAGTAAAATAAAAGTTAAGTCAGGTATTAGCAAAAACATTAAATTAAATTAAATTCAAAGTAAAATTAAAGTTAAACCAGGTGTTAGCAAAAAAAATTATTAAATTAAATTAAATTTATTTTTTTTTAAATTTAATTATTTTTTTTTCTAATACCTGATTTAACTTTTATTTTACTTCGATTTTAATTTTACTTTTAATTTAATTACATTTAATTTAATTTAAGTTTTTTTTGCTAACACCTGATTTAACTTTTATTTTACTTTGATTTTAATTTAACTTAATTTTTAATCAAAGTAAAATAAAAGTTAAATCAGGTATTAGCAAAAAGAAAAAATGTAATTAAGTTAAATTAAATTAAATTAAATTAAAAGTAAAATAAAAAAAATAAAAGTAAAAATTAAAGTAGAAATTACATTTTAAATTAAATAATTAAATTAAATTAAGTTAAATTAAATTAAAATAAAAGTTAAATAAAAGTTAAATAAGGCTTTAGCAAAAAATGTAAATTAAATTCAATTCAAATCTAAGTATAATCAGTTAAATCAGGTATTAGCAAAAACATTAAATAAATTAAATTAAATTAAATTCAAAGTAAAATTAGTCAGTAAAATAACAATTAAATCAGGTATTAGCAAAAAATATAAATTAAATTAAAACAAGGAGTTGGCAAAAATGTAATTTTAAATTAAATTAAATTAATTTAAATTAAATCTCTCAAACCTGATTATTGGTGCATTCTGCCAAAAAAAAAGAACCACTTGTTCAGGAGCATGCCATTTAAAACAACCAGTCACTTTTTTTGTATGTCACATTAAGTATTTATTCCTTGTATGTACTACAGATTATATATGTAACAATATAATTTGATATAATGTTTAGTATTTTCACATCTAGGTGGAAAAAAATTGTAATTTGTACTACTGTCTGTTCAAAATAAATGAAAAGAAACTTAGCAGAGCAAGCATAGTAGATTTGTTGTTTTTTTTCCCGCACCAAAATCGTATCGAACCATGACATCTGTGTACTGTTACACCCCTACTGTTTATGCAACAATAAAAGTAACTAAACCAAAATGCAAAAATAAAGAAAACTTGCTGTGAACGCCCCTTTACTCAATCTTACATGAGGGTTCAGTGACACACCGACGTTCAGCATTCAGATGAATCTTAAAATGGGTTGAGGTGAAGGCAGTTCTGGTCAAAGCAGATCAAGGCTCAAGATGAGCTACCGGTTATCTGGGGTTTTAATGAAACGCCTCTGTGCACCGGCCAGGGAGGTTCACGGCACGCCGTTACAGCAACAGCCTTCAGATTCATTAGCGGCGTGAAGCATCTTCCTGTGTTTCTTTAGTGAGCTGGTTAATAGCCTTGTTTTTGAGACCACCTTGTTCTGAAAGCTGTAGGTGGGTTGGGTTTTCTCCAGTCACACACACATATGGTGTTGTGTACACTCAAACAGACATGCAGAAATGCACGCTACACCCTCAGATGCTCCTGCTCCTCACCCGGCAGCTGAGACCATTACTTGCACTGTGCCAGTAATTAGCTGTTTAATTAAGATCAGCATCAGTCGAGCTCTTGCCAGGCCTGATGTCTTTCTCTCACACACATAAACTACTGCAAAAATCCACTGATATACGGGACGCAAACAGCTTATTAGCACATCAGTCTTATTCTGATGTTTTAAAAGTTTCTATTTTTCTTTCCACCTTATTTTTCAAAGTGGAAGTATGCAGTTTTTTGTGAATTGGGCAAGACTTCCGGTTCATTAGCCACTGTAGGGAAATAATGAGAAGAATAACAAAGTGCAGTAAACGGTAAAACTGTTTGCTCTACAAACCAGTGTGTTTATAATTTAGATAATACATTAAAATGATATGGTAAGATACACCGGTTTGCAATTTCAAGCAAAATGAGCTGTTTTGTACAGCTAAAAATAGCTGAATGCGAATAAAACGCCAGACCCATTTAATTTAGAAATGGCCACGTCTGCTCTTACGGGAAAAATATTTACAGAACGTATGAACTCCTTCCAATCAGTCACAATTTTTGGCAATCTGTTTGTCCTTGTTTGAATATGCATAAACACAAATTAGTTTTTTTACAGAACTTCTGAAGGGACATTTGCAGAAGAAAAACTGTTTGTATATAATACGTTTTTTGTGCATACACAAGAGTCTCAGGGTTTGTTTATTTATTTATTTTAGCAAATTTGACCTTTTTCCAGTTTACTGGACCCTAGAATTTGTTTTTCTCACAAAAAACAACAAATACTTATGGCAAAACAAAAACACAAAAGAAAAAAAAAAAAGCTTTAAATGTATGTATTTATTAATAAAATATTATCATTATTATTTATTTGCATTTTCTTTGAAAAGTAAAACAAAAGTAAAAACAGGAACTTGCAGAAAAAACCCTAACTTGTCTACAACAATTTGAACAGAAACTACACTATTTAATGCATCTATTTAAATGGATTTAATTTTCAGCAATTTTGAACGGTCTGATTTAGTAAATGATCTCCCAAATCTTCGCCTACATATATATAACACAAGAGTAAAAACAGGAACCAGCAGAAAAAAACCTGAACTTGTCCACCAGACTTTGAACAAAAACTACATATAATTACATAAGAATGTGTTTAATTTTCTTAATTTCAATTAATTATGGATGGTCTGGTTTACTAATGAATCTCCCAAATTTTTGCCTATGTTGACACTTTAACTTGCTCACAGGAAATAGCTAAAGTGAAAGTTTTTTGTGCATACACAGGTCTCAGGGTTTATTTTATTTATTTATTTTTACAAATGGTACCCTTTTATCAGTTTACAAAACAAAAAACAAACAAACAAGCAAAAATAAATAAATAAATAAATTATTTTATTTTATTTTTCTCAAAGAAAAATGATGGCAAAACAAAAACACAAAAGTAAAAAAAAATAGCTTTAAATGTATATATTTATTCATAAAATATTATTATTATTATTATTATTTATTTATTGTAAAGTAAAATAAAAGTAAGTTTATTTAGATTTTTTTACTCATTAAATATTATTATTATTATTATTATTAGTAGTAGTAGTATTAATTTTATTTTTTGAAAAGTAAAATAAAAGTAAGTTTATTTATTTATTTATTTTTCTTTCCCCGAAAATTAAAACAAAACAAAATCTGAAACTGGGAGAAAAAACACTAATTTGTTCACTACACTTTGGACAAAAACTACATATGATAGCATAAAATGTGTTTATTTTTCATAATTTCAATTAATTCGGGATGGTCTGGCTTTATTTATTTATTTTTCTTTCCCCGAAAATTAAAACAAAACAAAATCTGAAACTGGGAGAAAAAACACTAATTTGTTCACTACACTTTGAACAAAAACTACATATAATAACATAAAATGTGTTTATTTTTCATAATTTCAGTTAGTTCTGGATGGTCTGTCTTACTAATTAATCTCCCAAATTTTCGCCTATGTTGAGATTTTTGCTTGCTCACAACAACAACTACAAAAAAGCTACATGAAAGTTTCTTGCACCAAATTCTCAGCGTTTACGTATTTTCGCCAATTTCGCTTTTTCCCACTTTGTAGAAAAGCATAACTAGCCATTTAAAAATGATTAAATGGCTTCAGAAGACAGAATATTGTCTATGTCATATTTTTTGAGCTTGACAATCATCCACTTTCATTATGTAGTAACCATCCAGCAACACAGACATTCTTCAAAATATCTTCTTTTGTGTTCCACGGGTAGAAAGAAAGAGATTCGAACAACATGAGAGTCTATCAATAACAACAGAATTTTATTTATAATTTTAATAGGGACAGTGCTCATTAATCAACGCTCAGACATTGTAAACAAGTCAGAGTTTGCCTAACAGACTATTTTTTTTTATCATTTGTACCTTGCCAGATTTTAAAATGGCAACCTATAATGTATCACAAACAACAGTCATAATAGTCTACAGTTAATAAAACATGTGTCAACACACTAAAACCGCAGTTAAAACATATCCATGATTAAGTAATGATACAGAGAAGGAGAATGACTCAACAGATTTAAACATACATCAAAACAGTATAAAGCCAAATCAACAGATGAATACATAAATACTACCGAAGAAAATAATGAGCATGTCAGAGAAGAGATGGTTTATTTACGCATTCGCTCTAAAAGAAGAAACAGTTTGTAAATGAATGCTGATGGACTGCTGATTATTCATGCGTATCGTGTTGTGTTGTCAGCCACATCCACACTACCAGGTGAGATTGAAGAAGATCTGATAGCTGTCTCCTCTTCATCGCTCTGTCACCGCACACTGCTGGAGATCTCCTCGACTTTCACAGACCAGAAGACACACACTCCCAGTGCAGCTGAGAATCAGGTACACACACACCAGAGCAGTCAAGCTTGGGAAGTAACTCAGGGACTGAGATGCACTTTCTGTTGCATTTCACAAAGGCTGTGTAAAATCCTTCATTAACCTTTTTTTGTCATTCCAGGATGAAAGCGAGGACGTTGTTCCTTTCCATCTGGATGAGAACTTTGATTACGATAATGTCGTGCTGTCTCGCAAATACACCATCCAGGAACAGAACGGCAGACCATCTTGAGCTGAAAATGAATGTAACTCTAGCAAATGCTTCTAACAGCTCTGTTTTTTTAGAGTAAAGTCCTTGTTAACATGATAAAGATGATTTTATTTCGCCAAAGAATTAGGAGGAAGACAGATCGGCTCTTTAGAGTGTTAATTCTGCAGTTTGTAGAATCTGTTTTCCAGTTTTTGGGTATGTTACTTTAAAAAAAGTAATTAGTTATAGTTACTAGTTACTTCTCACAAATAGTAACAGTTACATCATTATAAAAGTAATTAATTACAGGGAAAGTAACTATTGTATTACTTTTTAAAAAAAAGTCAAATATGTAAAATAACTTGGATGCCCCCAATATTAAATATGCAAAATGAACAAAATGTAAATTTAAATATAGCTGCAAGCAGCAATTACGGGGCCTACCACTACAGAGGCAAAATGAGGAGCTAAGCATGGCATGGAGTGTTATTTGAAAACAGTTTGACTAATCAACTTGAATTCCATAACTTTTTGCCAGCATGGTCTGACACAATTTTGCTGAAAATCAGACAAACCATTTAGGATGAGTTTGAAAATGTAGGTTTTGTGAACAATTAAAACTAGCAAAAAAACGTAACCTTACGATTTTTAAATTTTGGTCGTTCATTTGACTCGGCATGAGCCAAGGTTTTAAAGGAAAAAAAATTTGCTTCTGTGCCTTACGGTTCAAAAGTTATTAGCATAAACATGAGTGAAACTTTAGACAAGTGGTGGCGCTAGAGAGTTTGAGTTAGAGACTTCAGACTTGCTCTGGTTAATGTTGGGACTGTCCTCTATCAGTGTGTAAAATTTCACAACTTTCCTGCAAGCGGTTCTATGGGCGGCCATAGACTTAAAGAGCGGAAGACGAAGAAGAAAAAGAACACTAATGGATACAGTAGCTGCCTTTGCACCTTCAGTAATAATTATGATAATTTAGCATTAAACTTTAGTAATTAGAACTTTAGAATAACCATGTATGAATGCATATTGACTGAACTTAGGACTGGTGGTGGTGCTTAAAGATGTTGTGTGTAATTTAGTGTTTTTATAAAAATGGGAAAAACTAAAAATAATACTGAAAAGATAACAAAACTACTACAAATTCTATTTCTAATAACAATATAAAACGCACTATGTTAATGAGCTGCTAGGTTCATGAATATTAATCATGTTGTCTGCATTCGCTCAAACTGATTTGCTGAGATCAAAACAGGGGTGATAATAGGTGAGCGCCAGCCAATGAGATTGCCGTTTGCGCGTTAGTTCCACCTACTTTCGGAGAAACCGGCAGTTCTTAAAAGCTGAAGAATTCCAAAGGAACTCAACAAAGCGACGGCTAGTCATGTGCCTTCACACTACAGTTTAACGTTCGTAAAATTCAGGTATGCTGCGCATCCATCCCTATGAAGTAAAAAATAAAATTATAATATTATAATAAATTATAATAATGCCGCATTTTATTGTCAGTAACGGTAACAGTGTTGTAACAGGGAAACAGTCGTTCGTTTGATTACTTGTTAATGGAAAAAATAACGTTGTTAGTAACGCCGTTTATTTATAATGCTGTTATTCCAGTCACTGCTGTTTTCAAAGACGTTATCAAATTTACTGACATTTTCTTGAATCAAAATGTTCTTTTACTGACAATTAAATGACTAATATCACACTAGAAACAGAAATTGGCATGAAACAGTGTCCACAAACCATTTTTCATCCATAAAGTGACGTCTGAAAGAAGACAAAATTGCAAAAAAAAAAAAAGTAAATCGTCAATTTTAATTTTATTTTGACTTTAAAAGAACTTTAATTTGCATAAACAAACCAAATAATGCATATTTTGTACTCCAAATTGAATGTGATTATGATTATTAGTGTTATTACTATTTTACCACTAGCTAGGCTCATATGTTTTCATTTTCTGACTCAACGGCTCAAATAGGCGACCTGTGGCGTAACTCTTTTCCTTTAACTCTGACGTCTTTTTCTGAAAAGTAATTATTGCTCGTTCTGTCTTACTGTGTTTTATTCACTGGAACAAAACGCTCAGGGACGTTTTTTTCTGTTCTCTTCAAAAACCTCATAACCTGAATAAAAAGCCAAAACATGTTGATCTTTGAAAAGAATTCGTCCCCCTTTTTCTTGACTTGATCGTTTATTTTGACATTTCAAAGAGTGTCTGTACAGGCCGTGAGAGAATTTTCGAGCTGTGCCCCAGCATGCTTTCTCATATTTTCATCACCCCTACCTTCATTTCCCGCTTTTTTTGTCCTTTTTCTTTATAGCCTGTGACCCAGAGTTTCTAAAGCAACAAAAATAGTGCTCTTCAACACTTTACTGTTCGTTTACCTGAACTAAAATATCAAGAGGGAAATGTTCTTTTTCCAAACTTAGTGAGCTGCCTGTGGAGAGTGATTTAAGCCATTTAAGTGATCTTGCTTTATTTATACCTAAATACTTTTAAAAGTTTTTTTTAATGAAATGAATAAAATACAGGTCATGGACACTTTTTTTTTTTTTGATATTTTGATAATTTTGCAAATATATTTTAATTATAGTTTAAAGTAAAATATGTAATTTTTTTTTTATCTGAAATATTTCATTGGTGCATTTAAAGTGCAGTCTCTCTAAAAGTATTATTATTATTATTATTATTATTATTATTATTATTATTATTAATAGTATTATTGGTAGTATTATTATTGCGAAAGTTAGAAATGTCCGGCTATCATATTATCATATTAATAATAATAATAATAATAATAATAATAATATATATATATATATATATATATATATATATATATATATATATATATATATATATATATATTATTGGTGTTTTTTTTAAGTGCAGCTATTATTATTATTATTATAATTTTTTTTTTTTTAAGTTTGGCAAATATTTGGCAATAATTTGATGATGATAATAATAATAATAATAATAATAATAATTATTATTATTATTATTATTATTATCAAAATATTGAAAATATTTGCCAAATATTAGCCAATAATATGATAGCCTGACATTTCTAACTTTCAACAACAACAACAACAACAATAATAATAATAATAATAATAATAATAATAATAATAATAATAATAATAATAATAATAATTATTATTATTATTATTATTATTAAGTTAGAAACTTCAGGTTATCATATTATTGGCTAGTATTTGGAAGATATTTTTCATTATTATTATTATTATTATTATTATTATTATATTTTTGGAAATATATTTTAATTGTAGCTTTATGTAAAATATGTATTTGTTTTTTAATATTTCATAGGTGCTTTTAAAGTGCAGCCTCTTTAAAAGTATTAATAATAATAATAATAATAATAATAATAATAATTTTGCAAATATATTTAAATATAGTTTAATGTAAAATATGTATTTTAGAAAGCTGTAAGTTAGAAAAGTCAGGCTATCATATTATTGGCTAATATTTAGCAAATATTTTTCAATATTATTATTATTATTATCATTATTATTATCATCATTGTTTTATAATAATAATAATAATAATAATAATAATAATAATTATTATTATTATTATTATTATTATTATTATTATTATTATTTTAAGTTAGAAAAATCAGGCTATCAAATTACTGGCTAATATTTGCCAAATATTTTTCAATATTATCATTATTTTTTATTATTATTTTAAGTTAGAAAAGTCAGGCTATTTAGGCATATTACTGGCAAATATTTTTCAATATTATTATTATTATTATTATTATAAGTTAGAAAAGTTAGGCTATCGTATTATTGGCTAATATTTGGCAAATATTTTTCATATTTATTTAGTGCAGCCTTAAAAGTATAATTATTATTACTATTTTAAGCTTAAAGTCAGGCTATCATATTATTTACTAATATTTCAATTCAATTCAGTTCAAGTTAATTTGTCTAGCGCTTATATTTAGTAGTATCTCACTAGTGGTGACTATGTCAAGTTAATGTATGGTAAAAATCAGCTGACGTAATCAAACAGACGATTAACACTGTTAACAGTAATGAATCATATGTTGCAATCCAACTTATAGCAAAATTCGGTAGTGCTGTATGTTGTTTCAGGGTTGGCATCATCTGAGGTCCTCTGAGGCATCATCTCTTCATAGGTGTTCTGGATCCAGACTGAAGCTTGTGTAATTCCTAGTTACCATACGATGTCAGTCCAGAAACAGAGCAACAAATAAAGACATAATTAGCGTAGCTGCTGTTCCAACCAAGCAAAATGATTTGTTCAACCCAAGCTAAAGAATAATAGTGTGCATTTGATCACATATAACTGCAGTACAAGATTATGAGATGCACTATTTGAATGCTTGGTTAAAGAGATGTGTCTTTAATCTAGATTTAAACAGAGAGAGTGTGTCTGAACTCCGAAAGTTATCAGGAAGGCCGTTCCAGAGTTTGGGAGCCAAATGCGAAAAAGCTCTACCTCCTTTAGTGGACTTTGCTATTTTAGTCTACAGAGACTATTTTACCCCAAATTTGTATTTGTATGTTCATGTAATATATTTCACTGTATGGTCGTTTCAGTATTTCACTGTTATCTTAGCAACATGCTAGCATCAATTCCAGTCAAATCAATCAAGCCTGTTGTCCAAAACACTATCTGTGAGTTGCTGCCTTTGGTGTGTTTCAAATCAGTGACTTCTGAGAGTCTGTGACTGTTAGGATGTTTCATCAGAAGTCATCTGTTTATGTACAGTAGTTAGCAGACAGTAGAGCAGCCTGCTAGGTTTTAGAACAGAGCTAAAGTGTGCATATTTAAAGTGTCCTCTCTGTGTCTCTGCGGCCATGCATTTTTAATGTCTGCTTCTGTCACGGCAAGTAATTGGTGGACAGAGGGGTTGAATCGAGCCACGAGAGACCTTTTCAGTGCACTTTAAAGAGCTTAACTGATTTTAAAAGTTAACATGATTGTCAAAATATATATAGCCGACAGAGAAGCTTTTTAAGCTGTTATTAAAGTTTACAGTTTTAGGGTTTTCGAAAATAGCAGCTTTCAGGCTTAATTTGCAGCATGTGCTTCCATAGATTTCCACAGAAATGAAACTTTTTGATTCATCTTTACCTTATTATTATTATTATTTGTTAATCCACTTCTTTTAAACTTGATGCTTTTCCCCCTGTAAAATAGAAAACCTTTGTAAATACAATGAAGTATAAATGAATAAAAAAGAAAAAATAAATATCCAAAGTAATTTTTCTTCTCGAGCTATGGATTTTTGCAGTGGAAAATATTTGTTTATTTACAGGTAAAAATAACAACAACAACTCAGTCAAGCTTATTTTTCCATCTTATTTTTCTAAGATATTTTTTTCTTGTTTGGAGAAAAAAACAAACAAACAAACAAACAGAAAAAAGTCGTTTTCAAACATTTTTATTTATTCATTTTTTAAATTTGTAAGGTCTCTTTCTTTCTTTCTTTCTTTCTTTTTTTCTTCTTTTTTTTCTTCTTTTTTTTCCTTTTTTTTACTTTTTGCAGTTTATGGACCTTACTTTATGGATTTTTGCAGTTGAAAATATTTATTTATTTACAGGTAAAAACAACAACAACTTGTTTGTTCCTTTCAGTCAAGTTTATTTTTCCATGCTTATTTTCTAAGATATTTTTTTCTTGTTTGAGGAAAAAAAAAAAAAAAAAAATCATTTTCAAACATTTTTATTTATTCATTTTTAAATTTTTAAGGTCTCTTTCTTTCTTTCTTTCTTTCTTTCTTTCTTTCTTTCTTTCTTTCTTTCTTCCTTCCTTTTTTAAACTTTTTTTTTTGTAGTTTTTTGCAGTTTATGGACCTTACTTTTTCAATATTTTTCATTTTCATTCATACGTTTTTTAAAAATGGTTAAGTTAAGTTTAAGTTAAGTTTATTTTTCTAGGCTTATTTTTCCAAGATATTTTGTTTGGAAAAAAAAATACATAAATAAAAAAGAAAAAAAGAAATAAATATCCAAAGTAATTTTTCTTCTCAAGCTATGGATATTTACAGTGGAAAAAGTTTATTTATTTATTTATTTATAAGTAAAAACAACAACAACTTGTTTAAGTTTATTTTCCAAGCTTATTTTTCTAAGATATTTATTTCTTGTTTCTTTCTTTCTTTCTTTCTGTCTTCTTTCTTTTTTTTTTTTTTTTCTAAAGTGTTTTTACTTTTTTGCAGTTTATGGACCTTACTTTATGGGTTTTTGCAGTGGAAAATATTTATTTATTTACAGGTAAAAACAACAACAACAACAACAACTTTTTTTTTTTTTTTTTACTTTTGTTTTGTAGTTTTTGCAGTTTATGGACCTTATTTTTTCATTATTTTTCATTTTGCAGTGGATATTTGCAGTGGAAAACATTTATTTATTTGTTTGTTTATTTTACATTTTTTAAGGTGTTTCTTTCTTCCTTTTAGTTTTTACAGTTTATGGACTTTTATGTGTTTTGTTTTTCCCATTATAAATATATATCAATTTTGTGGGAGATCAAAATTAAGTGAGTTTTGGTTATTATTATTAATATCATTTTTCTTCTCAAGCTATGGATGTTTGCAGTGGAAAATATTTATTTATTTTTTTGTTTTATTTTTTAAAGGTGTTTCTTCCTTCTTTTTCTTCCTGTTCTTCTTCTCCTTTTTTTTTTTTTTTTTTTTTTTTTTTGCAATTTGGAAAGAGTGAGTTAAAAAAAGTAAATAAATATAAGTTAGGTTTAAAAAATCAACAACTTGTTTTTCCTTTCAGGTAAGTTTATTTTTCTAAGATTTTTTTTTAAGATATTTTGTTTGAAATAAATAAATAAATAAATAAATAAATAAATTTGCTTCTCAATCAATGTATATTTGCAGTGGAAAACGATTATTTATTTATTTATTGATTTTTTTTATTTAACATTTTTTTTAAAGGTGTTTATTTCTTCTCCTTCTTCTTTGTTTTTTTTTTTTTTTTTTTTTTTTTTTTTTTGCAATTTACAGATTTTTTCCCCCTCAGATTTCATGAAAGACAGCTATGAGAAAAATCTTGTCCTTTTGTGTTCCACCGAAAAAATAACAGCACTGAACAGCATTAGCGTGAGTAAATAACGCCAATTTATGGATGACCTTTCCTTTAAAAAACTACAAAGGCTCTGTTTGTACTTCGCTCTCGAGCAATATGTAATCAAATAAATGTTATATACACTAACGCAGGAAAATAAGTGTTTATTGCGCACTTTGTCTTATTCTCCGTTCCTTGATTTGCGAAATCAGCTTAAAGCAGTTTCTGTGACTTGGCCTCCTTGTTGCTAAGCAATAGCAGAGCAGTGAAAACGAGCATTTGGAAGATCGCAGACCACTGCGACGGCAGCACTTTATCTCGGCTCAAACCATGCCTGCAGCTCTGCATCTGTTCACGATTCGTTTCAGTTGCGCTCAGACCTCGTCCAAAAAGATTTCTGATGTGTGTGTGTGTGAGACTTTTTCCAGGCAGGGTTCGAGTGGCCTACCAGGTGGATGTTCCTGTTTGCCAGGTGGGGTTCCCGCTGTCACAACCTCAACTCTTTCAGTTAGAGAAACCAGAGAGATAGCAGGAGAGATAAAGAGGGCAACCCCGATCCCTCCCCCGCAATATGAGACAGGTGCGTGAGAACCAGAAAAAAAAAAGGGTTTTGTGGGGCACCAACAGTCTCTTCCAGGTGATAAAGTTAAGAAAGCGGTTAGGATGATGTTTCTTCAAACTGTTGCTGGGCTCCAGGCTGCCTGCCAGATTCTCGAAGCTTTTTGAAGGCCTGTTCTACATCCTCAGAAATGCAAAACTCAATCATATGCCTAACAGCACATTAATAGGCTGTTTAAGTTTTGATTATCCATTAATTAAATTAAGGATTTATCAAGGACATGCTCGTCCATGCATAATAAAGAATTGAGGCGGATGAAAAAAGAAACTTTCTTGGGGATGAAGTAACTTGGCATTAGCCAGTGCTAGTCATGAGATTGAACAATGGCTGATTTAATATTTTTAGATAATTGCCACTTTTTTAGATAATTAGCCACCCCCCCAAAAAAAAGAATTAAATGTGAAAAGTTGAAAAAAAAAAAATCTATATCTACACATTAATAATAATACTGTAATATATATTTTACACAATATATATATATATATAAAGCTATTTAAAAAATATATATAAAAATATATAATATGCATACCTAGACTTGGCTTAATACAAAAATGTCTGAATATATAATGAAAATAATGAAAAATCAAAATATTAATATATTAATATATTTTTTTAAATTCTTATATTAATTCTTTTGGTTTTGTATATATGTGTGTGTGTGTGTGTATGTATATATATATATATATATTTGTAAAAATGAATTTAATATTAAATCATAATATTAACTTATATACAATAATATAATATAATAATAATAATAACAAATAAATAATATACTTTATATTAATACACAGACACACAAAATTAAAAATAATAAATATAAAATAATAACAAATCATAATATCAAATCATAATATTAATATATTGATTTAATATTATGATTTGTTATAATTTTTTATTTATTATATTTATTTTGTGTGTGTGTATATGTATATATATGTGTGTGTGTATATATATATATGTTTTTTTTTAATCAATTTTTTAAATTTATTTTGTGTATATGTGTATATATATATATATATGAAATATGAAATATTATGTGTATATATATAATATTTGTAAAAATGAATTTAATATTAAATCATAATATTAACATACAATAAAATATAATAATAATAATAATAATAACAAATAAATAATATACTTTATATTAATATATATATAGTTTTTAATTGTATATTTTTTGGTGAAATATTATAGAAATATTATACCAATATAATATTCATCGCTAGACTTGACTTAATACAAAAAATGTGCAGATATATAATGAAAAATCAGTAATATAAAATTACTAATTATATATTTTACAGAATATATAATTGTATAGTGTTTATTCAAGATATATATATTATAAACACTGTGTGTATAAATATATATATATATATATATATTTAATATAGATTTTTTTTTTTTTTTTTAAGTATGTATTTTGTACACGTGTGTGCTTATGTACATATTGGTTAAGATCAGTTACATCAGCTGGACAAAAAATGCAGAAAGAAACAATGGCTGCTGTGATGATTTTTTTTTTTTTTTTTATTATTACTTCAGAATAACATGTTTTGATGAATCGTGCAAGGACAGGAATTAAGGACATTTCTTAAGATAGTAAATAGGCCCATTTTATTTTCACATTGTCTTTGAAGCTATTTCTTTTTAACACAGGTGAGAAGAACGAAGTGTGACATTACCTTCCATGACCCCTCGGTGATTGATTTTCCCGAATCATTGAGCATATGCTAATTTACTGGCTTGTCTGGTCAGTATCACAAGCAGCGTCCAGTAACTGTTGCTTTAATTGAACATGTCAATCATTTCTAAATTGCTCGAGCAAATCAGACCCAGTGAGCCTTTCTGCACTCTGCATTTTCTTTCTTTTTAACTTTTATTTCTGAGTGCCTGTGTTCTCCCTCTGATTAAAGCTGTCGTTCAGCATCCTCTTGAGTGTTCTTGGCAGCCGTATGTGTTTTTTGAGTGAGACGTGGGCTATATTCCTTCAGCGTTTCTCTCCTGAGGGTGTCACTGTTGTGTTGCTAGTCGGTCTCAAGACTGTTCTTGTCTGTCTTCCAGGAGCATCATCTGCAGCGTTGAGGCCAACCAAGTAACCCACAGCAACACACATTGCAAATGTACATTAATCTACATAAAGAGAGAACATATATACTGACGTTCTACACTTAAAATGAATATTAAATTGTAATTAAACCATTTTCATTCAGTTTAAATGGATTTTTTTGCTTTCTTAAGTTCCAAGGTCTACACTGTAGAAAAAAAGGTGTAAATAAAACAAAAAGATTATTGGAGCAGCTGCATTTCACAAGAAAATACTACTTCATATATTAATTCAGTGTGTTATTTGTCATTTCTTGGTAACTGTTAGACAAAATTAGGCTACTAGCAATTTTTGAGTTTAAATTGTTTCTACACCATTTTCTTTTTCAGTGTGCAGAACTTATAATAAAATATGAATGCCTGTTTTCACCGATGAATTAAAAAAAAAGTTAATTGCGACTTTTTATCTCATTATTTGGATTTTTTTTTCTCACAATTGCAAGTGTACATCTTGCAGTTGTGACTTTTTTTTTCTTAGAACTGCATGATATAATCTCGCAGTTTCGAGTTATTAAGTCTTATTAAGTCTTAATAAGAATTGTGAGATGAAAAGTCACAGATCAGTCTTTTTTCCCTTAGAATGGGACTTTATAACTCACAATTGCGAGTTTATATCTCACAATTCTGAGATAAAAAGTCAGAATTGCAAGATACAAACTCACATTTGCAAGAAAAAAGTCAGAATTGTGACATACAAACTCATATTTGTGAGAAAAAAGTCAGAATTGCTAGATAAAAAGATAAAAACTTGCATTTTCGAGAAAAAAGTCAGAAATGCGAGATGCAAACTCACATTTTCAAAAAAAAGTCAGAATTGCAAAATACAAACTCGCATTTGCGGGAAAAAAAGTCAGAATTGCGAGATAAAAATTCGCATTTGTGAGAAAAAGTCAGAATTGTGAGATACAAACTTGCATTTGCGAGAAAAAAGTCAAAATTGCGAGATACAAATTCACATTTGCGAGAGAAAAGTCAGAATTGCTAGATAAAAAGGTAAAAACTTGCATTTTCGAGAAAAAAGTCAGAAATGCGAGATACAAACTCACATTTGCAAAAAAAGAGTCAGAATTGCAAAATACAAACTTTCATTTGCGAAAAAGTCAAAATTGCGAAATACAAATTCACATTTGCAAGAAAAAAGTCAGAATTGTGAGATAAAGAGATATTTTTTATATAAAGATAAAATTTGCATTTGTGAGAAAAAAAAGTCAGAATTGCAAGATACAAATTAGCATTTGCGAGAAAAAGTCAGAATTGTGACATACAAACTCGTATTTGTGAGAAAAAGAAGTCAGAATTGCGAGATCAAGCCATAGAAACTTGCATTTGCGAGAAAAAAGTCAGAATTGCGACATAAAGGGATAACTTGCATTTGTGAGAAAAAAGTCCGATTTGTGAGATACAAACTCGCATTTGCGAGAAAAAGTCAGAATTGCGAGATAGAAACTTTTGTTTGCGAAAAAAAAGTCAAAATTGCGAGATACATATTCACATTTGCGAGAAAAAAGTCAGAATTACGAGATACAAATTAGCATTTGCGAGAAAGTCAGAATCGCGAGATACAAATTCACATTTGTGAGAAAAAAGTTAGAATTACGAGATAAAGAGATAAAAACTTGCATTTGTGAGGAAAAAAAAGTCAGAATTGCGAGATAAAGCCATAAAAACTTGCATTTGCGAGAAAAAAAAGTCAGAATTGTGACATAAAGAGATAAAAACTTGCATTTGTGAGAAAAAAAGTCTGAATTGCGAGATACAAACTCGCATTTGCGAGAAAAAGTCAGAATTGCGAGATAGAAACTTTCGTTTGCGAAAAAAAGTCAAAATTGCGAGATACATAATCACATTTGCGAGAAAAAAGTCAGAATTACGAGATAAAGAGATAAAAACTTGAATTTGTGAGGAAAAAAAAAGTCAGAATTGCGAGATACAAATTAGCATTTGCGAGAAAGTCAGAATTGCCAGATATTAACTTGCATTTGTGAGAAAAAAGTTAGAATCGCGAGATACAAATTCACATTTGTGAGAAAAAAGTCAGAATTGTGACATAAAAACTCGTATTTGCGAGAAAAAAGTCAGAATTATGACATAAAGCCATAAAAACTTGCATTTGTGGGGAAAAAAAAGTCAGAATTATGACATAAAGAGATAAAAACTTGCATTTGTGAGAAAAAAAAGTCAGAATTGTGACATAAAGAGATAAAAACTTGCATTTGTGAGAAAAAAAGTCTGAATTGCGAGATACAAACTCGCATTTGCAAAAAAAGTCAAAATTTCCAGATACAAATTAACATTTGTGAGAAAAAGGTCAGAATTGACATACAAACAAACTTGTATTTGTAAGAAAAAAGTCAGAATTGCGAGATGAAGAGAGAAAAACTTGCATTTGTGAGAACAAAGTCCGAATTCTGAGATAAAGAGATACAAACTCGCATCTGCAAGAAAAAAAGCCAGAATTGCGAGAAATAAACTCGCATTTTTAAAAAAAACATCAGAATTGCGAGATAAAAACTTGCATTTGCGAGAAAAAAAAGTCAGAATTGCCAGATACAAACTCGCATTTACAAGAAAAAAATTCTGACTTTATTTCTCGCAATTGCGAGTTTATATCCCATAATTCTGACTTTATATCTCGCTATTCTGACTTTATAACTCAAAATTGTAAGTTTATCTTGCAGTTCTGACTTTATAACTCACAATTGCGAGAAAAAAGTCAGAATTGTGAGAAAAACAGTCTCAATTACCTTTTTAAAAAATTTTATTCAGAATGCGGAAATGGGCTTCTATAATATACACCTTATTTTTCAATGTGAAAATAAGTTACTTCCTGTGAATGTGCAAGACTTCCTGTTCATTAGCTGCTAATTACTAAAAGACAACAAAATCCAGTAAACAGTAAACCAGTTTGCTCTACAAACCAGGGTAATTATAATTGCTGTAATAAATTAAATTAATATGATAACAAACAGTAGGTTGTACTATCAAGCACCATAACGGACTGAAAATTAAGTTTAAAATGGCTGCACCCTCTCTTAGATTAAAAATCTAAGCAAAGCATTAGCATTCTCATTCATCTCAATGAAAGTTTCTCAGCTAATGCAAAATACAAGATTAAAAACTTTGAAGTCAGGCAACTTTGACCCCTTAACCTCATGTTTTCAGTACAAACGATACGCAACAATCTCCAATACTGTTTTAGAGATACTAACTAGCTAAAGATACCCACTGTTCCTTTAGCTAGATGCTAACTAGTGAAAACATGCTGCATTTCTGACGAAGCGATTACGTAGATTGTATTCTATATTATAAGTATATGCTGATGAAAGTAGCAAAATAAATGGCTCCTAAAATAATGCCTTTCATTTGGAAAAAAGCTGCTAAATCAAGCTAGTCTAGCCACAAATGGAAATGATTAATAAGCATGAGGGAATTTTATTTTATTTTTATTTTTTTATTTATTTATTTTTTTGTGTGTGTATCACTAAGTACTGCTTTTAGCACATACGCCACAAATGGAAATAATGGCACTTGATTGGTTATGAAAAGTATGTGGCAAGCATCCCTTTTGAAAATTAACCAGGATTTTATTACAGTCAACGTATTGTAACCATGATTTTGGTGTATTGATTACGATTTGTATAACCACAGTTTTACTACAAATACCATGGTTAAACTATGGTTAGCATAGCAAAACCATGATTTAACCATGTTTTTTGGGGGGTTTATTTGTGGTAAATTTCGTAAGGGATTAAAGATTTACTCTTTTTATTTTTCAGTGTTTGGTGCCAGAAGTTGTGCACAATGTTCCACTGAAAATGAACTGGAAACCTGCGCTTATTGCGTAGCATGTAAAACAACCTTAACTGTAAACAAGTGAAACTACTGTAAAATGCGGCTTTTTCGGGTCTTAGTTTTGCTACGCTGTTGAAAATCAACCATCCAGGGCTAATCAGGTCAGTACAGAAGGCTTTAAAATTTGTGCCGCCCAACAAATCCATATAACGTATAAATGCTTCCTCTGGGGCCTTGACTAGCGTTCAGTGCCCTTGATGAATCGTACCATTGCAGAACATACGGAGTACACCTCAGGAAAATCTGCTGGCAGGAGCTTATTCGTCTGAAAATTCACTTCGATAAGGCGGCCAGCTAGTGGGCAGCCCGGTAGCACTGCTGGAACATTAATTCAGACAGATGCAGACACCAAAGGTTCAATTCCCCTCCATTTTCTGCCTTATTCTTCCACAGACCTGAAGGATGTGGAGCCTGCTGGGTATAGAATGGACGCCATTTGCATCCATGCGCCGGATGAAATCACATTTAGATGCTAATTACTTACATACCGAAGGGTGCTGGTTGTCCGTACGTGTGTATGCCAGTGTTGAGGAGAGTTACAAACGAAAAGTGTTGCTTACCTAAAGGAATAGTTCACTCTGAACTGAATATTCAAAATCATGACCTGTTGGTTTAAGTATGTTATGTAGGTTTTAAATACTTCTTTTTTAGCCACAGTTGAGGTCAAAAGTTTACATACACCTTGCAGAATCTGCAAAATGTTAATTCTTTTACCAAAATAAGAGGGATCAGAAAATTTGAATTTAAAGATCAGGGTAAACTGAACTTATTTTATCTTCTGTAGCTTCTGAAGCACAGTACTAAATGAAGAAAAAAAAAGATATTTAGGCAAAATAAGAAAAATGTACACATCTTCATTTTCAAAAGTTTTCACCCCTGGCTCTAAATTTGTTTTTTTTTTTTTTTTTTCTTTCTGGAGCATCAGTGAGCTTTTGAACCTTCTGTAATAGTTGCATATGAGTCTCTCAGTTGTCCTCAGTGTGAAAAGATGGATCTCAAAATCATACAGTCATTGTTGGAAAGGGTTCAAATACACAAAAATGCTGAAAAACCAATACATTTGTGGGACCTAAAGGATTTCACTACAGTTTAACTGTTCAGGACAAACAAGGGACTCATGAACAACTATCACTAAACAAAAAAAAAAAACAAAAAAAAAAAACAGCTGTGGATCATTCAGTTACCAGCACAGTATTAAGAATCAAGTGTATGTAAACTTTTGAACTGGGTCATTTTTATAAATTCAGCTATTATTTTCTCTTGTGGACTATATGTAAATGGCTTTTATGTGAAATATCTTATTCAAACAAAAAACAACAACATGCATTTTGTAAAATAATAACATTTTGCAGATTCTGCAAGGTGTATGAAAACTTTTGACCTCAACTGTATATGGTCTTTTTATACTGCTGATTCTAATTCAGTGTATTTTATTAGGTCTTTTAAAGCAAAATATGATCAGAGTCGACCTTTTACTTCTATAATGATTGATTGGTGTACATGATTACAGAAGGGAAAAAAAATCTTACTGTTATGATGAAAATAAATATTTCCAGTATTTTTTCAAACCTGAACTTTTTATCATGCAATATCCTGCTTTAATCAAAAATACATCACATTACTTAAGTGGGTTGTGAATATCAGTCAGTTTTATGCTGTCTCCCTAATTGTTCTGATATTTAACAAATGCTAGCAGTGTAGTTAGCTACATTGTGTAGTTAGCATTTCTGAACCTCAGGTTTGTTGTTTTTGGTTAAATGCTCAAAACAAGGTCAGTGGTTAGCACAAGCGCAAGATGTTTTTAAGTTTTATTCTATGAAAGAAGTAATACACCTTGTGTTTCTTTAAGCTTTTACTTGTCTTCAGAAAGGTGGTTGCTAACAACTGGCTAAATGAGGTCAAAGAGGTCACAGGCAACATTAAAGGTATAGTTTACGCAGAAATGAAAATTCTGTCATTAATTACTCACCCTCATGTCGTTCCAAACCTGTAAGACCTTCGTTCATCTTCAGAACACAAATTAAGATATTTTTGATGAAATCTGAGAGCTTTCTGATGCTACATAGACAGCAAAGCAACTACCATGTTCAAGGCCCAGAAAGGTAGTAAGGACATTGTTAAAATAGTCCATGTGAGATCAGGGCTTCAACCGTAATATTGATTATTTTGTAATAATATGGATTATTTTGACTGCAATAATCCAAAAACCAATGGAAGAATCCCATTGCCATTTTCTCGAAGAAACCAGGGTGATTCTGAACTCGAGTGAACTTCCGGGCTGGCCTACAAAAATACATCATCCCTACAGCAGTCTACTAGTGCGCACAAGAGCAATGTGCCTTGTGCCACAATAAGACCAAAGCATCTTGAAAAGTAAGAAAAGTATCAGCACACAGGGACTGTGTACTGTCGTGACTTTCACGCCTTTGCCAATCTACCACCATGAATAAATAATCTGCCAGGAACGTCAGGGAAGACAAAACTCGGCCGGCTCAAGGTTGAGTGCACTCCTGAACGGCGATATTGAGGGTCTTGGAAGAACAATGACTAAATTAACAGTGCAGCCTTTGAGTATTCAGTTTTTTTTTTCATCTTCTCCTCACTGCATTATTGCAGTAATGGCTCTTGGTGCCAAAGCCCTTGATGGATTCCTGTGGGAGAGCTTGGATTAATGGAACGGCGGTGCTGAGATTTATGCCGGTTTCCTTTCATCAGGTTTTACAGTGGAGGAAAACAGGAGTTAACACTGTCTGTGTGTTGTTCGATTGTATTCCGCCATACGCGTCTCCACGCCTGTGTCCGGCGCTCAGGTTGCATTGATTTACAACAGGCGAAATCACGGCGCAATAAAAGCCTTTGATAATAAAGCATCATGCCGCAGGGGAGAGAGCGCGAGAGTGAGCGAAAGAGAGACGAGAGATAGAGGAGGGGAATGGCTGATGATCTCCAAAGCAGTTTATGTAAATTCTCTCTCATCCCCCTCAGGGTTGGCAGTCACCTTGCCAAGGCCCAGTTAGGCGACGTTGGCCTAGCCGCCTTCACGCGGCCGCCCTCCACAGTTGGAAAGAGAGCGACATGGGGGCTCAGCACCTCCGTGAGCTGGGATTTGGTACCGGATCAGTCCTTGTGAGCCGGGGGAATGCGTCACGCAGCATGTGGCGAACTTCCGAAACTCACTCTCTCTAGCTCTCGCTCTTGCCACTTCCTCGCAGTCTAAAAAGTGAAGGGATGACTTTGGGGAAACCGTAAAGTTTGAAAACCTTTGAGTTTGGGGTAAAAACAGACAATGTAATCTTCAAGAACCATGCGAAAGCACATCAAAATAAATCCTGTAAAAGATAAAGTCTCGGTGGCATTTGCTCAGCGGCTACGGGACAGTCTCACATCTCCACCCTGAATACAACACTAAGTGCTTTTTGGTTTTTCCTTGGTTTATTGACCTGTTTTGACCAAACTTAACTAAGTAAGACCAATGAAATATAGGCTGAAGAGTTTGTAGCTTCTGTAGTGTATTAGCCAACCTGATCTCATGACGAAAGCGTACCTGTGGGAACTTTTTCGCAAGACGTGAAATACGTACCAAGTATGTATCACTGCAGTTTCTAACAGAAATGAACACTAGAGGTGGTAAAACAGTGTTTTCGTACACAGTTATGATTACAGCTCCATATGTTTTGCTTTACGAATGTAAGAAGCTTGCTCAGCCGGCACGGAATTGGACTTACAATGCGGAATCCTTGGGTACGAATCCTGTGAAAAACATGACTCGCGATGAAAGTACTAAAAGATGAACGATCAAAAAAACAAGCTAAATCGGCATGCTTGCGATTGCGTTTTTACATAACATTCACATTTGTTCATGTTATCAGGTAGGTTTAGGTGTAGTGCAGATGGTACGTTATTTTAAAACGTTGCAGAGCATTAGAGTTATTGCGCCACTCAACGGACATTTCAAATCAGAACTGCGGTGACGCGTACAAAACCAATGTCACATAAAATGTGTTCATCTCTTCTGGGAAAAAAAAATTAACAATCTTAGCACCACTCAGTGGAAATTTCACAACGAATATGTCACGAAACGTGCATGGCGGCACGTATTTCACGTCTTGCAAAAAAGTTCCCACAGCTACATTTTCGTCATGAGATCAGGTTGGTATTAGCATTTTTTTTTCACAGGTTTTATTTCAGATAAATGTTTAAAATTATGTAAACATAAAATGAATCAGTGGCCTTTTTACATACTAGAATGACTTAATAATTACCAGTGGAGTTTCTTTGAGCCCCATTTTTGCCATTGATCATTAAAAAAATGTAATGATGACTGGAAAATGTATATTCTTTGCTTTTTTGTTTACTGTTGTTGATAAAAAAAAAAAACCTTAGTAGAAAATGTGCTGTAGCAGGACTAGAATGATAAAATACTTAAAGCATCAATTACATTTATGCTCATCCTTTGCTCTTTATTTTGTTAAACTAGTGCAAAAGCTTCCTGTTCTTGTCTGCGATAAAGAAAGAAATGCAAAATTGTCTAATTATGCATCAGAATTTTTACTTAAAAGCAGTGCACAATTTAAATTATAAAGAGCTTACGGCTAGATGTGTGGAACGGATAAACTCCATAACATTTTCTAGAGAGGATCAGCTGGTTGTTTTTTGTATACAATAAGTCCTAAACATAAACCAGTGGGGTTTCACCCAAAAAATGAAAATGAGCCCATAATTTACTCACCCCCCAGGCATCCTAGCTGTATATGACTTCCTTCTTTTAGACAAATCCAGTTGGAGTTATGTTAAGAATCATCCTGGCATTTCCAAGCTTTATCATTGCATGGGCGGGTGTTTCTCTTCATCAGTCCAAAACAAGTTCAATAAGGTGCATCCATCCATAATAAAAAAGTGCCTCACATGGCTCAGGGGGGTGAATAAAGGCCTCCTTCATGTGGAGAGATCAAAACAAAACAACGGTCATGAATTAGAAGTTCAAAACGAGGATTTGCAAAGGGAAATGTCAGAGGATTTTGATATAAACCAAGAGGAGACTGGTTTTCTTTTGCTGAAAAAAACTTTGCTCCCTTTGCTTCTGTAAACAAATGTTGGTTTTCACAAGACACACCAGCGCATACGCAACACCAACGTCCTACGTCATCCGCCCGGAACTGCTTCCATGTACGACCAGCCGGCGCAAGCTATATTAAAGTGATTATTATGTTTTAAATATGAATATTTTTCTTACAGAAACACATGGATTAGCTAAAGGAGGCCTTTATTCACCCCCTGGAGCAGTGTGAGGCACTTTTTATTATGGATGGATGCAGTTTATTGGACTTGTTTTGGACTGATAAAAAACACCTGCCCATGCAATGATAAAGCTTGGAAATGTCAGGACAATTTTGTATATAACTCCGATTGGATTTGTGTGAAAGAATGAAGGCATATATACCTAGGATGTCTGGAGGGTGAGTAAATGTATGTGCTGTAACTACAGGTTTACAATGAGGCTATTTCATTCAAGTCCCCCAAAAAGTCCATGTGAGACTAATGCAGAGACTCTCAATGAGGAATCGGTTCAGCACTGCAGCTGGAATTGCTTGCCGGTTCAGTGTCTGGGCATGTTCCAAGCTTTATCATTGCATGGGTGGGTGTTTCTCGTCATCAATCCAAAACAAGTCCAATAAAGTGCATCCATCCATAATAAAAAGTGCCTCACATGGCTCTGGGGGGTGAATAAGTCAGACTGAAAGCTTACTCTGCAGTGATCAAACCTCTCATTAGCAGAAAGAATTAAAATGCTATGTTCACCTTTGCTGGGAAGCTTTCATGCTACAGTGGTTACTATTCTCCAATTTTGATCACTGAGTTTTCCACAAAATCAAGGTTTTTGTTGAAATGCCTTGGATATTTTGTTAAACATGTTAGTAGAACAGTGGTATACCTACAGCTAATATTCCTTCAAATGTTGAGTGATTAACAATATTTCAGAAAAAACAAGTATTTATAGATAATAAGTATATATATATATACCTTTATATCATCTTTCTATAGACCTGTATTGTTTCATTTTCTTCAAGCAGGTGCTAACATCACTCTCTCAAGGTCACACATCCCACTTATTCATGTCAGTTACGGACCTCATAAAAGGAAAGGGCAGAAAAATTGCATCCAGTTTAGTGATATGTATCACCTGCATATATAATCTCACGGGTCCCTAACGGTGGGTCGAGGGGCGCCGTAGCGCACAGGAAATGAGAGCCGGTTCTTTTTCATTTCCCTACTTGAGCAGTCCCCTCCTCCAAACTCAATACAGGCCGTGTTCAGGCCGGCCCTTCGATTAGATCTCGCTGTTCTGGTCCCGGCGAGGTAGGACCGACTCTGTAATCACATATCTAATCTGTGTCATATATTTTATATGTGTATGTAATATCTGTTGGTAAATGCCAGGCTCACAGACTGCATGATTGAGATCCCAGCCGAGAGGACGCCTGGGTGATTGATTCCTGCCCTCGCTATGGCGACTGAATGATTGGACGACATGATTGACAGTTGAGGGGTTTTAAAAGGGCTGGACCTGAATGATGGGCGAATGGGAGGGATGAAACTGCGTCAGGCTGAAAGAAAGAGAAAGAGAGAATCACAATACATACTCTCCTCTTTGTGTTCATATCATTCATTCTTCTTTTTCCCGCCCCATTCATTCTTTTCGTAATTAACTGGCTGTTTCTCTCATTCTCCCACATGGTATCGGATAGTGTCGAGGATGAGATGTTCCTCATCTTGTTAAGTAAATATACAGTCCTGAAGTCCCACGTCCATTGATTCAGCCTTATATCACATGACAAATCCCCTCCGGCCCGAACAGCCACTTACATCCCTCAGAAAGGGGACTGAGGCGGAAAATGAAATATTACCAATTTTCATATCTTGATTTATCATGCGAACACATATACTGTATGTGTGTGTAGAGAGCCAGAGACACTTATCTTCAATCTCTCTCTTGCTCTGTGTCTGTCTCTGTGTAACAAATTTCTAATTTAGCTTCATTAGCATAGCATACTTACAGTCGGGTATAAAAGTTAGAGACAAGAGGCCTTTCATCAGTACTGGGGCACAGGCTTCCCTTTACAAATGTTTGTCCATATTTACTTACATTTTTTATTTACATTTTTTATTAGTTTTGACCTGAATACGATAAGACATAAAAGACGTTTGCACGTCACACAAAAGAAAATAATTAGTCCACAAGAAACAAATAATAGTTGAATAGTTGAACACTGTTTTAAATTTAGAAATTGTACGTACCTGCAGCACAGAGTCGTCCACAGACTGCACTCACAATAAAGAGCTGTTTCGTCGTTGAGAAACAATAGAAGACATCTGCAAGTTTTGTGTTCTATGACGGATGTAATATCAACCCCATCCAGCATTTTTTGGGGTTTGCCTTAAAATATCCCGTGGCTTTTTGGTGTGGGAAACCGCTGAATATGATTCAATGTCTGAGTGAACTGTCCGAATGAATCAAACCGAATCGCGGACCATTTCAGACCTTTTTGCAAACCTTGACCGACTGAATCAAAGAGCCATTCATTCGCGAACCTGGAATCGCTAGTTCTCTAAACAGATGACTGAAACTTGATGGCTGAAATATTATCAAAGAAAATGATTCTCAGGCTGGTATACGTCAATCCCATTGACACAGGTAGGCCTATTTATCAGTAATATTTGACTTTTTTTTTGGCGCAAGAAACTTTTACTTTTTGGTGTAAGAAACTGCTGAATACGAATCAGTGCGTGAATGAACTGTTCGAATGAATCAAACTGAATCGCGAACCATTTCAGATCTTTCTGCAAACCGGTTTGATCGATTGAATCAAAAGAGTGATTCATTCGCGAACCTGGTATCGCTATACTTCTCATTCTAAACAGCTGATAAAAAACACACGACTTGATCGCTGAAATATTATCAGAGAAAATTATTCTCAGGTTGGCATATGTCAATCCCACTGAAATAAGTATTTATCAGTAATATTTTACTTTTACTTTTTTTGGTGTGAGAAACTGCTGAATACAAATCAGTGCGTGAATGAACTGTCCAAATGAATCAACTATTTCGATTTCAGACCTTTTTGCAAACCCGTTTGAAAACACTCATGACTTGATCGCTGAAATATTATCAGAGAAAATTATTCTCAGGTTGGTATACGTCAATCCCACTGACACAAGTATTTATCAGTAATATTTAACTTTTTTGGCGTGAGAAACTGCTGAATACGATTCAGTGCGTGGTTAAACTGTCCGAATGAATCAAACTGAATCGCGAACCATTTCAGACCTTTCTGCAATTTTGATTCACATATCTAGTTCTCTTCTAACCAGCAGATAGAAAACAGACACCTTGATCGCATGAAATATTATTAAAGAAAATGTCAGTCCCATTGACACAAGTATTTATCAGTAATTTGTAGTGAGAAACTGCTGAGTATGATTCAGTGCGTGAGTGAACTGTCCGAATGAATCAAATGAATGACTCGCGAATCATTTCAGACATTTCTGCCAATCCGTTTGACCAGCAGGATCAAAAGAGTGATTCATTCACGATTCTGGCATCGCTAATTCTCATTCTGAACAGCTGATAGAAAACACACGACTTTATCGCTGAAATAGGCCTATTATCAGAGAAAATTATTCTCAGGTATCAATCCCGCATTGAAACAAATATTTATCAGTAATATTTTACTTTTACGTTTTTGGTGTTAGAAACTGCTGAATACGATTCAGTGCGTGAGTGAACTGTCCGAATCAAACTGAATCGCGAACCAATTCAGACTGTCCAAATGAATCAAACTGAATCGCGAGCTATTTTAGACCTTTTCGCAAACCCGTTTGACCGATTGAATCAAAAGCGTGATTCATTCGCGAATCTGGCATCGCTTCTTCTCATTCTAAACAGCTGATAAATCACTTCTGACTTCATTGCTGAAATATTATGAGAGAAAGTGATTATCTGTAATATTTTACCGGGGCACAATGATATTTTAGTGGGGCTTGTGCCCCTAAAAAGGGTTGTAGCGACACCCCCATGAGAACACTTTTTTTCAGAGTTAGTAATTTTACATCATTTATTTACTTATTTATTTAATCACTGAATCATTCAAAAGGTCATTCCTGTTTCCATGGTGCCCAGTGCAATTAAATCAAATGGAACTTGAATGAAAGCTTATAATGAATAACAAACAAAACATTTCTTCACAAGAAAAGAGAGAATTTGTGTAATGACCCTCTGTATTGATACTGTTTGTGTGTGTGTGTGTGTGTGTGTGTGACAGAGAGAGGTTACACACACCTGCAGAGATCCTGTTATTTCTGTAAATGAGGCAGAAGGAAAGTTTTTGGTTTTGCGTGCTGCTTGTTAACCTTTAAGCCGAAGATGAAAAGGTTACCATGTTTCTTATTCCCCATTCTGTTCTTTTTGTCTTACTACATATACCTTCAATTTTTTTTTTCTTTTACAGTACATATAAAATCAAGATTAACTGTATAGATTGTTTAATGAGCTATTAATTGGTAATGAACTATTAATTGGTAGAATCATTATTTATTGTGATCATAATCATTATTAAACATTTATTCATTATATGCTGATAGCTGCAATTTCATTAATTCATTGCAATAAATTGCATATATCAATACTGGCTGAGAAAAGCCCTAAAATAAAGATAATTCAATATTTTTGTAGTATATATAGTTTTAAATTAATTGTACTAAATTAACATTCATAATTTTAATGCATGCTTTACATTTTTTTAAGCTAATCATGTTTTCTACCTCAAGTATCCAATTTATGTCTCTGATTGATACGTGTCAAAGGATAAGGTGATATTTTGGATCAGCCGGGAATCTGAGAGGTAAAGAGACGGGGAAGAAAAGCTGTCAGGCAGACAAAGAAAGAAAAGAAGCAGGACCCTCTTAAGAAGCTGATTGAGAACAGGAGAAAATCAATCAACTGAGCCTCTGTGATTGACAGGCTGGCAAGGTGTTTTCTGCAGAGGTGTCAAATGCTGCACAATTGCGATTTCTCTTCCCCCCTCCCTCGCTCTCTCCGTCTCTTTAGTGTCCGTCACCCTTTTATTCACATATCATCATTCCGTCCATCTCACCCAAATTACTCTTCTATCTCCTCCACAATGTCTCCACTCTCTGCACTTCTCTCTCACACTTCTTTCCATCTGCCCTTTGCAATCTCTCTCTCCTCTCTTGTTTCTGGAGGAAGACTCTCGCATTTAGGAGTGCTGACTGACACTCCTTTAATCTTGTTGCTCTGCAACCTTCATGGGAGAGGAAGGGATGCGTTCTTCACACATACGCACGAACAAAGCAGCACTCCTCCCCTCCTTTCTGCTCTCCGAGGCTATTTGTTTTCCGTAATATCACGCCGCACTGAGGAACAGAGACAGGAAATGGCATCGTATCTCGAGATTCTGCCCTTAATCTTGAAATAACACCTAAAGAAATGTGATGGAAGATATGGACATTTTAATTTCACATATTCCACTTCCAACTTTCCTTGTGTGAGGCCACTTTGTAGTACACTTTGTACTTTAAGAAACTTTTCTCTCTCCCATTTTGGCCTAAAACCCCTGCATGCTTTCATCCTTGCCTGGAGCAATAACTGAGTGACTGACGTTCAGGTTATGTGTTACATGCTTTTGACAAAAGCCTTAGCTTTCATGCTTTGACATGGTATTTGAGCTTTTATTGAAGTTAGCTTTTAAAGCTGCCGATATTGCGCACATACACACATGTAATTATCATGTATCTGACTCTCTGATCTAAAGTAACTCATATTAGCACAAATAAAGATTAAAAGCTATTCTTTGACATTTTAATGATGACTGTCACGCCAGTTTACAATATATGTTTTTCTTAAATGCTTACCCTGATAGCAGACATCTTGCAGACGTATATACATCTGGGTACACGACGACATACCAAAGCATTTTCCCTCACAATGCATAAAAAGTAAAGTCTTATGTTCTTATTTTCCTGACGGATGTTTGGGATCTCAACTAGTGGTGACCGATTCATAAGTAAATAAATCTTTTGAGTCGGTTCTTTTCAGTTGATACGGGCTAAGTCGGTCTGAATCGGTTCGCTGTTAAATCCGAGTCATTTAAACAACTCAGTCACGCGCTGAATCGTTTGGAGCGGTGTTCTTCTCTCAGAAAAAAGCCCTAAATAAAGATAATTCAATTATTTTTTAAAAGTATATTTTTTTAATTAATTGTACTAAATTAACATTCATATTTTAAATATATGCTTTACAGTTTTTGAAGTTAATCATGTTATTTACCTCAATCCAGTTGTCTCTGATTGATACATACATGTCAAAGGATAAAGTGACATACTATATCGAACAAAATGTGCCTCCTGCCGACAGTTTTACCTAAAAATCCTTACCCGACGACGTATCGAAACATTTCCCCTCACAATACCTAAACGGTAAAGTCGCATTTCCTGACAGATGTTTGGGATCTGAACTACCGGATCGTGAGTGAATAAATCTTCGGAGTCGGTTCTTTTCAGTTGAAACGGGCTAAGCCGATCTGAGTCGGTTCGTTATTAAATCTGAATCTTTTAAACAACTCAGTCACGCACTGAATCGTTTGGAGCTATGTTTTTCTCTCAGTAAAACGTTACTGTAAAACTTACTTCAGAAGTGGATATCAATCGACAATCAGTTGAAACAAAGCCTTGAAATAAATCCACATCGTTTGACAGCGATGAAAACGTTTATCAATTTCGACACGTGCACGCGCAGCATTGTCAAACGACCCCTACACTGCAGGTAAACACGTTGGAAAATGTAAAAAAAAAAAAAAAAACCCTACACGAAAGTACTTAAATTAACAAAGGTAAGCACTGCTTGTTTTTTGACTCTCACCTTGGAATAGTATTCAAATGACTGTAATCGTTCAATACTACCATGCCTAATATAGGCGTAAGTATTGATATTTGTACTACCATCTGACACGTCAGGTTATCATACTTCATGACAGGCTACTTTTCTGATAGTTTTGATAATTTTGAACTTGTGTTATGCTTTTAGCTTTTAGAAATGTTTTATAGTCCATGTTTACTTTTTGTTCATGCTGTGTTTATTTCTGTTTATGATTATGTCTATTTATGAATCCATTACAACTTTGTATGTAAATATTTCTTCATTTGCAGAGTCCTTTTGGTTTTTATCAATGAGCGATAAATCACGTCATTTATGTTGACTAGTTGAAAAAATGCCACAGTGGTAATAATGTTTGTAGTTTATTGGTGAGTTGAATATTTGTGACACTGGACCACAAAACCAATCATAAGGGTCCATTTTTTGAAATTGAGACTTATACATTATCTGACTAAATCTGAATAATTAAGCATTCCATTGATGTATGGTTTGTTAGGATAGGACAATATTTGGCTGAGATACAACTATTTGAAAATCTGGAATCTGAGGGTGCAAAAAAATCAAAATATCGAGAAGTTGTCCAAATGAAATTCTTAGCAATGCATATTACTAATTAATTAATTTTTGATAAATGAACGTAGGAAATTTATAAAATATCTACATGAAACATGATCTTTAGGCTACTTAATATCCTAATGATTTTTGACATAAAAGAAAAATTGATAATGTATTTTTGCCTGTTGCTACAAATATACCCATGCTACTTAAGTGCTACTTTTGTGGTCCAGGTTCACATTTTAGCATGCGTCTGAATATTATTAAATCAGGAAGTTTTTAATAATTTCAAATATAATACAATTTAATATAATCGCTTATTCTGTTATATATATTTGTAAATACAGGTCAAAATAAGTATGTTGTTTCAATATACCCATATTTTGTTGTTGTTTGTTGTTAATTTGAAACATTGAAGTAGACTCTTTACTTGAATTTTCTATTATATATATATATATATATATACATAATTGTACATATAAGTACATAATTGTTTTTTTTAAAACCGTGACCTGTTGGTTACTAGCACAGATCTGTCAAGCTGAAATGAAAATGAAAATATCAGTTCGTCCCATTGAACTTTGTGGCATTATGGATGTGATGGGCTGTATTTCAGTGTCAATTGAGACATCTGCCCTTCATCTCCATCTAAGTGGTCCTGAAGCATGTCCCCATGCCAATGTGCAGCTCATGATGCCTTTAATATGGCTTAAATATAGGTGTAAAACCCCTCACTCTTTCTGTTGTTTTTTTTTATTTTTGCTTCAGCGAGACACAAAGCAAATGCACTGCGGCTTTTACAGTGCATTTATCCTGTCAGCCGCTAATGGCAGAGTCCTCTGAGCGGCTGCTTTTGAAACCAAAGGACGTTGCGGCGGCTCGCTTGTTATTGCCAGACTTCCTTTCCAGCAGCCTTTGCTCTGTTTAGAACGGGATGGAAAGGGCTTCTGGCAGCTGTTCCGATTGTATCGCTTGCATGAGAGACCTCTGAGCTTGCCATCCGAGGATAACATCTGTCACTCATCCAGCACTTTAAGACAATGAGTACAAAGAAGATGTATTGATTCTGAACACGGTGTGCCCTTGCTGGCTGGACCCATGACGGAGGAAAGTTTGTTTAATTTTGTAAAAAAAGGAAAAATACCGAATTATCTGTTTTGTTTTCAAGGCTGTCATGAGGGGGAACATCATTTTTAAGAAGTCAGGATTTATCATGCAAGTTTAAAAGACAGCCGCCCTATTGACAGCAAAGCGAGAGATGGTTTTAAAAAGGCACAACCTTAGCGAACACTTCCTACTTTCCTCCGCGGGACTTATGGCATGTATCTTTTTTTCCATTTAAAGCTAACGTAGAGACGTTATCCCGCAGAGACTTGAAACCATTGAATTTTGAGCTGAGGGCTGAATGCAAAGCGATATAACTAGGCCACCGATGCTGTTTTGTTTCAGAACGTGGCTTAAATACAGCATCGGGAAAAGGAATCTGCTTTCTGTAAGGGCTATATTTGTTTTTCTTAAATCTCTGAAGCCCATTTGACATTTTCGATAAACTTTTGATAAATGCTTAGGGGTGACGATGGTACTAAGGTGACATCTTCCTTCCTAAAATGGATCAAAGCAGCCAAGTTTTCCTTATGAGCTTCCCGTGGATTTGTGTTTGACTTTTTTTTTTTTTTTTGCAAGCTGTGCGAAACCAAAGAAATGAAATATGAGAGGTGACTTAGTCTTTGGTTTTTTAAGATGTAAACACCAACAATAGCATCCAACCCACCAGTGTGACTGTACTTGGCCCTATTGCTTTCCTTGATAAATGAAGCTCTTTGTTTTCTTACGTGTGCTTTTGCATCATCCTCAAGAGAATGAGAATGATAAGAGAATGTCCTTTCGCCTGTGTGTGGTGTCACTTCGCTCTGAAATTGGAATGAGTCACTGTTTTGCATTTACTAGATGGAACAGCTCAGTGGTGATGTGACTAGCACAATCCAACTTGTATAAAAAATAGTTCACCCAAAATTTAGATTGTTCTTGTGCTTTGCCTGGATCTTAACACGGCACATTTGCATGAAAACTTTTCAGAATTTCAAAACTTCTCCAAAATTTTAACTTCTGTGAAGCAATAACCAATATAGTTTGGTCTCCAAATATTTTATGGTCACCAAGCTTAGATTTATTTAATCAAAAATACAGCAACAATATTAATATTGTGAAATATTATTGCGACTGTAAATAACGGTTTTCTGTGGCCCATTTTTATAGACAGTAATATTGTGAAATATTATTGCAATTTAAACTAAGTGTTTTCTCTGGAGGCTCATTTACGCCACTGAATAAAAAATGTAAAAAGGTAATTGCATTTCTTTCTTTTTTTTAAATCCTGCAATTTTTATTTGTTTTTCTCAGAATTGTGAGATATAAACCCACAATTGGGAGTTAAAAAGTCAGAATTGCAAGATATAAACTTAATTACAGAATTACAAGTTTTTTTCTCGCAGTGGAGTGTTTATATTATGTAGTTCTGACTTTATTTTTCGTAATTGTGAGTTTATATCATGCAATTGCGAGGAAAAAAGTCAGAATTGCGAGATACAAACACGCAATTCTGACTTTATTTCTCGCAATTGCGAGTTTATATCTCGCAATTCTGACTTTATAACTCGACTTAACTTTACAAACTCGCAATTCTGAGTTTTTTCTCACAATTGCAAGTTTATATCACGCAGTTGCGAATTATTAAGTAAGAATTGTGAGCTATAAATTCAATTCTCAGAAAATATCAGTCTTTTTTTCCTCTATAGAATTGAACAACATAACTTGCAGTTGTGAGTAAAAAAAGTTAGAATTGTGAGAGATAAAGAGTCAATTGCGATTAAAAAAGAATTTCGAGATATAAACTCAATTCTGAGAAAAGAGTTTTTTCTTGCAATTGAGTTTATATCGCGTAGTTCTGACTTTATTTTTCATAATTGTTAGTTTATATCATGCAATTGCGAGGAAAAAAACTCAGAATTGTGAGATAAACTCGGTTGCGAGAAAAACTTGAAATTCTGAGAAACAGTCTTTTTTTTCCCTACAGAATTAGACAACATAACTTAAAGTTGTGAAGAAAAAAGAATTGTGCGAATTATCAGAATTGGGAGATAAAAACTCTGTTGTGAGAAAAAAGTCAGAATTGCGAGATTTAAACTCGCAGTTCTGAAAAAAAAACAAAAACAATTGTGAGATATAAGCTCAGTTGTGATTTAAAAAAAAGTCAGAATTGCGAGATATAAACTCAATTGCGATTTAAAAAAGTAAGAATTGTGAGATGTAAAGTCTTGCGATTAAAAAAAAAAAAAAAAAAGTCAGAATTGCGAGATATAAATTCTGAGAAAAAGTCAGAATTACGAGTTTTTTTCTTGCAATTGAGAGTTCGTTGCGAGATTTAAACTTGCAGTACTAAAAAAAAGAATTGCAAGAGATAAACTCAGTCGTGAGTAAAAAAAGTCAGAATTGTGAGATATAAACTCAGTTGTGAGAAAAAAATCAGAATTACGAGATATAAACTCAATTCTGAGAAAAGTCAGAATTGAGTTTTTTTTCCTTGCAATTAAGAGTTCATATCGTGCAATTCTGACTTTATTTGTCGTAATTGTGAGTTTATATCATACAATTGTGAGAAAAAAGTCAGAATTGCGAGATACAAACACGCAGTTCTGAAAAAAGCAAGATATAAACTCTCAGTTGTGAGTAAAAAACTCAGAACTGAGATATAAACTCAATTGCGAGTAAGAATTACAAGTTTATATTGCAATTCTGACTTTATTTCTTATAATTGTGAGTTTTTATCATGCAGCTCTGAGAAAAAAGTTAGAATCGCAAGTAAGAATTTCAAGGGTTTTTTTTCTCGCAATTGAGAGTTTATTTTGTGCAATTCTGACTTTATTTCTCGGAAGTGTGAGTTCATATAATACAATTCAGAAAAAAAAAGTACGAATTGTGAGAGATAAACTCTCAATGGCAACAAAAAGTCATAATTGCGAGTTTATATATTTTACAGTTCTGAGAAAAAAGTCAAAATTGTTAGATGTAAACTCGCAATCGGGAGGAAAAAAAGAATATGTGGAAAATGTGATCAAATACTTTCAAAGTGTTTACTGTCACTTTTGATCTATTTAATGCATGTGCACATGTGGAAAAAAAAGCTTAATTTAATAAAACACAATAAATCACAAAATGAATATCCTTTTTTATTTATTTTTTTTTTATTATTATTTAATAAAAAAATTTTAAACGATTGATTGGTTTAAAGTAAAATTATTTTTCAGTAAAATAATTTTTCGTTAATTTAGAAAAAATAGTATTGAATTTCAATAACAGCCACTTATCATTTATCAGGCATAAAATAATTAGTATTGGCTTATCTGTATGGTTGAATCTTTACAAATGATATTTGAATATTTTTCAGTAAATAATGACTTAAATTTTTGTCTGTTTCTCACCCAGAGTTGTCTAGCTTTAGAAGACCTAAAGTATAGATTTAAGGTTTTTTAATCTCTGTGTTTCTTTTTTCTTGTCAAGAAAAAGTGGTTTGGAACGACGTGAGCATGAGTAAATAATGAGAATTTGAATTTGTTTAAACTATTCATTGACGTTAAAGGGAAAAATGGACACACAAGTTGACAAAATGATAAATGTCACTAATTAAAGTGATTTATTTAACTACGAACTCCCATTTTGCATAAGATTTCGTAAACAAAATTTCTCTCTTGTATTCATGACAAATGCTCTCGAATGATTGCAGAGTTCAGCACACCATTTCGAATGCATTGTCCTAGGTCTTGTCTTTGGACAGGGCTCCTATTAAATACCTATTTTGTGGAGCCTGAAAAGTGTCGTACACTGATAACATGCTCTGAAAAGACAAAGGCCTTGAACAAAAGATGGTCACATTTCCCGCTGATTTGAGTTTCTCGGGTTGGAAAAAGCAGGCACGCTGAATGTTGCCGCATTGACAGAGAAAGCGAGCGAGAGGGACAGAGCTGTAATTTTGGAGCGTCGTAGCTCTTTTCTCACAACCGCAGAGTAACAACAATGACGAAAGGCTATCTGACGCTGAGGGTGCCCATGCTGACAGAGACACACATTCGGCTTCTGCACTTTTTCAAAGGGATTGCAATAGAAAATAAATTATACTGCTGAAGTCAGTTTTAAGGAGGCAGAGCATGCAGGGAAGAAAGGGAAAGAGAAAATGTTTATAAAAAGGATAGTGTTCTGTCATTATTGCGAAATAAACCCAGACAGGGTGATGCAAGGGAGGGGACTTGCATCAGCCTGAAGGGGTCACTTTTGTCATGATTGGCTGACTATATATTTGAACTTACTAAATAAAGAAAGAAATGAAATATTGATTTGAGTTCAAATCATGTTACTATGGGAATAAAAAGCCAGTGAGTCTCTTATTATGGAAGATTTTATATTTATATGTAACAGACATTACCTAAAAATGTGTGTGCATATATATATAATTGAAGACTTCTGAGACCATCTGAGATTTCTTTTAAATGAGCATATCTATCTATCTATCTATCTATCTATCTATCTATTAGGGGTGTAACGGTACACAGATGTCACGGTTTGGTACGTACCTTAGTTCGAGGGTCACGGTTCGATACGATTTTGGTACAACAGGAAAAAAAAAAAAAAACAAATCTACTATGCAAGGTTTCTTTTCATTTATTTTAAACAGACAGTAGTACAAATTATAATTTTTTCCACCTACATGTGAAAATGCTAAATATTATATCAAATTAATATCATATATAGGCTATAAAATCTGCGGTACATATATACATACAAGGAATAAATACTTGAAATATATTTAATTTAGTTAACTGATAGACAAGGGAAAAAAAAACTGCGAGACGATAACGTAGCATATATTTGTTGAGTTTCAGTTCAGCTTTGTGACAGAAAGGAACCTCAAATGGCAGAAAGCATCATTCTGTTTGTTTTTTGTTTAAGTTGATTATGCTGATATAAGGGAAGTTGAAGTAATCGCGCTGGCGCACACAAACACAAAACATAGCAGTACCAGGCTTCTAGCATTGCTAACTTGATAGCGCAGTTGGTACTTTATCAAAATAAAACACAGTGAACCAAACATCAGCGCACGCCTCACTGCGTCACCGTAGAACACGACTGACATACAAAGTCTACAATTTACATAATAAATAATAGTTTAGCATTTGGATGCATCGCAAATATGGAAATGTTATGGAATATTTGGATTTGTGCTTAATGAGAGAGGTAGGATACAAGAGCACAAAGCTCCATTTCGCAGACAGTTGAGTGCGCAAGCCTTTAAAGTAACATTATACTCCTTTGTCAATGAGAGACGCGTTCAGAATCAGCACGTGGTCACTGTCTAGTGGGCTTTGTTTTCAAGTGTTTTCAAACTCCTGCCATTCGCTGTTTTTCTGGGTTGTGGCTAGAAGGGATACAGCTCTGACCGGAGCTATATCCCTTCAAACTAACAATGAAATGAATTGTTCTACCTATACGTCTTTTTTTTTTTTTTTTAACGTTGACACCTACCCCAACACTAAAATTAGCCCTAACTATAATTCAGAAACAGTATTATTGTTGTACAGTGTGACAAAAATAATGTTAGATTGATGTGAGCATGCCCAGTAGCTAGAGCTGTATTCCTTCTAGCCTTAACCATTCTTCTTGCTGGCGGTTATCAAACAGAGTTGCATTACTGCGGGCGCCCCCTTCTGGATTGAGAGTAAAATGCCTGTATTCGTTGTAAGGCCTCATGCACCGAACCGAGATGCCCGTGCCATGATGTTTCGGTACAAATACATGTATCATTACACCCCTACTATCTATCTGTCTGTCTATCTATCTATCTACCTATCAATCTATCCATCTATCTATCTATCTGTCTATCTATCTATCTGTCTATCTATCTATCTATCTATCTATCTATCTATCTATCTATCTATCTATCTATCCATCTATCTATCTATCTATCTAGCTATCTATCGAATTTTGCCAATGTGGCCTATAACAATTCGAGTGGAAAGATTTTTTTTTTTTTCTAAGAGCTGGTTCTTGTTAAAAGTATGAACAGCCATTTTTTCCCCAAATCTTTCATTTTTATTGTTATTTTAATGATTATTATATTTAATATATTTAATATTATTATAATTTATTTTGTATTAATTATTTCATTCTTACTAAATATAAATTTAACTAAACTTACTAAAATTTAAATGTTTTGTTCATATATATATAGATAGATAGATATAAACACCCCCTAAAAAGTATGAACACCCAATTTTTCCCCCCAAATCTTTAAATCTTTACTTTTTTATTTTTTCTTTAAAGTTAGATTTATTCACTATCCAGATGTACACCACATCCCTAATGATTCATTCTTATTAAATATAATTTTTTTTTCATATTGCAATGCAATACACTACCAGTCAACAGTTTTTGAACAGTAAGATTTTTGATGTTTTCTTAAAGAAGTCTCTTCTGCTTACCAAATTTATTTGCATTTATTTGATCCAAATCACAGCAAAAACAGTAATTTTTAAAAATATTTTTACTATTTAAAAATGATTGCTTTCTATCTGAATATATTTTAAAATGTAATTTATTCCTGTAATTTCAAAGCTGAAATTTTAGCATTATTACTCCAGTCACATGATTCATCAGAAATCATTCTAGTATTTTGATTTGCTGCTTAAAAGACAATAATAATAAATGTTTCTTGAACAGCAAATCAGCATATTAGAATGATTTCTGGAGGATCATGTGACACTGAAGACTGGAGTAATGATGCTGAAAATTTTGCTTTGATCACAGGAATAAATTACATTTCAAAATATATTCAAATACAAAACAGTTATTTTAAATAGTAAAAAAATATTTCAAATTTTACTGTATTTGGGTTAAATAAATGCAGGCTTGGTGAGCAGAAGAGATTTCTTTAAAAAACATTAAAAATCGTAAACTACCGGTCAAAAGTTTTTGAACAGTATCACAGAAAAACCTATATACCTATACCTACAGTATACCCCTATATACTATATCACTATATGATAAAAAAGTATTTGGGTCAGATCGTTTCATGGCCATTACTCCTTACCTTGTATAACATTATTTGACCTCAGAATGACACTTGACCGGTCAGAATCAAGTAATCCAGTGGGTCTTGTGGGTTTAGAGCAGTAAGAATGCATTTTCGACTGCTTTAAAAACTGCACTTGCTCTTACCATGGGAAATTGCAATAAAAAAGGGGAAATAGTGAAAAAACAACTAGCATTACAAGAAATAACCATCATTTTCCTTCTAGAAGTCGCACATGTGGTTTCGTTTTGACTTTCTGTGTGTTAATAACAGTAGGTGGTCTGTTTTGGCTCTATAGCTGATTAAGTTACTCTTTGCAATAATCTGATACTGTGCGTACGCTATTCATCATGTGAGTTTACTGCGTTTGCCTGTCGACGGCGTGTGTTTTTGGTAATCTGTCATTCTCTGAGATGGCTCGCGCTTGTTTGCTGGAGTTGTGATGTGTTTGTGCGCGAGCGGGTCGGCGGGCGCTTTCACCGTGTGCAGTCGCGGCGTCTTCGCCTAACCTTAATTTTCTCAGCCCGTCAGCCAATTACGTGATGCATGTCAGCGTCTTCATCTGTGCTCTGGTGAGCATTTGGTGGTGGGTGAAAGCAACATACAATTTTGTTGTCATTGTTTTGTCGTCTTCTTTTTTTTTCATCTCAAATACAAATTCTACCAGTGCAAATGAGATTTATTTAAGAGTGAATTTGGTGACAAATAGCTATAGTTTCATGCACTGCAGCTTACAGTGGTAAAGAACTGTGCATGGTTAAAATATAGCAGTTGCTAAGGTGGAATATTTGCATATTAGTATTAAATAACATGTAAAACTGCAGTTAAATGCGCAAGATCAAAAGGCCAAACATCTCCATACTGGGAAATCACATATTGACTTGTAAACAAGTCAGGTAAAGACTGAAGAGGGGATGTAGAGAGAGACTAGAATGAATGTTTTTCATCATTTATACTCCTGGTTTTCACCTTGACGCTCTCAACAGTGACATTTTGGTCCTGTGATTTGCAGACATCTGCGTGGGTTGAATGTTCTCTGTTACTGAGTGGGTTTTGTCTCTGTATCATTAGGGCCAGAGTGGTTTTGATGGTTTGAAAGATCTTTAAATATTCGTCTTTAATGGCTTTCTAGTCAAAACACTCCAAATTTGCACTTATTGGACGCTGACAATCCATCATTCATTACTACTATAATAAGATTTGTGGGTTGCTGAAAGAAAATGTGCTATATATAGTACCTGTTTTCCTGTGTGCCAGTCTTTTTAATTCTAGAAAATTGTAATATATATTTAATTATAAATTCAAATGTATAAATGTATACAGTACTGTTTAAAAGTTTTTAAAGTTGAATGTTTTTAAAAGAAATCTCTTATGCTCCCTAAAGCTGCATTTATTTAATCAAAAATACAGTAAAAACATTTAATATTGTGAAATGTTATTACGATATAAAATTGTCAATTTAAAATAAAAAAAGTTATTTAAAATTGGTGTCACATGACATTTTGTAAATCATTCTAATGTGCTGATTTGCTGCTTAAGGAAACATTTCTTATTATTATTAATGTTGAAAACACACAGTAAAATAAAGATAAACAAACTTTACAATAAACATTCTTTAAACTATTGTAAATAAACTTCAACAAGGATTATTGGAGTTTGCTTCACTTACAGCAGAAGTGTGTATAAGCGTTTTTTTATGAATCTTTGCGATCGCCTTTCCTTATAACGTGGTAGTTAGGAAGTTTAGCGGCTAAACGCGGCTAAAGTAAACAAGCAGAGAGAAGAGAGGGGCGGGGCGAGCAGAGCTCATTTGCATTTAAAGGAACAACCCCTTACAATGAGATGATTTTTGCAGAGCTGATTTTGACAAGGTAAAAAGGGTGTTGTTTTACAAAACCATTGAGAATTTTTAATCAAAGTATATTAGAGACTTTTCATTAAGACCCTAAAGAATCATATCAACTTGTGGAAAATGGGCATCCGATGACCCCTTTAAATATATAATATATAAAGCGTATACACTGCCATTCAGGTTTGCGATAAGTAAACATAGTAAATGCAGTAAATACAGTAATATTATGAAATGTCATTGCAATATGTGTGTTTCTGTGTGTATATATATGTATATATATATATATATATATATATATATATATATATATATATATATATATATATATATATATATATGGAACCTGTTTATTGTTTTCAGGATTCAATAAAATGTAAATGTGTATATATATTTAAGGTCATTTAAGGTTACCTTTTTCTATAAAACAGGTCTATACCTTGTTCTTTTATTAAACAAACGAAATAGCCTTATGTTATTTATCTTATTTACACAACGGCATGTCATTTCTGTCTCTACATGGTCACGCGTCTACAATTTCTCCTCCGCTAACGGACGGGATCGCGGAGTCCATTCATAAAAAACGGATTTACTCTATAGCACGGGATGCCACAGAATTCGTCAATTTTTGGATGAGTAAATCAAAAGTAGGTTTCTTACTTCATTCGAATCGCGATATGGACTAGTGTCTGTGAATATTAAAACTGAAGACGGTTTAAATATGAATCCTGCATGTTCCGCTTGGCTCTGTATGAAAGAATGGCGGAGACGCGGCTTTGTTTACTACGCAAATACTGAAGCACACGTGAGGGTCACAGTGATTTACGCCCTCTGCGTCTCATTATGATGACATAAACACATGAACTTCATCTCCAGAGCTGCTGTGAGAGTCAGTTCATGTGAATTTTACCGTTACATTTGCTAAAACTAGCATCATATCATAGTGCATACACACAAAAACTAACCGGCAACCTGTCAAAATAAAAGTACGGTTTAACATCTAACAGAAATGTATTAGTCTTGTATTACTTTTGTACAGTATAATGTAGGTGTTTATATATTCCTATTTCTGGCAAATTTAAATAAAACAATTAAATGCAGAAATTATAATAATAACAGAAATAACAAAGACCTGTTTTTTGGCATTTTCATTTCATTTAAAATAAATAAATGTTTGCTGCCTTCATCTGATTATCAGAAAAATTAAAACACAAGAATTGCTGAGAAAAATAAAATAAAAGAAAAAGATTGTAGGGCCCTATTGTTCAAAATGTTGAAATTGAGATTTTTGGACTTATTTTTTTCACCAAAAGAAATGTTTTTGTTGTTACATAGTAATGTACCGAAAAAAGTACAAAAACCGGAATCCTAGGGGAAACACTGTATGTGTGTGTATATATATATATATATATATATATATATATATATATATATATATATATATATAATTTCTATAATATGTAATATATATAATTTTTTCAGGATTCTTGAATAAAATGTTAAAAAAGAACAGAACATGATTTCTGAAGGATGCTTTGCATCACAGTAATAAATTACATTTTAAAGTATATTAAAATAGAAAATCACTATTTTAAATCACAATAATATTTCACAATATTGCTGTTTTTTCTGCATTTTTAATCAAATAAACAGCCTTAATGAGGAGAAAAGACTTCTTTACAAAACATTAAAAATCGTACTGATCCCAATCTTTTGAACAGCAGTCTATGTACCATCTACAATCATGACACTGTTAGATAAGTCAAAGAATACTGTGGTATTTCCATGATGTATTTTTAATTCTGTGGTACTTCGGAAGATATAGTGAATCGGTGAAGTGTTTCTTAAGTGGGCGTGTCCAGTGAGAAGGACAGTCTCTTGACCACCACAGTGGGCGGAGTCTGCTCCGACAGCCCTCTCCCCGGCTGAATGAGTGACATTAAGATCACATTGTGGCTCGTAATGTAATTTATACATTTCATCAACTAATGCAGTGCAAATCCATTTTCCCTTCCCAATCCTGAAGGGCCACATACATTAACTTGATGGCGAGCCAGAGTCACAAGGTCTGGCTAATGAGGCTAAATGTAATTAGAAGTCGTCTCTCCCCTTAACCCTTCTCGACAAACACCGCAGCTTGGACTCCCCACTCAGATAGAGGACTAACGTGAAATGAAACTCTAACAGCTGTGTACGAAGACTTACCAGTAGGCTTTTATAAACAGCGAACCTGATGAGTATTTAGAATAGTTAAAGGGATAGTTCACCCAAAAATGAAAATTGTGTCATTAATTGCTCACCCTCATATCATTCCAAACCCGTAAGATCGTTCATCATCAGAACACAAATGAAGATATTTTTGATGAAATTCAAGAGCTTTCTGACCCTTCACAGACAGCAACAGTATTGTTACGTTCAAGGCCCAAAAAAGGTAGTTAGGACATTGTTAAAATAGTCCATGTGACATGAGTGGTTCACCATTCATTTTATTAAGCTACAAGGATACATTTTGTGCGCAAAGATGCTTATAATGTTATTTTTTGCAGATGTCGCTGCCTTTTAATGCTTTGACCTTCATACTTCGAGTTTAACTTAAGTGTCCACATACTTTTTTGGGGTCATTGTAAGTTATAAACATTCTGGCACCAAAAAAAAAGTCCCTCCACAGCTGTTTCTCAATGGCAATATGTTCCCAAGTCTCTCTGCAGAGCGAATTGGTAAGGCTCATTGGGAACATGTTGTACAGAAGCCGCCAACCATCAGGAGGGAGGCTGACTGCAGCTCTGGGGGTACAGACGTTGAACATTAGCCTCAGCTGGAGCGATATTCTTAATTTAGACTTTTAATGTTTCATATTTAATTTTGCCAGATTTAAGCACTATGTGCTTTGATAGTCCCTTATCTCTTTGTTTAATAAATCACTTTAGAAAGATACAGAGTTTGAGATCTTTAAATAATGGTTTATGTTTTGCATAATTACTTATTTAAATACTTTGCTATTTATATTAGATTTGAAGTACAGTAGAAAATACTTTCTTTTTCTCCCAGTGGACAGTTCATGCAAAATGCAGATACTTGTGGGTGAATACTAATGCATGATTAATCACCTAATGTGAATATATAACTTGACTGATTAAATAATCTTATCACTTTAAACAAGCGTGGAGTGGCTTCTGCCATTCTCGGATCCGGGCGAATCCAGCAGAAGGGTGTTTGTAATTACTGTTTGAAGGAGGGCGAGGATGAGACAGTCTTTATCAGAACAGACACTGGTGCCTCAGGTGACTTTTGATTCCCAAATTCTTTGTTTGATCTCGCCAAGGAGGGGACACGCAGTTTCCAATTACTCATTTCCCCCATTTCCAAAAACAGCAAGTGTAACGCAACTTCTTTCTATGGCGTCAAACTCGAAATGGATGTTTATTCCTAAAATACGCGGTATTTAAGACAACCTCTGACTTCCTCTAAAGTCTCATGAGGCAAAATATACAGCCTTGTCGTTGCCTGAATGCAACCTTAAGTTCCCACTTCTATTCATCACACAGAGGAATTTATGTGGCCCGACAAATGCAATATCTTCACACAAAGCGCCGTCTTGTTCTATTCCCCGTGTGCTGCCCCTGAAATCAAGGCGTCCACTTGCTAAACTTTTATGTGAAGTTTCTGATCTTTTTCACACAGCAGTATTTGGCCTACTTAACGATGCACTCGTCTAATAGCAGACGCAAAACAAAGGCAACTAAAAAGAGGAAAAATACACCGGAGGAGCCGGCTGATTTGGAGTTGTGTTCTCAGATGCAGAGAGAATTCGGCTATTTTTGAGGCCTGTCATTCATATACAGTTCAAGTCAAAAGTTTACACACACCTTTCAGAACAATTTTACCAAAATAAGAGGGATTATACAAAATGCATGTTATTTTTTTTTTATTTAGTACTGACCTGAATAAGATATTTTACATAAAAGTTTACAAATAATAATTGAATTTGTAAAAATTACCCTGTTCAAAAGTTTACATACACTTGACACACTTCAACAGCTGTGTTTTTTTTGTTTAGTGATAGTTGTTCATGAGTCCCTTGTTTGTCTTGAACAGTTAAACCTGCCTGCTGTTCCAAATTCTTTGGTTTTTCAGCATTTTTGTGTATTTGACCCTTTTACAACAATGACTGTATGATTTTGAGATCCATCTTTTCACACTGAGAACAACTGAGACACTCGTATGCAACTATTACAGAAGGATCAAACGTGGGTGTAAACTTTTGAACAGAATGAAGATGTGTACATTTTTTTTAATTTTGCCTAAATATACCTTTTTTTTCATTTAGTACTGGCCTTTAGAAGCTACAGAAGATACTTACATGTTTCCTAGAAGACAAAATAAGTAAAATTTACCCTGATTTTCTAATTCCAAAAGTTTTCACCCCCCCCCCCGGCTCTTAGTGCATCGTGTTTCCTTCTGAAGCATCAGTGAGCGTTTGAACCTTTTGTAATAGTTGCATATGAGTCCCTCAGTTGTCCTCAGTGTGAAAATATGGATCTCAAAATCATACAGTCATTGTTGGAAAGGATTCAAATGCACAAAAATGCTGGTCATATAAAAACGTGGTCATTTTTATAACTTCAACTATTTTATTCTCTTGTGGACTATATGTAAAAGTCTTTAATGTGAAATATCTTATTCAGGTCAGTAATAAATAAAAAATAACATGCATTTTGTATGAATCCTCTTATTTTGGTAAAATAATTAACATTTAGCAGATTCTGCAAGGTGTGTGTAAACCTTTGACTTTAACTGTATAAATGTTTTGTAAATGTCTCTTCTGCTCACCAGGGCTGCTTTTATTTGATCAAAATACAGTAAAAATGTGAAATATTATTCCAATGAATAATACCTGGCTTCTATTTTAATACATTTTAAAATGCAATATTTTTCCGGTGATCCGAAGCTGAATTTTCAGCAGCCATTACTCTAGTCGTCAGTGTCACATAATCATTCAGAAATCATTTTAATATGCTGATTTGCTGATTTTTTTTTTTTTTTTTAATGCAGCCTTCATGAGTAGCAGAGACATTTAGGAAAGGAAAGGACGTGACGTCTGGCCAAGTATGGTGACCCATACTCGGAATTTGTGCTCTGCATTTAACCCATCCAAGTGCACACACACAGTAATGCGTAGTGAACAAACACACACGCACTCTTGGAGCAGTGGGCAGCCATATTGCTATTGCTGTGGCACCCAGGGAGCAGTTAGGGGATCGGTGCCTTGCTCCACTCTTCAGTGTCACATGATCCTTCAGAAATCATTCTAACATGCTGATTTATTATCAGCGTTAATTAATGTTGTGCTGTGTAATACTTTTTTGAACCTGTGATTCTTTTTCAGGATTATTTGATGAACAAATCATTAAAAAGAACAGCATTTATTCAAAATAGAGATCTTTTCTAACAATGTAAGTATTTGCTATATCACTTTTTATGAATTGGTGAATTCAGTCCTTGGTGAATAAAAGTATTAATTTCTTTCAAAAATGAAAGAAAATGTACTGACCACAAGCTTTTAAACTGTAGTCTATATTGTTACAAAAGATTTCTATTTTAAATAAATGCTGTTCTTTTAAACTTTTTATTTAAAGAATCCTGCAAAAAAAAAGCCTCACAGGTTCCAACAAAATATTAAGCAGCACAACTGTTTCCAACATTAATAATAAATCAGCTTATGTGACCCTGGACCATAAAACCTACTACCATCTGACACGTCAGGTTATCATACTTCATGACAGGCTACTTTTCTGATAGTTTTGATAATTTTGAACTTGTGTTATGCTTTTAGCTTTTAGAAATGTTTTATAGTCCATGTTTACATTTTGTTCATGCTGTGTTTATTTCTGTTTATGATTATGTCTATTTATGAATCCATTACAACTTTGTATGTAAATATTTCTTCATTTGCAGAGTCCTTTTGAGTTATGGTTTTTATCAATGAGCGATAAATCACGTCATTTATGTTGACTAGTTGAAAAAATGCCACAGTGGTAATAATGTTTGTAGTTTATTGGTGAGTTGAATATTTGTGACACTGGACCACAAAACCAATCATAAGGGTCAATTTTTGGAAATTAAGATTTATACATCAACTAAAAGCTGAATAAATAAGTGTTCCATTGATGTGTGGTTTGTTGGGATAGGACAGTATTTGGCTAAGATACAACTATTTGAAAATCTGGAATCTGAGGGTGCAAAAAAATCTAAATATTGAGAAAATCGCCTTTAAAGTTGTCCAAGTGAAATTCTTAGCAATGCATATTACTAATCAAAAATTAAGTTTTAATATATTTAATATTTTAATATTTTCATGGAACATGATCTTTACATAATATTCTAATGATTTTTGGCATAAAAGAAAAAAATCTATAATTTTGACCCATACTGTGTATTGTTGGCTATTGCAACAAACAAACCTGTGCTATTTTTTGTGGTCCAGGGTCACATATTAGAATGATTTCTAAAGGATCATGTGACACTGAAGACTGGAGTAATGATGCTGAAAATGCAGCCTTGATGAACATAAAAAAAAAAGAAAAAAACATAAAAAATCTTACTGATCATTAAATAAACATTAAATATTTAAATATTGTTTTAAACACCTGTTCTTTCTTAAAATAGGAACCGTATGCATTTCAACCCAATGCATTATTGGAAAACGCAATATTTAGATTCAGATTTCACCATTTTGGGAAAAAAAAGACTTGCGTTAACTCCAAAAAAAAATCAGTCTGTCCTCCCTCTCCGCTCATTTCAGTCTTTTTTCCTCTTTTTTTTGCACTCTTTTTCTCCTTCATTCGACTGTCTCTCCTGTGGAGTGGGCGTTCTGGTGGATGGTGTCGGCATACAGCTGTCAAAGGTAAGAATGCTCTGCTGGGCCGCTCTACAGGAGGTGACAGTCTGTGCTAGTCATACTGTGCAGGCCGAGCTTCAGACGCAAGCCGACACTGAAGTCCCTCAGCCAACACACTCCACTCCTCCTCACGCCTTCCTCACATCTCCTTCCATTCAGCACCACTGGCGTGAACCGTGAACAAGCTTCATTCGGAAAAAGCAATGCAATATTCATGATAATTAAAATTAAAGATAATATCTCATCTTCCTTTTTCTTCTTCTTCGTTTCCATCCTCTAGGTATCAGATTGCGAGTTATTTCCTCTCATTTTCTAAGATATTGAACACGATATTCCAGATTTTTTTTTTTTTTTTTCTTTTGGTAGCCTATCATGCTGAATTAGAGATGCAATCTTGGGTGGTGTAAAAACATACAAGCGATAAATCTGATTAGGTATCTGTTCTGAAAAGGTTTATGTTTTGCCTCATACTCTCATTCCAGCTAAATCTTATCAGTCGGGACATTGTGTCACAATGGAAATGTAGCTTGGGGCTAAATGTGAATATAACAATGTCACGTTATGGTTGGCATGTTGTTTTGGTGTTCACTGGCATCTTTTATTGTGAGGAGCTCTTCGATGTACAGATACATTTTGGGATATCCTAGGACATTTAAATGGCTTGTGTTAATCAATGCTGGTTAACAGGAAATGGCATTTTCAACCAGTTTTACACATCTAATATAATGCATTTCAATTGAGCCAAATACCTGATAACAATAGTTTAAAAAATGGTTCTGAATTCAAAAGAATAATAACTATAACAATAAACAATATAATTGAAATCACTTTCAATTTTTTGTCCCAGCTGATGGATGACAAAAACATTGATAGCCAATCAGAATCCATCCTGCTTTAAAAATCTTACGTGTATGAATGTATATGTTGTGTTAATTCCTATTAGGCCACATCCTTTATGACATTTAAAGGGATACTTCACCCAAAAATGAATATTACCCCATGATTTACTCACCTTTAAGCCATCCTAGGTGTATATGACTTTCTTCTTTCAGTTGAATACAATCGGAATTATATACGAAAATACACTGGCTCTTCCAAGCTTTATAATGGCAGTGAATGGGTGTTGAGATTTTGAAGTCCAATAAAATGCATCCATCCATCATAAAAAGTACTTCACACGACTCCGGAGGGTTAATAAAGGCCTTCTGAAGCAAATCAATGCGCTTTTGTAAAAAATAGCTGTATTTACAACTTTAAACAGCAATTTCTTGTTTCCGCTAACTGTCGTAAATTTCAGTGAATTTTAAGTTTGGGTGAACAATTCCTTTAATGCAACATACGTGCGTTAATGAGACATTGCCATTCCAGCGAATGATGTAAGACGTAGGCGTAGCGTAAGTTCTGGTGACAATATGCTAGTCTCACGAGAACCAAGTTTTGTTTACAGTAAAGGAAAACCAGTCTCCTCTTGGCTTATATCGAAATCCTCCAACATTTTTCTTTACAAATCTTCGTTTTATTCTATTAATTTGTGACCGGTGTTTTGTTTTGTTCTCTCCTCTGTGCTTCCACATTCGTCAGTGTATTCGCCTACGTCATCCGTTGAACGACATTTAGGAGCACCTTCTAATCAATAATCAAAAAATCTGAGCAAAAATTAGCCTTCCCATTACAAGGTGATATTTGACTCCTTAACCCTTCAACTGTCACCGTCCACCCTGTGGGACACCTAAGTTTACTTCACCATATTACAAATAAATCCCAATCTAATCATGACAAACTATACATTGTTGGAAAGGTCTAAGACTCCTAAATAGATATTTTACCATATTTTTGTGTTACAAATTATGTAGGAAAAGTAATAAATTAATATATGTCAAGAGTGCAACTTAAAAAATCTACATCGTAACGTGAGTTCTGACCTTTGTCACAAAAGACTTTCTTCGTTGCCTTTTTCCCTATCACACTTTAGAAATCATAAGAAATTATATATCAGTTCACAACTTAAAATCTCAAAATTCATCCTTTTGAAAGGCATTTTAAAATCAGACATTGCATTACCATGGAAAATGTACATCAAAATCATATTACAAAATGTTTTCAATCATGAATTATAGTAATTTAAGTCTGGATAGTGCATTTTTATGTCTGTGTTCAAAAATGGGTGTGACAGTTAAAGGGTTAAAGTGATTTACTGGGGAATTTTGTTTTTACCCTTATAATGTCATTTTTCTAACTTTATTCAAAGTATGTCATCTTTAATGTCAGATTTTTGAAAAAAATGTTTTTTAAGCCTTTTAAAATTGGTAATTAAAACAAAAGAACAAGTCGAATAAGAATAAGTTCAATCAAATGAATTCAGTATTAACGAAATAAATTTTTACTACAGAGGTGGCACAGAGGAACACAAAAGTGGCTTGTATGTGTATGTTTGATGAGGCTCAGAGGTGGCATGACTGCAATCAAACTCATAAAATAATGTTGAGATTAATGTTTTAAATATAACATTTTGAATATATAAATATTAAATGATTTAAATAGCTGAAAAGATACTTTAAACATGAAACTAAAACTGCCAGTAGGTGGCGGCAATTGATTTAATTACTGAATCATTCATTCATTTGATTCGTTCAAATGGCTAATTCCTTCAGGAATAAAGCAAGTGACTGTCTTTATTAATGGTAAATTGAATCATTGACTCACTAGATTCCTTTAAAAACGCATATTAATTTATAAACGAAAACACTGCTGTGTTTGAATGGAGATGCACAGTGGCTCAGCTGTGACTTGTTTCAAACTATTTTTGACAACAAAATACAGCAAAATCAGGCAATAGTGTTATAGTCAGACAATGTAAGTCACTTAATATTAACTTCTTGTTTAACTGTTGTATTAAATCAATGTCTCATTTACAAACTCCCTAACAATCATTGAAAGGTGTTACTCATCTTAGTTCAATGCAATCTCACAAAGTTCCATTATAATCAATGACGTTCTCTACACTGCACAATGAATCTCTTATTTACACTCTCTCTACACTTTATGAAAGGATTCATAAGATATATCTGTGATACATTACTCAACCTTGCAAAATCACGTAGAAACCTTTGAAGCTCCCATCAGCACAAACACAAATATGCTGATCAGGTCAGTCGCACTGGTTCTCCTAAATATTTTTTCATAGTCGCACACAGTAGTTTTCAGTCGCAAATGGGATTTTTCTCCATATAGTGGACTTCAATGGAGATTAGCGGGTTGAAGGTCCAAATTGCAGTTTCAGTGCAGCTTTAAATGGATCTACACAATCCCAGCTGAGGAATAAGTGTCTTGTCTAGCGGGACTATCGGTCATTTTCAAAAAAAACAAAAAAACCCTCACATTTTTATTCTTTCAACCACAAATGCTCGTCCACAAAAGAATAAAGTGCCCTGATGAATCATGCCCAATAAGACCATGAGCGTAATAATGAATTTTAAGTTCACGTTGACTTCATTTGAAATATATTCCTAAAAATAGAGAAGTCTAAAAACTCCTGCAGATCAAGTTGTGAGCTCATTAAAATGGAGGTGAAGAGCAGGCCATCTTTGTTTGTTTTTCTCACTAGGATGAGCATTTGGTCCTTCGAGGCACCAGAGGCCAGCGCCGTCCTGGGGAGTCTGAGCTTTCAGAGCGGAACCCTGTTCGTGAGGAAGAGCAGAACCTCTTTAGCTCTCTTAAAGTGATGGTTTCAAAAACAGGGCCAGCTAATCACCCGTGAACGCAGAGGAGGAATCCTTGTGGAGAATCTGGAGGAGCTTGAGAGAAGCTATGAATATATTCACTGCAAAAAATCATTTGTAAATCAGTATATTCTTTGTCTTGCTTTTCAAAACCAAAAATCCTCTAGGTAAGAGGTTAAGATTTGCTTTTAGGGAATATGTCTTGAAGTTTACTTTTTGTAACAAATCTGAATTAAATGTATGTTTAAAACAAACAAACAAACAAACAAAAAGCCAGTGGGGAAAATCAGTTACGCTTTTAAAATGTTTTTGTAAGAAGGCTCTTATGCTCACCTGGGCCACATTTATTTGATCAAAAATACAGTAAAAACAGCAATATTGTGAAATATTATTACAATTTCAAATAACATATTTCTATTTGAATATATTATAAAATATAATTTATTCCTGTGATGCAAAGCTGAATTTTCAGCATCATTACTCTAGTCTTCAGCATCACATGATCCTTCAGAAATCATTCTAATTGGCTAATTTGCTGACATTTCTTCTTATCAATGTTGAAAACTTTTATCTTACACTGTAAAAAGTCTTCACCAGTTTCAACTTAAAAACTTACAATACGCACAATATGTATGTTTTCGCTGCTAGAGGTCTCATTTTCAAAACAATAACAGAGGCGAAGCTCAATGACGCAATGATGAAGCATGGAGCGCTGGGAGATTTTCACAAATCATGCTCACGGATGAGGTAATGTATCACTTTTTTATTAACTTACCTGTACATTTAATAACTGTATTTTATGTCATCGTAATGAATTATCTGCAAAGAACATGAAATTTGATTTAATATTAGCCTTTTACTGATATGTGACTATTTGTCATGATTTGGCGAGTTAATTATGCGCATTTCTATGTGTGTAAAACAGCCGTTCTAAAAGTTAATTTGAACGAACCCACCGTATTTGCAAGTATGGCTAAATGTTTTTGTGCAGCACATACTGTATTTAATTACATTACCATAGGTTTGCTCACCAGACTTGATAAAAACTAGGGATACTAGCGAAAATCGAAAATTATCGGCAAAATTTATTTGGAGGTGTGATGCTCTGCTCAATATTCCGCTCTATGAATGTGCGTTACGCTTGTGTACCGCTACTCATGCTCACCGGAAAAAACAGAGTCTGCTTAAATAATGCGCCTATAGGAAGTTTCTATGTAGTATACTTGTTCCTGTTTGCAGTAGCGCTACTGTGCAGTAGAGCTGTACTGGCCAACACTGGTAAAATGACCTTACCCTCTCATCCACTGATCTGCTCGCGCTATGTTCTGCTCACATGCTCTGATAATAATAACTTTGTAGGACTTGTTGGTGTACGTCTACGTTTTTTGGGATTTTCCGTTCTTTGCGAAGTGTAATCGTGATCCATGATCCGCATGCGGTAAAACTACAACTTCCGCATTTGTCCACATGTGTTGCCATAGTATCATAAGCGGAAACCGAGGATAGTGCGGATATTGCGTCATTGATAGGCGACAATGACCAGGGACGAATCATTATTTAAAACTGGAATTTCTCTGGATTTACAAATCCTTGAGAACTTTTGAGATTACGCAAGTACACAATTGCATGAAATGTATAACACTGTGTAAGTGGTTTTTGGACATTTTATTACAAATATCTTACATACTGTGCCTTCAAGTTTAACAGCTGCCTTAAAATTTTAAGTTAAATCAACTTAAAAGTACAAGTCATTTCAACTAATTTTATTGTAATGAGTTAAAATGCAAAACTTGTAGCTTGAAGTTGATTTAACTTAAAATTTTAAGGCAGCTGCTAAACTTAAAGGAACACTCCACTTTTTTTGCTAATAGCTTAGCATAGATCACCGAATCAGATTAGACTCGATGCTAATGGTCTAATCTGATTCAATGATCTTTGCTAAGCTGTTAGCAAAAAAAGTGGAGTGTTCCTTAAAGTTTTTAAGTTGAAACTGGTGAAGACTTTTTAAACTAAAACGTTTTCACCAGTTTCAACTTAAAAACTTAAAGGGGTCATCGGATGCAAACTTTACTTTTACATTTGGTACAAATCTACGCTATAATGATAAAAATCTATGCAGTTGTTTTTAATTAATCTGTAAAAATAATATCCCCTTTTTCAAATCGAGCTATTCGGTGTATTCCCACGATGGGTAATTGACATGAGCGTCTTACCTCAGATCAGCTGTATCAGTCCGACCTCCATTGTTTCAATGCCGGAGCAGGGATGTAAATTAGATTGAGCGATTGAGGTGTTGTGTTGCTGGATGTAATAATGAACATAGTGGTCGTCATTTACTCCTGACATCTGAGGCACTGAAGATGCAGTGGATTACATTTGTTTGTGAAGGGAATGCGCCTCCAGATCTACATAAATGTGTCTATGCTCGCGCAAATCATTCGTGATCCAGCTTCACTTACAGCAGAAATAAGGATATAAGGATTATTTTTTTATGAATCTCTGCAATCACCTTTCCTAATAATGTGCTAGTTAGCAAGTTTCGCGGCTAAACGCGCTAAATGCGGCTAAAGTAAACAATCTCTCAGAGCAACACATGACTCCACAGAGAGAAGAGAGGGGCGGGGCGAACAATCCCTCAAAATGGGATGATTTTTGCAGAGCTCATTTTGACAAGGTAAAAAGGGTGTTGTTTTACACAACCATTGAGAATTTTTAACCAAAGGATATTATAGACTTTTCATTAAGACCCTAAAGAATCGTATCAGCTTGTGGAAAATGGGCATCTGATGACCCCTTTAAGTTTAACAGCTGCCTTAAAATTTTAAGTTAAATCAACTTAAAAGTACAAGTCATTTCAACTCATTTTATTGTAATGAGTTAAAATCACTTGTACTTTTAAGTTGATTTAACTTAACATTTTAAGGCCGCTGTTAAACTTAAGTTTTTAAGTTGAAACTGGTGAAAACTTTTTACAGTGTAAAAAATGATAAAAATACTGATACTGTTTTTTATGCGGTTTCTACACTGATTTAAGTTGTTGTTGAATTTGTGTTTATCTGTTTCAGTTTGCATTATCCATCCTTAGCAAGTGAGAAGATGGTGTTAAAACAGGCCTGGTCATTTGAAAACGTCAGTCGGAGTCAGACATCTTACTAGATTGGACTGTGTGTGGACTGAGCGGTCAATAACAGACCCCACAGCTCTGCGGCTGACCACTTCCTTTAAACTCTCCGTAAATGTGTGTGTGTGTGTGTGTGTGTGATGTGAAGGGATGCTGACATCACTAAATACACGCCTGCTGAGAGGAACTTAATCTCCCTAGACAGCTCCTGCTAACACACACACCCTGAGAAAGAGCGAGAGCTTGTCTTCTTAGATTATTTGTGTCATTATGTCATATGTGTAAACCAAAGTGAAGGTGAAACGGTTATAGAGGCATCTTAAAACCTGCTTTAGGATATTTTGTCCCTCCAGAAACAATTTTGTTTTAATTTATTTAAATTCCCTCTCTTTCATCCTTACCTACAGCCATTCAAACTCGCACAAAATCGTTTTTCTAACTTGGTGGGGACTTTACATTCACTTTCATTGTTTTTAAGCTAATTATATTTCTATGTACCTACTCTCTTAAAAATAAAGATTCCAAAAGGAGGTTTTTGCAGTGACACATTTGGGTGAACTATCCCTTTAAAAGAACCATTAATTTTTATTGTGAAGAGCATTTTAATAATCTAACTTGATGTACTGAAATAACTATAGCTAAGACTGAAATAAATGGTAATAAAAATTATATAGATGTACAAAAAATACTACAAATCACAACAAAATCACTAAAACTAACTGAAAATTAATTTTAGGTGAGTTTAAAGCTGTTTTTTTTTTTTTTATTTTTTTTTTTATTTTAATAATCTAAAGACTATTTTGTGGAATGGAAAAGTTCCATGGATGTTTAAGGTTCTTCATGGAAGGGATATTGTAGTTAACAAAAACCTAATTAAAATTAAAATTAGAACCATTTAAAAACAAAAATTGGTACTTGAAATAAAAACATTAGCTGTAGTAAAATATATAAATATATTTAAAAATATATAATACTTTATTTTAGCATTGCTCTTTTTTTTTTTTTTTTAGTTTAACTTGATGTACTAAAATAACTAAAACTGAAATAAATGGTAATAAAATCGCCATTTAAAAATAAAAACTCAAAATGAAAATATAAAAGTGAAAGCTGAATCAAAACGGTAATAAAATGATAATAGTATCTCTAAAATAATACTGCTCCATGGAACCTGTTTCAAATGTTCCAAAAAAAAATGTGTGTATATATATATATATATATGGTACATTTCATTAGAAATATTTTTTTAGGTGATTTTGATGCTGATTTTTTTGCTTGTCTGACAAAATATATAAATGTAAGTCTTTAGGACCATTTATGATTAATTTGTTGAGTTATACTGCATATTATGTGGTTAATTTGCTTTAAAATCTTTTATTGATTGGCAGACCTAATTATCTTGCACTTTTATTAAGCTATATCCCTCAATTGATCCATATTTTAATTGATTGGCGGCCATAATTATTTGCTTTATTTTTTGACTGCTCCTCACAATCTGCTTTAAGTGATTTCAGGTTTTGCTAGCCTTGCAGGGACATTTGCTCCCTACAGTGCTGGCACATCCTGACCAACACACACAACCCCTTTATTTTGGTCCATTACTAATATGAAATGGCACACATCAAGCACTTAGACACTGCTCTATTGGGCAGTATCAACACAGGGTAATGGTACTTGATGAGCACGTATCACAGTCGACCTTTCGCAAAGAAATGGCCATATTGTCACATTCATCTCTCCTCTCACTCTCTTTTTTTAATTCCATTCTCTGTCTACACATTTCCCTTTCTTCTGTGCAAGACCGGGCCCACAGCTCCGTCCGTGGGCTTGAGAAATTGCGCGACTGTCACTTCTCCATAGGAGCTGTGGAATAATGAAAAATCCACACCAATCCTGGAGCCAGTCAGGCAGAACGCCGCTGATCTCAAGCCTGAGGAAAAGAAAAGATCCAGTCAGCCGCCCTCGGGGAGTTGGCGCGCATTTCTGTCTGATCCACGGTCAGTAATGCAGAAGGTCTCATAATAGTTTAAGGCTTTGGATAAATACGGCTGGTCCCAGAACAGCATGTAAAAGAAGCGGTACATGCAAGCCAGAGCGGGGATGTTTCTTCAGCCACGTCTAACAGAAAGAAATGGGCGACATCTGTAATTAGGGGCACTATATTGTGTGCAGCATCGCCGACACTGTCAGTGACTCAGAATTCTTATGTGACAGGTTGGGAACACACTCAGATAACAGGGCGGAATAACGCGTCAACACACAAATTTTCTCGTACCGTGAATACCCGTGGTAATTTGATGGATGACGGAAATTCAGACAGCGAATCGCTTTAAATATGTATTTCTCTTTCCATCCTCGCTGGGTATGAGACGGTCGCCCACTGAATCTGACTGCGTGGGCACTGTGGTCAGGGAACATGGAGTCGAGTTTCCGAGTTGCGCTTTCTCAAACTAGGGTTTGATCACTTCGTTTGCACAAAAACTCTCATGTACAAGTTTCATCCGGATTGTTTGGTTACTGCATGTAGGACGCTTGTTTGCCCATGAGCAGTGTGTGTGGGTGTGCATATGCCACCTAGTTCCTCAAATAGGGTACAAATTGCTGTCCCATTACTTGTTTTAAAGGCCATTAGAGGCACAAATGTTGCTGTATGTTAGATTATCTATCTACTTGACATAAAACTACCAGTTAAGACAAAATTAACATACTAAAATTAAACTAATCAAAAAGTTGTATACACTTAGAAAGATTTTAGCAAGTCCCAACTTAGAAATCTTGACCTTCTCAATTAAAATTGTACAGGACCTCTGAGGTGGGTCTTATAGGCTACGTATATTAGGCTACGTTTACACTAGTGTGTTTTCGTTTTAAAACGCATAACTTGCAACAGTTACGCCTATCGTTTACACTCCTCCGGTGTTTTCGATCCACGAAAAAGGAGACTTTTGAAAACGCTGCAGACCCCGTTTTAGTTTGAAAACTATAGGCTTGCGTTTCAGTGTAAACGGACCATAACCGAGACTTTTGAAAACGATGGCGTGGCTGCCCGCGTTTGTTCTGCATATCCTTGATGGCCGTGTAAACAATAACATCATGCTTATTGTTGTACCCATAGATATGTATGCACTGTAAAAAACTATTTGTTGAGCCAACTTAAAATAATTTGTAACCTGGCTGCCTTAAAATTTTAAGTGACAACTTAGATATTTGAGTTGAATCAACTTAAAATTTACTTACCCATCTGTTAAGTTTAGCAAACACAAATATCTAAGTTGTTACTTAGTACAACTTAACATTTCAAGTTGACTAAACTTATTTTAGTTAACTGAACTTAAAATTTTAAGGCAGCAGGGTAACAAATTATTTTAAGCTGACTCAACAAATTGTGTTTTTTATTTTTTACAGTGTAGGTAAATGCCCCATTCGACCGCTCCAAGCACGTAGACGCGCCCGTCGTCTAAATAATAGGTAATCTACCTACACATATCAATGGTTGAACCTGCACGAATGGTCATGTAACATACGTTTTTCATTTCTGAAACGCAGTGAAAACGCTAGTGTAGTCGAGGGTTGTGTGAAAACACACTAGTGTAAACAGGGTTTTAGGGGCTTTTGCACTGGACAACCGAAAACGCAAGTCACATGACCATTCAGGCTACATACGTCATCAAGGATGTTTTAGTTTAAGGAGCCATTTACACAACATTTTCAGCCAGAAACGGGAATCTTTTTACACGTTTTGCCTGTTCGTTTACACGAAAGCGCCGTTTTGGCAACTGAAAACGCATAATTTTGAAAACGGTTTTCAAAGTGCAAGGTTTCGAAAATGCCACCGTTATCATTTCTGTGTAAACACCCAATACGAGAATCTTTGAAAACAGTGACGTCATGCGCGTGCGTAGTATGTGTTAGGTATGCAGACATGCGCAGTACGTGTCGATTTTAAAGGCAAGCAGGAACAAATAGTGCGCCAACTACTGGCCTGGTATATGTAACACAACATTTTTGGCAGTTTTCGTTGATATGTGTAAATGCGAATCATTTTGAAAATGTTGTCGTGTATACGTGAAACGTTTTAAAAATGCAAGGGAAAAACTTTTCTGTTTCTGACTACATCGTTGTTGTGTAAACGTAGCCTAAGAAAAGAAACCATAATAAATTGACTTATTCCTTGGGGTGTAAAAATACTGTAATTATTTTTTTACTTTGCAATTTAACTGTTGTCTTAAATGTGCCTCCGAAATGAGACGGAACAAATGTGCATGATGATATTGTTTAGACGGTCATTAAGGATACGCAGAGCAAATGTGGGCAGCCATGCGATCATTTTCAAAAGTCTCAGTTTTGGTCCATCTACACTGGAGTTTACAAACTAAAATGGGGTCTGCAGCATTTTGGAAAGTCTCGAAAGATGAGATGTGTAAGCAACATGCGTAACAGTAGCAAAAGTTACGCGTTTTAAAATGAAAACGCATTAGTGTAAATGTAGCCTGAGTTCTAGGAACTTCGTTTAGGGAACTAAATTAGCTCAGACATCAGAGTAGGGTCTAAGACAGTTTCATAGGAACTGACGTAGGTGTACAAACGCATACGAAACACTGGCTACCCGGCATTTTTAAAAAGCTGTGTACAAATATTTACTCCACAAACATGGAAAACGGCAATAATAACGGCATTTGGCTACCTGTTGTTTGCAGCGTTGTTCTTTTCTCAGCCTTGAAGACAGGTGACACTGCAAGTTGTCATAGAAGATTTAGTCCTATTTTCATGCTTTTTTTTAATTGTGCGTTCACATTGTGTCTCCGTTATCGCAAAATCCAAGACACACAGCAAAAACGATCACACATCCTCCATTCACCGGTTCTTGACATTTGTAAATGCCACGAATAAGGATGTCACTGGCTACTAGGACCTCAACTGTGCCAAAGCGCCTATTGAGTTGATATTTGAAGGGGACATCAAATGCCAATTTTCCACAAATTTAGGGTCTTCATGAAATGTCAGCAAAATACTTTGGTTGAAATTCCTCAATGGTCATGTAAAACAACACCCTTTTTACCTCGTCAAAAACAGCTTTGTTCACAGCGACCTGTTTCGGTGCATGTCACTTTAAATGATAATGAGCTACTGCTGACCTCGCCCATCTTTTCCATTTTTTTGCGTATTCGGTGGTGTGACGACCCCTGTCGTTTGTTCGTAGAATCCCGGATGGGCCCCCACTTTGTTACGACCCATAGCTTAAGGGAAGCAACAAACAAAGGACACGCGTGAACCCAAAATATTGATTCAAATTATAACTTTATTCAAGATTTTAAGTCACATATGAAAAAATAAAGCTATTGTTACTATCAAAAACAAAACTAATCCTTTTACATCCAACTACAAAGCACCTGCATTACTTACGAGGCGTTGTCGCTACATCTGCTTGAGCACAGACAAAAATGGCAGACGGCGTACAACTAGCTGAGGGAGGAAATATGCTAATACGGGACAGTACTTCAGCAGTTATGGGCGGGGCCTGTGCAGTATGATGTCATACTGCTCGGAAAATGAAAATAGATTGATAATTGAGACTGTTTAGGTTTTTTTGGGGACCAAAAAAAGGAGTGAACGGATTTTTATCATAGTAGAGTGGTTGTGTCCCAACACTGCTAAGACACATTTGTGACCCTGTACCACAAAACCAGTCTTGAGTCGCTGGGGTATATTTGTAGCAATAGTCAAAAATTCATTGTATGGGTCAAAATTATAGATTTTTCTTTTATGGCAAAAATCATTAGGAAATTAAGTAAAGATCATGTTCCATGAAGATATTTTGTAAAATTCCTACTGTAAATATATGAAAACTTAATTTTGGATTAGTAATATACATTAAGAACTCTATTTGGACGCCTTTAAAGGCAATTTTCTCAATATTTTGAGTTTTTTGCACCCTCAGATTCTAGGTTTTCAAATAGTTGTATCTCGACCAAATATTGTCCTATCCTTACAATCAGTAGAAAGCTTATTTATTTAGCTTTCAGATGATGTATAAATCTCAATTTTGATAAATTGATTCTTATGACTGGTTTTGTGATCCAGGGTCACATTTATATGGAAACGTAAAAGTGAATTATTATTAAAATGATTACTTTACTTTAATAAAATTATATTAAAGTTAAGTGAATTATATGTAAAAGTGAATTTTGCATCCGATTTACCCTTTAATAAATCCTAGTTTTATATAGTTATGTTTATTTGTAGCTTTAAATTAACTTTAGGCCCAACATTAGCCATTAGGGTTAACTTAGACAAAACTGTCTTGTTTTGTGTCTGAAGACTGGACTTACATTTTCAATCAGAGTTATTTAAGTACTTTCTAAATACTGTACAGTATTTATTGCAGTTATTAAATCAGCTTTTCAAATTTTCAGATTATTTTAAACTTTAGTCATTTTCTTGTGCTTTAGGCTTTAGATTTTAAATATTTTTTTGGCTTTAATTTCAATTTTTATTAAATTAAGCACTTCAACTTATTTTTCAGCTAGTTGCCAAGGCTGCAAACATTTCTAATGTTTCATTTAAGTGTTTCATTTAATATTTATATTTATTTTTTTTGTTTTTTTTAACACAAACAACACTGCTTTCAATGTGTTGACTCGAACGTTTGCATATGTGTACTTGCGTAGAGTATGTTTTACACCAAGTTCGTCAAAAGAGTGCCAGCTCTCTTATACAGATTCCATGTGCTTGCATATCGATCCTTCTCGTCAAGGTCCATAAACACCACAAATGCACAACAGAATTTCCATTAATTAAGCATTGCTTTACCGTGAAAGTCAATTACACAGATATCTGAATTCGAAGCCTATGAATGTTGCAGCAAGGCCAGAAATCAGTCACTTTTTTTGTTGTTTATTTGCAGTTTAGACTAGAGCCTCGTTGCATGACAAAAACCCCAGATTTTTGCCATTAATTTATATTGTTTCATAATAGCGATCAATTTGCTTTGCACGGAGACTCATTCTTATTACGGTCTTGCCTCATATGTTATCTGCACTGCGTTCAATTAGCTTCTATTCAGTGGACGTATGAAAATTAGAGGTCCATAATCCATTTAGTGTGATTAATCATTGTCCCCGCCAGTACATATTCTGACCTTGTTGAACATGGTGTTTAATGTAAAGGCATTAGCGCAGGCCCAGGTCCGCTGTTATGACAGCGCTCCGAGATCTGTGCCGCCGAGTCTCGTCTAAGCCAAGCTGCGGTAAAAGACGAGATATTAGCATTGCTTGCAGCACTCGTGCCCTCCCTTTTGTTAAAGTACCTTCTTTTTCTCGGTGCCTCTCTCTCCATCTCTCCTTGTCCTCCCGATTTCTCCCTAGCGCTCTCTCTGCTGAGCTGTCGGTGTGTGTGTTTGTGAGGGTATGTGATTAATGTTTGCTGTGTGTGTAAGCAATCACTTCTCAGTTGCGCTGGCTCCGCTGTCCAGGAGTGACAGCGGTGGCCGGGCAGACGTTACCACGGTGATGCGTCCCAGTCTATAAAGATGATTTCAAACGGGGCAGACGTCAGTGACGGTGCCATGTAAGGACTCTGCCGTAGGTGAGTGAAGTGAACAGGCTAAATAGTTTGTGTTCGTCTCTCTGGCTGACTCACAGAATGTCTTGATCTGTTTCACATTGTTCTCGAGACATACTTTTCTTCTACTCTTTCTTTTCTCTCCTCTCTCCTAGAGGATTTTACAATGAGCCACATTTATCCTTGACTTGAACACAAACATTGTAAACTCTGGGTGTTATTTCTTCCATTTTCTGCCACTGCTTGGATATAATAAGTCTAAAGGCCCTTTCACATGACTACAGAGACAACAGGACAAAACAGACTAAACAGAGAGGCTCATCTAAATAGCAGTTTACTGTGCACACTTCAAGATTTTTTTGCTAGCAAGGAGTCTCATAACATCACATTTTCATGATGCTATCATCGTTGAAAGAACCTCTGAAACCAGAAAAAAAATGCTGGGTTATGTTTTAACCCAAATGCTGGGTTCAGCCTGTTGGGTTATTTTTAATATTTTTACCCAGATGCTGGGTAGTTTTTCTGCAGTCTAAAAAACGCTGGGTTATTTATTTATTTAATTTTTTTACTCAAATGCTGGGTTTCAGCTTGTTGGGTCATTTTATTGGGTTGTTTTTAATATTTGTACCCAGGTGATGGGTAGTTTTTCTGCACTCTAAAAATGCTGGATCTTTTTTTTGTTAACCCACATGCTGGGTTCAGCTTGTTGGGTCATTTTATTGGGTTATTTTAAGTATCCCTCCCCCCCAGGTGCTGGGTAGTTTTTCTACGCTCTAAAAAGTGCTGGGCTATTTTCTTTTTTAACCGAAATGCTGGGTTCAACTTGTTGGGTCATTTTATTGGGTCGTTTTTAATATTTATACCCAGGTGCTGGGTAGTTTTTCTGCATTCTAAAAAAATGCTGGGTTAATTATGTATTTATTTTTAACCGAAATGCTGGGTTCAGATTGTTGGGTCATTTTATTGGGTTGTTTTTAATATTTGTACCCAGGTGATGGGTAGTTTTTCTGCATTCTAAAAAAATGCTGGGCTATTTTTCTTTTTTTTTAACCGAAATGCTAGGTTCAACTTGTTGGGTCATTTAATTGGGTTGTTTTTAATATTTATACCCAGGTTATGGGTAGTTTTTCTGCACTCCAAAAAAATGCTGGGTTATTTATTAATTTTTTTTATCCAAATGCTGGGTTCAGCTTGTTGGGTTATTTTATTGGGTTGTTTTTAATATTTATACCCGGGTTATGGGTAGTTTTTCTGCACTCTAAAAAATGCTGGGTTATTATTATTTTTTTCTTTTTTTAACCGAAATGCTGGGTTCAACTTGTTGGGTCATTTTATTGGGTTGTTTTTAATATTTATACCCAGGTGCTGGGTAGTTTCTCTGCATTCAAAAAAATGCTGGGTTAATTATTTATTTATTTTTACCCAAATGCTGGGTTCAGATTGTTGGGCCATTTTATTGGGTTGTTTTTAATATTTGTACCCAGGTGATGGGTAGTTTTTCTGTACTCTAAAAAATGCTGGGTTATTTTTTTTTAACCCAAATGCTGGGTTCAGATTGTTGGGTCATATTATTGGGTTATTAATACATATTTTTACCCAGGTGCTGGGTAGTTTTTCTGCACTCTAAAAAATGCTGGGTTATTATTATTATTATTATTATTATTATTATTATTATTTTAACCCAAATGCTAGGTTCAGCTTGTTGGGTCATTTTATTGGGTTATCTTTAATATTTTTACTTAGATGCTGGGTAATTTTTCTGTAACTCAGCTGCTGGGTCATTTTTACTGTCAATACAAATGATGAACCCCCTCACCCAGCACTGTGTCAGTGTAACCCAATGATAGGTAGTCTGTGCCAAACCAGTTAAAACTAGTTACATTTTTCAGCAGTCATTTTGTGTTCTGTCCTGAGAGAAAACTAACAGGAAACTTCCTGAATGAAATTAAGTTTTGTATTACATTGTATTTCTTTCAAATTATCATTGTATAAATGGAAAATAAATTTTCATTTTGTTTTGTTTAAATGTACATCATAGTAGCCTTCTACAAATGCAACAAACAATATATATAATCTGCTTATATATATATATATATATATATATACCTTAATCTGGTTAAAACTGCTTTTTTTTTTTAAACAGGCATGTGCCACACTTCTAGGTTATGATGAAAACCTGATGCTAATCATGTGAAAGGGAGTTTAGTCTGGCTTTTCTTTGGGTTTGTTTTGATTCAAAGATGATGTGTCTGTTCTTTCTATCTTTTCTGCTTTCTCTCATGTCAGATTTCTATCTTGCTACCACTCATAATCTGATGCTCTTTCAGTTCATGAAGAAATATGACTTGTGCTCTGAACCAGGAATGACGGACCTTCCATCAAGAGCTATGCTGCGGTCAAAGAGGATTGAATTATTGCACCACTTTCGGTTTTAAAAGAAACATATATATAACGCTCAGCGATCAGCTTTCAGAGTCATGTTTACCACATAAATTGTCAAAGAATGCCCCTTTGACACTGATGTCAAAGCAGCTGTGTTACTTTTGGTCATGAGGTTCAGGTTTAACTATATAAAGCTGCTCTCAGATCAGTACTTTCTACCACACCAGGCATATTCTACCGGAGATCAACCCTAATTGTAAGCCTCTTTGTCCAGCATCCTCAGGGGACTCAATGTTAGATCAGAGTTAATTGTCCACTTGATGTATGTCATGTGGTACGATTGATCCACACTGAAGGGTCCTAATGCAATGACATTCACCCAGGGAGAAGGGACACAGACGGCATGAAAGCCTCTCACTTAGCGAGTCAACAGCGGAGAGGGAAAACAACAGGCTTCTTTTTTTTCCACTGTGAAGTCGATGGACTGAACTAGAAAGTCCATCTGTTGCTTTCCTGTGTGAGAGAAAACAAAGGACGTTTTAGTAATCCATGGCATGTTTTACAGATTGTTTTGTGTCGGGATTAAAAACTTTATTGCTGTCGAAAGTTCTTTGGCTCAGTGGAAATGAAAGTTCTTTCACTTTTGTTCTTCTAGATTAAGATGTACAAAGTAAAACGATGTGTGTAGGAGGACCAGAGATGGAGAAGCTTTTGTATCCTCAATCAGACTCCACTCAGCGATTCATGTCGCTCCATGGTCATCTCCTCGTGGAAGGACTTCAAGTCTTCAAGACATGTACAAATGCGATTATCATCTTGTGCAAACAAAAGAATGAAGCTCTTCTCATAAATCTTCCAAGTGCTCCTGGAATATTTTCATTTTCTGCACTCTTGATAGCCAGAGATTTTAACAAGGGATTTTTTTTCCCCCCTCAATACCACTCAGCTTCAAGTAAGATTTATAGTCGCTGCTAGCGGTTTCTCATTTATGAGTTAAGATTAGGATTTGGACAGGGCAGAAAACAGCCCTGCATCCCATAAAATTAAATTCTGCCCATGGATGGCTGCCTGGCTATGCAACAGTCTCTTGAAGAGTCATGAAGGTAGGGAAAACGGGATGAGGTAGATACCGATCGGAAAGGTTGCGGGTTCACTCCCAGTTTGATGTACCTGAGCAACTCGGGAGTTTCAGAGATTGCAATCCTACTCTATTCGCTAATACAATTTTTGCCTTGATGCAAGGCACTTAACCCCTAGTTCCTCCATTGGGACCGTCCCTGGATTTTGTGTACAGTAAACTGCATTATAATTCTACAGATGAGGTTCCCTTAGCGCTGTCTTCTAAAAACCTACAGCAAAGAAACCAGAGCTTTCTGCATTGAAAAACCAGGCTTTTTTCTTCCCTCATTCATCACAGTGATTGCCCAGATCAATTCACATTTTTGCTTTACCTGGGTCTAACTCAAATGCGTTTTGCCAGAATGCTATAAATAATGGTATATGTTGACTATCCCTCCAGCTGGGGGTTTGCTGCATTCTAGGTGATGTGCATCGGTATCTCCCAAATTGATTGTGGTTGTTCAGTGCTTTTGGAGGGAATCAGGACCACTGGATATGGTTCAGTGTTATCTTCTCCATTCTGCTTATAGAGTTGCAGTACCAGGCAGACCTGCTAGGGGGCAGCACAGCACTGTGAATAACTCAGAATGAAGAGAAAGTCTGCATGCTAGCTTCTTTTGGATTCCTGTTTAACACATGCTTTCTTACACAGAGGGATAATGTGCAGGCTCTTCTTGAGAGTGGGGCTTGTGCGAAAGACAATACCAGACTCCGAACATGTTGAGACATTGATACAGAGTTCGTCTTCCCAAATTTCCCCAAAATCCCAAACAGACTGTCTTCTTTAAAGGTGTCTCTTCTTTTCTCAGTGGGATTTGGATACTGTCAGAGCCATGTTTAGGATCTTTTCCCTCATTATCCTTTCAGGTGTAGTCATGTTGTTGCTTACTAACCAGCAGTGTATTCTTTTACACTCATAATTGCAATTTTACCTGGAAGGCTTTAACCAAGTTTGACATCCAAGCCCTTCTACCTGGACTTGTTTGCTGGAATTCATCTAAAACTCTAAATGAGTTCATGTGCCTTCCAGATCCATTTGGTATTTTAAGGAGAAACTTAATCAATGGCGACTGCCCATAATTCATGGCATTGGACCTGAACAACAAAGCTGCCCCACTGTCGGACTTCTGCCACTTAACTGCTTTAACCTTTGACCTCTGGCGCAGAATCATGGCTGGGCTACGTTCTTCGCGATCACCTTCATTTTTTGTCTTCGCACTCGCAAACAGCCCTGACAAGTCTTTATTAGAGAGGTATAAGATGATACATGAGGAAAAATAAAGAAGACTCACCTCCATAGCAAGTAATCACCCATTACTAGACAGCGCAGTCATCCGTTGTCCTCTCCGAGACAGCACGTCCATTAATCACTCCTAGCAACCGACTCAAATTCTGTTTTTCGGAAGGCTTAGTATCCACTCCATTTGCCTTGGCTTTCAGCGTGAGCTTAACTTCCACTTATGCATTGAGACTTTAATAGCTGAGAGTAGCTTCGGCCCTCTTTCAAAATTTGGAAAAAAAAAGCTTGGACTCCGTCCCTGTGTGTTACACTCTGCTGGTAATCAACGAACGGATGGGCCTGCCAGTTATCGAGCGCTGCTAAGAGGGTGGATGGTTTAAACCAGGGGTGCCCAGCCCTGTTCTTAGAGATCTACCTTCCTGCAGAGTTTAGTTCCAACCCTGATCAAACACACCTGTCTGTAATTAAGTGCTCCTTCAGATTCTAATTAGTTGGTTCAGGTGTGTTTGATCAGGGTTGGAGCTGAACTCTGCAGGAAGGTAGATCTCCAGGAACAGGGTTAAGCACGGTTGGATTAAACGCTCCCTCGAGGAGCTGCTATACCACCTTTGCTAGCCGTTATATCCTGCTCCAGCAGAGGTAGTTGGGGCTAAGCTAGTTCAACTCCTCGTCCAGTGCGTTTGCAGGGAACTGTGCTGATCTGTCTTGGAAAGCGTGTGCCTTATGCCCAGCTAATGCTTAGCTACCGTGTCAAATGCTAACCTTTGATTAACCCCGACCAGCCATGAACGCAGTCCTAAAAATGCCCCCATCCTCAATTCTAATTTTGCTGAGACTAGGAAGCCATTAGCTGATGAAATATACGGCAATTCTCTGAAAATGAATGATGATGAAGTAATTTTGAGAACACATGTGGCTATGGCCGGCCCACAATCTGTCAGATCATGAGTCCAGCTGTCTTTGCATTCTTGTTGCTAGCTTCGCTGAGTTGTATAAAAGGGTTGGTGTAGTTGAACATAAACAAGCTTATTGTAAAGAAACTATAGACTGATTGATGCATTTATCGAGGTCGGTAATGTTATTCTCCAGATTTAGGAAGCACTATCTGTAGACCTGTGGATTTAACTTTAGATGTACAGTCCTTATGAAATCATGAGGGCCTTTTGCACCTGAGGAACCTTTTCAAAGTTACTAGAACTATTGGCGGAAGCACTTGCTTTTTGGTGTGTTCGCACCACAGGAACTAGGAACGTATTTAGTTCTAGAAACTCTGTTTGGGAGAACTAAAGTAACTCCTTCAGAATAGGGTCTAAAACAGTTCTATAGGAACTTCCAGTGACATAAGTTTACGCTGATTGGCCAAACCCATACAAAACATAGCTACCTGGCATTTTTAAAAAGCCATGTCAAAATGTTTACTTCACAAACGTGGAAAACACCGATAACGGCATTTACCTGTTTTCTGGAGCATTGTGTTCTTAGGCGCTTTCGCACCACGTAGTTCTAAGAACATGCATGGTGGTTCCTAGAAAACCCATTTCCTCCTCAGGTTGTTGTCCTAGTTGCATTCACATTGGCAGCAGGAACTCTGAAGCGACCGACAGCGATGCTTATATTTGCTGCATTTACATACGCCAGCAACCGGTCAATGGAGGACGCCTTAATCGTAAGCTGCTTTTGTTGTGTGTTGTGGGTTTAGTGATTATGGAGATATAATGTAAACACACAATTTATGCAGCTAAAGCCCGAAAATCTGACTAATCTCCTAAGACAACTTGCATAGTTACATATCATTGTGTCTGAGAAAAGAACATAACGCTGCAAACAACAGGTAGCTAAATGCCGTTATTGCCGCTGTTTTCCATGTTCATGGAGTAAATATTTTTGCACAGCTTTTTACAAATGCCAGGGTTTCGTATGTTTTTGGTCAATCAGTATACAACTGCATCACTGTAAGTTCCTACAGAACTGTTTTAGACCATGCTCTGAAGTAGGAGCTACGTAAGTTCCCAAAAACGGAGTTCTGACACCCTAAAAATTGCTGGGTTAGAAACAACCCAACTTTGGTTATTTGGCAACCCAGTGCTGGGTAAATATTGGACCAAACACATGCTGGGTTATTTTGACCCAGCTGGTTGAGTTAAATGTTTTTACCCAACATGCTGTGTTGTTTTAAGTCAACTGTTGTTGATTACAGAACCGTGCATTACTGAAAGATACGTATGACAATCGCAGCTTTTGATTATTTGTGATTACGATTTTATTTCGATTTATCGTGCAGCCCTATTAGAGAACATATTTTAATATCAAATTAAATTAAATTCAGTATTATAATTAATAAAATTAGCTTATGTTATGCAAGGCAAAAGGTGTTCCCATCATGCAAAATGACTGCTGCTGACGCAGCTGACTGACATCCTTGTATCGTTGCGTAAAATAATTTAGTAAAGACTTTACAAATTAAATACAATGTATACAAACCTTTATTTTGCTGAAGTACACCAAATCGGCAGCGCTGAGAACTGCTCTCTCCAGTAGATAATGCAAAAAGCCTGTGACTTGACTGTAACTCAACAGCTGGGTTGTTTCATCAGAGACAGGCTCAACTCAACAGTTGGGTGAAAAAAAAAATATATTTTTTTTAAGTGTGGAAAACGACACAGCACCTGGGTAAAAATATTAAAAACATCCCACTAAAATGACCCAACAGGCTGAACCCAGCATGTTTTAGAGTGTAGAACTAATTACATTCCTAGTTCCTGCAGTGCAAATGCCAAAAAGCGGGAACACGCTAAAAATAAAGGTGCTTTAAAAGGTTCTTCACAGCGATGCCATAGAAGGACCATTTTTGGTTCCACAAAGAACCATTCAGTCAAAGCTTCTTTAAAGAACCATCTCTTTCTTACCTTTTTATAATCTGAAGAACCTTCTTTCACCACAAAGAACTATGAAAAGGTTCCTGTGGTGTGAAAGCCCATCATTTCTGAGCCTCGATGCTATGTAACAAGTTGTCAGAGAAAATTTCATCTCTGAGTCAGACTTTTTGGTTTTTCGGTCGCGTTAATTATGCGTTTACGTTCCATCTCCGTTATCACGAAACCCACAACAAACAACAAAAACAGCTCCGATCATGGCGTCTTGCATTCATCAGTTGTTGACGTTTGTAAATGCTGTGTATAAAGATATCGTTGCCGGCCGCTTCAAAGTTTCTGCTGCCGATGCAAATGCAACCAGGAAAATAGCCTGGTTGGTTTTCTAGGAACCACCATGCAAGTTAGTTCCTAGAACAAGAAGTTGTTAGAACTTCGTGGTGCAAAAGCCCCTATGCTTATTTTCTACAAGCATTTGATTCTAATAAACTGAGGCAAATGGCTTTTCTGAAATCTCAGGTATTCAACTTTAAGTAAAATGCCACTAGCTTAAGTGCTCTGAAATCCAGAGGTTTTCCCATGAAGTCTATCATTTTGTTTTGTACGAGTAAACAATTTTGGGACAAGGGCCCTGAACTCTTGCTTGCCCCCTGGCCGTTTCACAATAAAGCTGTTAGCACAAACTGCCAAACAAAATATGACTGACGCTGACCCCTGACCGGAAATAAACTGAACAATTTCCCTTACACTGCAAGTTTCAGAGCTAAGCCACAAAGTGGACAATTACATTAGAGACTTGTTTGAAGAGTGCGCCGAATAGTTCGCCAACAGCATCAGAGGGCAAAATGTATAGTTTTGTGTGGACTGACACCAATAAAAATCTGTTTTAAAACTACTCTGAAAGTAGTAACTCTCCTTCATCTCATGCACTGAATGATAAGACATTTGTCTGCTAGCAAGAGAGGGCATGTGCTCGAACTCAAACGGCTGTGAGTGGAATGGCTGAATCAGACAAAATCGGACCAAAAGTGCTTATTTTACTGTTAATGGCGGAATGTTAAATCAGGCTTTACCAGTGGCGACCAGCTAAGGAGAGTAATTAGCATCAATAGGCCTTAGTTTAAATGGAATCAAGGCTTTCTGAACCTCATTTATTTGAGTTCCTGAGTTCTGCCCAAACGTAAATACTCTCCCCCGTGGATTTAGGCGGTGTAAATCCGATTCAATCCAATTCTGAGTTGAAATCACACAGTTTGGTGACTTACACAGTTGGCTGAGCTGCTATGACAATGAGATATGGGCGTAAAGAAATTTTATTGATCCGCAAGCAGCACAAGGCACACAGTTTTCTCAGTGCATGTTTATAGCCGTGTTCCCTGACTTGTTTTAATATTGACCCGCAGTGCTATTAATAAGCAACTTTTGAAATGCGACACATAGGTTTTGTTGTCAATTGCACAGGAAATTTAGTCTAGGGCACCTGATCATAATTGGCTGCTATGGTAAGGATTGAAAACTTGTATGCATGTTTTTGTTTGCTCTTATGTGCTTTTACATTGACAGTCAATTTCCATTTTCCCACACAGGGTTTCCTCGAGAGACGATTGTAACCCTCTCTCATCCCACTTCTGTGAAACGTGAACATATGCAAATACACTTGTAATTGAGTCTGCTGGGGGACTTGGCACTTGAGTGACAGTGAGGCCATGTCTCTGCTGCTGATTTATTTATTTTTTCTCCTTGCTGTAAACAAGATACAAAACATTCAGTTGGTGCAGACGACAGGGTGGGTTGTTCTTATTACAGAGAATGCAACCCCTTCAATTGCGAACAAAATTGTTTCAAAGGAACATCGGTGTTGCTTCACATTCTCCGCCGCAAATACAGTGCGACGCCGTACACGGATTACAGTTGTTTTCTTTGAATCTCTGTCACCGTAATTCGCTGTGAGCATTGCACTGCTTGAATCACCCTGTAAATCGTGTACGGATCAACCCAACCAATGAGACTGATGCGAATTTACATCCGCTCACATTTTATGTCTGTTTTGACATTTATCCGAGGAAAGCTGAATTCCTGCTGCTTAGCTGTACAGTATGTACGTGTGTGTGAGAGAGAGATTATATCTGTTCTGTAATTATTCTGCAATGTTTAGCGCACTGAAATTTGCTTCACCCAAGCAAAAAAAGACATTTTATGCTATAAACTTTGGTGTCCATTTACAAATCGCATGTTGTTGTGAGATCTATTTAGAGTACATGTCAGACGAACTGTTTTCAAACAATATGAATCCAGCTCTGAGAGAATCCGTTTTCTTATTTTTCAGTGTATGGGGAACAAAAAGAGCAGTGGATGAAGTGGATATTTACCTTGGATTGCTTGAAAGAAAATCTGAAAAAGCTTCCTGTCATTTGCCAGCAAAGAAGAAGGTCTTTTTTTTTTTTTTTTAAGACCAACACCTGCACACATACAACTTGGGAATGCCTCCAAACTGCAGGTAAAGGCATTTTATCAAAAGGCTACAAAAAATACTTATGTGCCACGACAAACTAAGTACCTTGGTAATTTTATGATGTTCTTTGAAGTATCATATGTGACCCTGGACCACAAAACCAGTCTTAAGTCGCTGGGGTAAAAATACATTGTATGGGTCAAAATGATTGATTTTTCTTTTATGCCAAAAATCATTAGGAAATTAAGTAAACATCATGTACCATGAAGATATTTTGCAAAATTCCCGTTGTAAATATATCAAAACTTAATTTTTGATTAGTAATATGCATTATTAAGAACTTGATTTGGATAACTTTAGAGGCGATTTTCTTAGTATTTTGATTTTTTTTTTTGCACCCTCAGATTTCATGTATTCAAATAGTTGTATCTCGGCCAAATATTGTCCTGTCATAACAAACCATACATCAATGGAAAGCTTATTTATTCAGCTTTCATATGATGTCTAAACCTCAGTTTCGAAATTTACCCTCATGACTGGTTTTGTGGTCCGGGGTCGTATATTATGTACACTACTGTTCAAAAGATTGGGTTGAGCAAGTATTTGTTTTCCCAAAGATTCATCCAATTGATCAAAAGATCAAAAAGATCAAGGATCAAAAATCTTTTTTTGGAACATTATAAATGTCTGTTTATCTGTTTAAATAAATGTTCTTTTGAAACTTTTCATCAACAAATTTCTTAAGCAGCATTTCTAAAGGATCATGTGACACTAGTAATGATGCTGAAAATTCAGCTTTGCATTGCTTTTGCATTTATTTTTGATTAAACACATACAGCCTTGGTGAACAGTACACACACAAAAAAAAAAAATACACAACTTTTTTGAACAGTAGTGTATATAATACAATAAGATGTCAAAAATTGGCAATTGATACCATGTGCCCTATCATACACCCGGTGCAATGCGGTGCCAGGCGTGACCTAATTGATTTTTGTTTTTTTGGTTTCACTTTCGCTTTAGAAAATGATCACGTTCAGCAAGGAGGGGAGGGCTTTGAAAGGGGGTGCACAGTAACTAATTTGAGTGCTCTCTGGAGAAGTGTTCGTCCTTTGTTCTTGCAAATTCCGCCTTGTAAATAGCAAATCCACCATGGCACGAGCGCAGCTGCCTCTAAAAGGGAATGGGAGATGAGACTCTGATTGGTTTAATGCATGTTACGCCCAAAACACACAATAGATGGGTTGTCTAAAAATAGTTTTTTCTTTACGACTGAAGAAAGAAAGACATGAACATCTTGGATGACGAGGGGGTCAGTACATTATCTGTAAATTCTTGTTCTAAAGGTGGACTTCAACCCATTTAGCCTGTTAAACATTTTGCAGTCTCTACTAATTTAGTCCAAATTCATGCCTTATTTTTGTATCCAATTCGGGGTCTATTTCCAAAGTATAACTGAGGTCAGAAAGTTAAGTTTTCTTCCATCTGTCAGAGAAGATCATCCAGGAAAGCATTCCTAAAATTATAGAGAACAATAATTCAATTAAATGAACAGTTTCATTAAAGGGGTCATCGGATGCCCATTTTCAACAAGTTGATATTATTCCTTAGGATCTTAATGAAAAGTCTATAATATACTATATTAAAAAAAAAAAAGTCTATAATTATATTAAAAATTCTTAATGGTAGTGTAAAACAACACCATTTTTACCTCTGCAAAAATAAGCCCATTCTGATGGATTGCTCCTTTAAATGCAAATGAGCTCTGCTCGCCCCGCCCCTCTCTTCTCTCTGTGGTGTGACGAACCTGTTTACTTCAGCCGCATTTAGTGCGTTTAGCCGCAAAACTTGCTAACTAGCACGTTAAGGAAAGGTATTTAGGAAAGGTGATTGCAGAGATTAAAAAAAAAAACCTTATACTCACTTCTTCTGTAGGTGAAGCTGGATCACGAATGATTTGCGCGAACATAGACACATTTATGTAGACCAGGAGGCGCATTCCCTTCACTAAACAAACGTAATCCACTGCATCTTCAGTGGCTCAGATGTCGGGAGTAAATGACGACCACTATGTTTGTTATTACATCCAGCAACACAACACCTCAATCGCTCAATCAGAGATATGCTTGTCTAACTTACATCCCTGCTCCGGCATCAAAACAATGGCGATCGGACTGTTACGGCTGATTTAAGGGGGGTCTGAGGTAAGATGCTTTCTTTCTTCAGTTGAAAAGCAATTTGGGCCTTCAACCCATTGATCTCTATTGAAGTCCACTATATGGAGAAAAATCCTGAAATGTTTTCCTCAAAAACCTTACTTTCTTTTTGACTGAAGAAAGACAGACATGAACATCTTGGATGACATGGGAGTGAGTAAATTATCAGGAATTTTTTATTCTGGAAGTGAACTATGTGACTTCTATGTGAACAAAACGTACTATACTGTGAATGAGTAAATAGCAAGTTTCACAGGTGACCAAAATGTCCAACCTTGTTTTACAATTACAAGCGGGTGCTGAATAGCTGATTATTATGTGCAAAAATAAATGTTTAAATTAGACACTCTTTGGTAGTTAACCTCTACTCGTGTGTTGCAAAGTAAGATTCATATTAGTTCATTTTTAGCAATAGACGTGCTGTCATGATGTTCTTTTTTCTAAGCGCTTTTGATATATTGGTAACATAAAAGTGAAAGTCTTTGGCAGAGTGCACATAAGCCTCCCTCTCTGTTGATGTTTGCTGGTTCTCTGACTGTGAGAAACCGTGAAATGCTAATTACTTTTCGACACAAACTCCGTGGAGAGATGTTAGATCAACAGTAAATAAACTGTGGAGATAAATAAGAACCTGTTTACATTTCTGTTTACATGCTTTCAATCTTGACTCCACATGCTCTTGGTTTCAATAAACACATTCTTGGCTTGATCCTTGATCTTGATGTAATTAATCTTTGTCTCAGCCCATAAATCTGGACTGGACTATTCAAATTAGGGTTAGGTATTTCAACGGTAGCTTGTTTTTGCTGAAACCTAATCACCGGTGGGTCCCTTAGAACCTTTGGTTCGTAAAACCTTAGAGTGACCCGGTGCTTTTCAGCTGCGGTGCTTGTTTCAACTGGGTGGTACAGGGAGGCAAAGAGTGGTACAGCCCCAATGCTACTCCCATCCTAATTTGCAGCTTTTAGCTGTTCATTAGCATGGTAATTAGGCTGCTGGGAGATGCAGAGGCAAAATTTATACCTGACAGTTTCAGTGCAGTGCGTATGATGCGGCGGGCATGCAGGGGGGCATGCGGAAAAAATGCGCGTGGGTGCGCATTCGAGTTCGGGAGGGGTGCGGGCTGCTCGTTCCTTCTAATGAAGCAGAATTTTTGCTGAAGACAGGCCTCTGTTAATGGAATTTGATCCTAATTATTAGATTGCATTACATACAAACATAGGGGACCTTTTTCGGAGCCGGCTTCCTGCCATTACGGTCTCTGTTTATCTGTTTGCGCCGTTCAAGCTGGCCTCGCTCTCTTGCTCCTGGTTTTTTCCGTTTCGCTCATTACGTGCTATATCAAAATTATCTCTGGTGTCACAGGACAGACGGATTGTGTTTGAGGGCACCACACTGCTAGCAATGGCCCGTGATGATGCCAGTAATTAGGATGGAACTGTGGATAATACTCATAAATATGACCCCTGACAAATGCATTTACACAGCTGAAGTTGTTCCATATACAGATATCCGTCTGCCCTTCACTGTTAGGTGGTAAAAAAAACTCATATTGAATAGCTTTCAGCTTTTGCTTGACCAAATGAGGAAGTCATTTTTGCATCAGGATTTATCCTAAGAAAAGTGGACGTTTTTTTTAATTTACATTACTGCGCATTGAGCCTTAAACTAAATATATTTTCATCACCGACCAGCCAGTGAGGGTTTTGATGAGATTTATCGAGTTTTTGTTGCTGTGACACATTGCAGCTCAGCCTTGAGGAGAATTGTAAGTAATGTTTTTGTCTTCGTCCACTCTCTTTATGTGACCAGCCATTTAAGTCTGAAGGAAAAATAATATTAGGTGAGCGTTCTGTATTCATTGATTCTCAGCTAACTTGTGCCTTTATGTACACTAAAAAGATTTGCAGTTGATTAATATTTGAAACATGCATTTTCTGAAAACAATATGTAATGTAAAAAGCACTATACGAAGAACCATGAATTGTTAAGTTAACTTTATCATCCAAAATTAAATTAAAATCACAGACTGAATACATAAATATTTGGGCTGGATCGATTTTAATCAATTCTAATTTTTACAAAACAATATCGATTCTTAAATCTCAGGAATCGATTAGTCTAGCCTGTTTACAGTTAATAAACAAAATATTTCAGCGCACCTCCAATCCAATAAATCGCAATAAGCTTAGTGATTTGTTACCTTTGATATGAAACAAAGTATGGGTTTCCAATCCGGTCCATTTTATTACAATATCGAAACAGCAAATGCCGTTTTGGCGCTGTTTAATGTGGAGTGACAGATTGCTGTAGTGCTTCAGTTTGAAAGGAGTGGCAGCGCGGAGAGCACGTCAACTGTTCATCTCCGTTTTTATACCAGTTTCAGCACGAAATACACATGAATAAACATCTGCAGGTATGTTAAGAAAAAGAGTACAGCTTACTGAAATCCGTATCTTGTCTCATGTAATCGTTTATTCAGTGTTTCAGCCACGGAAAGACGTCTGTTTAACAGCTTGTAAACAATATGTGACGTAACGTCACATTTACCTCAGAAAAATATTCGGTGAGCATAAACTCGTTAGGCAGCTAGAAAACTCTAGAGAGGAGCATTTTGCTAAATATATGCTCCATATAACACGTTTATTATAAGTTTTACTTTTATTCAATATTTTAGTTGGAATAAATTCTTCAAGTTTTATTCTAGAAATATATATATATATATAAATATATATATATATATATATATATATATATATATATATATATATAAATATAATATATAAAGGCTCAGCTCATTTGAACCATAAATATTATAGTATTGTAGTACCAACTTACTCTCATGTATATTTTACACCATTAGTTGAGAAACTGCCATGTTCTATACGTGATACACAGTTGAAGTCAAAATTTACATGCACCTTGCAGAATCTGCAAAATACTAGTTATTTTATCAAAATAAGAGGGATGTTATTTTTAATTTACTCTTATTTACACTTATTTATTCTTAATACTGTGTTGTTTCCTGAATGATCTACAGCTTTTTGTTTAGTGATGGTTGTTTATGAGTCCCTTGTTTGTCCTGAACAGTTAAACTACCAGCTGTTCTTCAGAAAAATCCTTCAGGTTCCGCAAATTCTTAGGTTTTTCAGCATTTTTGTGTATTTGAACCCTTTTCAACAATGACTGTATGATTTTGAGATCAATCTTTTCACACTGAGGACAACTGAGGGACTCATATGCAACTATTACAGAAGGTTCAAACACTCACTGATGTTTCAGAAGGAAACACAATGCATTAAGAGCCGGGGGGTAAAAACTTTTGGAATTTGAAGATCAGGGTAAATTTAAGTTGTTTTGTCTTCTGGGAAACATGTATCTTCTGTAGCTTCTGAAGGACAGTACTAAATGGAAAAAATATGATATTTAGGCAAAATAAGGAAAATGTACACACCTTCATTCTGTTCAAAAGTTTTCACCCCTGGCTCTTAATGCATTGCGTTTCCTTCTGAAGCATCAGTGAGCGTTTCAACCTTCTGTAATAGTTGCATATGAGTTCCTTTAGTTTTCCTTAGTGTGAAAAGATGGATCTCAAAATCATACAGTCATTGTTGGAAAGGATTCAAATACGCAAAAATGCGGAAAACCAAAGAATTTGTGGGACCTGAAGCATTTTTCTGAAGAACAGCAGGCAGTTTAACTGTTCAGGACAAACAAGGGACTCATAAACAACTATTACTAAACAAGCTGTAGATCGTTCAGGTAACAACTTTACAGTACTAAGAATCAAATGTTTGTAAACTTTTGAACGGGGTCATTTTTATACATTTAGCTATTGTTTTCTCTTGTGGACTATATGTAAATGTGTTTTTAAAAAACAAAAAAAACATGTATTTTGTATGATCCCTCTTATTTTGGTAAAATAACAAACATTTTGCAGATTCTGTAAGGTGTATGTAAACTTTTGACTTCAACTGTATATCCACAATAATTGATATTGAATCAAACTTGAATCGAATCAAATCGTGAAATTTGTGTCAAAACCCAGCCCTAATAAATGTAATTGTTACCAGTACCTAACAGCAATAAATTTCACCTCCACAGGTTTGGGATTCACCTAGATGTCATAAAATACTTCAGCGCCTCTGAAAAACAGGGCTTCTGCTCTGCCAAGGTAAGTCGTTAGCCGGCCCCTCATTTGGACCCCCATCTCTCTCCGTAGATGACTGCAGCAATAAGGTTGTCAAAACACTCTTCAGCGCTATTTCACACTCTTTGTGCCTGACTTCGACGTCACCAAAAGCGTCTGGAGTGGAGTTGAGTGCTGTTTCTGGACGATGGACAAACAGATACAAGCGCTAGACAATACCAGAGTGCAGAGGCCCGAATGCTGACAAGGGGGCCGATGGACGGCTTTAAGTGGCAATTTCCATATTTTTCTGCATGGTTTCCCCTCTGGCTGGGTTACCATGGTGTTTCTGTCAGTGCCAATGATGAAATCTGCCAAAGACCTCTTGCTAACGCACCGGAGAGGTAATTTGGGGGACAGCTGCTCTGGGTGAGGGAGGCTTGGCTTCATCACTGTGGCTTTTATACAAAAAAGCATCTCTCTCCTGGTCCCGAGGCAAAAAACCGCTGCGCAAATGGATGCGTGTTGTGCAAAGCGTGATATTACGTGACTTGCCGGCGGAAACGCGTATGCGGTAGTACAGATGCTAAATTTAGTGCACGTTTCTATGGAAATAATAAATGCAGTTCATCAGAAATCCTAAGTTTGGGGAATCTAACATGCGAGTGTTTGAGTTTAAAAAAGGCTTGTGGAATGTTTGATGGCATGCATCATTGACAATGACAAAATATAAAAATTGTTTGGAGGAGCGTGTTAAATATTCATGAGGAGGGCTTTTCAAGGTGGGCAAAGACAGGGGAATCCATCATTCGCTTTGAAAATGCAGTGATGCTATTAGGAGATAAATATTTATTAGCGGTTCACGCACGCTGCGGCTTGTGAAAGCAGCAGATTCGGATGCAACATCGCCGCCGATACCGCCGATAGGTAGCTATTGGAGAATCTGTGACACGTTCACTTTCATTAAACCTGGTGTCGGTTGTATCCGTACAAGTGGGGTAAAAGAAAATACCTGATGTACTTCACTTGAAGGCTTGATCACTTCCTCTTTTCTATCTCTTCACTTTCGATTCGTCTTATTGTGTTCTCCAGCGCTCTTGGCTTTCTATCTTGACCGCTCTCTTTCTGGGCTTCATTACACAGGCTGTCCAAGTCTGAAATTGAGGTTACTTTGGACAAGGGCACAATCATTCTTTCGAAGCACGCTGAACTTGCGGCAGCCCCGATCTTCTTCGTTTGTGTGTTTGGCAGGTTTTGCACTTGATAAAAGACTTGCAGACATCTTTGGAGTTGGAATGGAGCACCTATCGCCAAGAGTCCCGGAGCAAGAGGGGTGCCTGCGACCGCAGAGAGGCTGTCAGCCGCAGAAATGAGAAATCTTGCACTCCTGGAGAGACCTCTTAGGTGAGTGGAAATGTTTTCTGCTCGCCTCATTCATGTGGGGTGTTTTCTTGAGATGTGGGCCGCATCCGTTTGGCCGACCTTCAACGAGAAAAGATAATGGATCCTTCCTACAGGCTGCTGTGGAAGTTCACCGGGCGAGTTTGCTGGTGGGGAACATCCATCACGTCCCCGTTGCGTGTTTTAAACTTGTATGAACTGTGACTGATGGTTCTGCCAATATGCCGATCCTCATTCTACTGTGATCAAAACCTCATCCTCTCAGAGGTTTATAAAAATGAGTAACGTTGCGCCACAAATAGACACAGCCGCTTCTCGTACATCAGCAGGTGCGGGGTAGATTACGGCAATAAAGAACGGACGACTGAAAGGGTTAGATGACCCGGTAATGACCTTTTGATTAACCAATGAAAGAGGAATAAATACAAACTTCGGTCGGACATAAAAACGTCTGCTCAAAGAAGAAAGGCCAGGAACCTCTACAGATTTGGTTTGTCAAGAAACCTAAGGGATTAATAAGGTCTGTTTTCTATAGGATCCATCAAGAGCTCTTCAGTCTTGACATTTCAGTTCTTTTCCCTTCAAAGAAAGTCAAGAATAAAGGCAATTTAACACCCAAACCACTGTGGAATTCAATTAATTAGTTGTCCATATACACTTGAGGCCTTTTCCCTAGAAAGTAATTATGAACCGCTATCGATTTCAGTCATTACCTTAATTAATTCACTAAATTTATCATGTTAAAAGATTACAGAAGATTAGAGATTTGCTCAATAGTGTATCTTCTTAACACGCAGGATGTTCTTCGGATCAGTTAAAAGAAGTGAAGGCTAAACTTTTTTTTTTATTCTGATTGTTCATCTTTGTCCAGTGCTCTGTAATTAATGTCGAATGCTATAAAGGTTCAGCACAGGTACAAGCTTAACAAAACAATCAAGTGGTGTATTTCGTGGTAGGCTCTAGCGTTAGCTTAGCTGCTGGGGCATGAAGTACTTATCCAGCTCTTGCTCGGCCTGCCAATTCCCGTGGCCCTCGAGGAATCGATAGTGTTTGAACCCTCGCCATCATGGCAGGCCTCTACCACCGCACACATGGCACAACAGATCAATTCTCCTCTCGGCCAACCCAGAAACACGGCTGAAAGGGCTTTATTTGTTAGGGTATATCATTTCAGTGGTTTACTACTTACTGAATACTGTGTGCTCTGTGTGCTGCCCACTTAGTAGTAGTTGGTATTTGTGGTGTGCTATATTGTGTGGGCTTAAATTTTTTATTTAGCTTTTTTTTTGGTCAGTTTTGTGTAAAATGATTCTGAATTATTGACTTTTTGAATTAATTTTGTAATGACTTAACCATACCGCATAACTAGTGTAGTCTAATTCCACAAATTACTTTTTGAACTGGTACTTGTTTTAAGAGAATAAAAGATCATATAGTTTACAACTTACTAAGTTATGATGAGCTTAAAGGGAACCCCGGATATTAAGATTTGTGCAGCTGAAGTCAAAAGTTTACATACACCTTGTAGTGTCTGCAAAGTGTTAATTATTTTACCAAAATAAGAGGGATCATACAAAATTCATGTTATTTTTTTTTTATTTAGTACTGACCTGCATAAGATATTTCACGTAAACATATAGTCTGCAAGACAAAAATAATTTAATTTATAAAAATGACCCTGTTCAAATGTTGCGCTTGATTCTTAATACTGTGCTGTTACCTGAATGATACACAGCTGTTTTTTTTTTTTTTTTTGTTTGTTTGTTTGTTTAGGGATGGTTGTTCATGAATCCCTTATTTGTTCTGAACAGTTAAACTGCCTGCTGTTCTTCAGAAAAATCCTTCAGGTCCCACAAATTTGTTGGTTTTTCAGCATTTTTGTGTATTTGAACCCTTTCCAACAATGACTGTATGATTTTGAGATCCATCTTTTCACACTGAGGACAACTGAGGGACTCGTATGCAACTATTACAGAAGGTTCAAACACTCGCTGATGCTTCAGAAGGAAACACGATGTGTTTAGAGTCGGGGGTGAATACTTTTGAACATAATGAAAATATGTAGTTTTCTTGTTTTGCTAAATATCTTTTTTTTTTCATTCAGTACTGCCCTTCAGAAGCTACTTGCATGTTTCCCAAAACACAAAAGTTAAATTTACCCTGATCTTCAAATTCAAAAAGTCCCCCCCCCTGCTCTTAATGCATCATGTTTCCTTCTAGAGCATCAAAGAGTGTTTGAACCTTCTGTAATAGTTGCATACGAGTCCCTCAGTTGTCCTCAGTGTGAAAAGATGGATCTGAAAATCATTCAGTCATCGTTGGAACGGGTTCAAATGCACAAAAATGCTGAAAAACCAAAAGATTTGAAGGACCTGAAGAATTTTTCTGAAGAACACGGGCGGATTAACTGTTCAGGACAAACAAGGGATTCATGAACAACTATCACAAAAAAAAAAAAAAAAAACACAGCAGTGGATCAATTAGGTAACAATACAGTATTAAGAATCAAGTGTATGTAAAATTTTGAACGGGGTCATTTTTAGAAATTCAGCTATTGTTTTCTCTTGTGGACTACATGTAAACTATGTATTTTATTTGAAATGTCTTATTCAGGTCAGTACTAAATAATAAAAAAAAAAACATACATTTTGTATGATCCCTGTTATTTTGTTAAAATAATTAACATATTTCAGATTCTGCAAGGTATATGTAAACTTTTGACCCCAACTGTAAATGAAGTGTCTTACTAAAATACCCATAAAAGATTTACGTTAAATAAAAAAACACATAGTTTTTACATATTTTAGACTTTGGGGGCCCGCCTTAATTCGATCATGTGAAATGGTTGCGCACTGTGAGCTACTGGTGCTACATGTTGCTACATGTTGCTATTTTTACCGCAACACAACTCGAAATACGTAACTTGAGAAAATAAAATACTAACACACGCAGCTTTAAAACGCAGCTTATATGTGAGCGCTCGGTGAGGAGCGTGAAGCGCTTATCTTTGTAGCCAATCACAGTCATGTCTGTTGAGCGCGTGAACACTATGGACAATCAGCGATGTTTAAAAATCGGCTCAACGGTGCTTAAATGTGAGCGGGAAATGGACGTTTTTAAAATTTCAGTGCCGAAAGTACCAAACCCGGTACCTTTTGACAACTCTACTTTTAGCATAGCTTAACATAGATCATTGAATCAGATTAGACCATTAGCATCTCGCTCAAAAATGACCAAAGAGTTTCAATATTTTTCCTATTTAAAACTTGACTCTTCCGTAATTACATAGTGTACAAAGACCTACGGAAAATGAAAAGTTGCGATTTTCTTGGCGGATATGGCTAGGAACTATACTCTCGTTCCAGCGTAACAATCAAGGAACTTTGCTGCCGTACCATGAGTGCAGCAGGCGTAATGATATTACGCAGCGCCTGAAAATAGGCTTACTTCCGTCAACATAACCAACGTGACCACCTGCTTGCACAGGGAGACTATTTTCAGGTGTTGCGTCATATCATTGCGCCTTGATTATTTCCTTAATTATTATGCCGGAATGAGAGTATAGTTCCTAATCATATCGGCCTAAAAAATCACAACTTTTTATTTTTCGTCAGTCTTATTACAAGATGAAACTACAGAAGAGTTAAGTTTTAAATAGGAAAAATATCAACTCTTTGGTAATTTTTGCGCAAGATGTTAACGGTCTAACCTGATTCAATGATCTATGCTAAGCTATACTAAAACTGGGATCAACTGAATGGATTCGAAAATGGTAAAACTCAACTGTTTAACTCTAGGGGAGTTGGAAAATGAGCCTATTTTCAAAAAAAGTGGAGTGTTCCATTAAGCAAATGAAAGTTCTGTCATAATTTACTCGCCGTAATGTCATTCCAAGCACTAAGGGAGACGGGTCTTTGCCACTAGTCAGTGGCGTTTCTTGTTTTCCAAATATCCTTTGAAGTACTAAAAGAATCATTAATGGATTCATTAAAGAAGCAAAATCCTCATTTCTTATGGTTCCCATCCCTGTTCATGCCGATAGTTTTGAAATATTTATTAAGCACATATGGTGTTTGAGTGTCCACATACATTTGGCCATACAGTGCGTTATGATTCCATTAAAGCTCTAAAAATAAAACTCCACTGATGCATCTTGCCTTTGAAGACCATTTTAAAGAGCTTCTTTCATTCCCTGGTGAACCTTACAGCGCAATAGTCATCGAGTAGCCGACCCTCTACACACTTGTCATTACCACACCCTCCACGTCTGTACTGTACCTCTGAGGAAGATATGTTTCCTAGATCTCTCCTCTCTCTTTCAGCTGACAGGTGTGTGTGTGTTCATGTGTGGGAGAGAGCTGAGAGAATCCTGTTGTGATCGATTGACGGCGTTGACAGATGTACGCCAGCGAAGAGAGTGCTAAACTGAGGCTGGCGTTACTAAATTAACACTTCCCAAATTGGTCTGCAGGGGCAGCTTAAAGACACCGATCTCAGGGCCTCGGCAAACACGAGCGTCGTCTGCCGCCATCTTTCCTGTGTAACCTCCGGGAATAATGCGTCCGGAATCGATGGGGCGGATTCCGGCATGGCAGCCCTCCCTCCTCTCTAGTCGTATTAGACGAGGGCAGGAACGTGGGAGGAGGAAGAGAGGGAGAAAAGCAAGACTGAGAAGGCCATTATGGAACGAAGAATGTATCCTCATGAGCAGGCGGCGGGGTCGGAGACGGCGCAAATGAGAGAGCCGACATGGCCATTCCTGGGGCCTCATTACCTTAATGGAGAACCATCGGTTCTGCTAGGGTTTCTCGAAAATCTCCCCTGACACGATTGCTTTCCTCTCTGCGCGCAGCCTTAGCGGTGTCAAATGAAGAGGGAGAGAAAGAAAGAGACAGAAGCAGGAGCTAGCCGAGCGGTTTGGTGAATTGCAAGGGAAGATTTGTGCGTTCGGTACAGTAATAAGGTCTTGATTGGGACTGGAATCCGACGTCGTGCTTTATAAAGTCGCCTGCGGTTGACACCACGGCCTTAGCCGATGGAAAACCGTGTAAGCACTACGCTAAGGTAGAGAACAACCTTTTAGGATAGATGTAAAGCACTACGACGGGGTAAATTGCTTCATGGTTTAAAGAGTTAGTTCAACCAGAAATCAAAATTCTGTCGTTTACTCTCCCTTAAAATGAGACGTTTAGAAGAATATCTTGTGTCCTCTTTTCCAAATGAAATGGGACAGAGGGTGTCACACTTTAAATATTAATACGAATGCTTTGTGTATTACAAATTGCAACTTTACATGTAATATTCAGAATCTGTCAGAATCAGAATGAGTAAGACTCTGTAGAAAACATTTATTTTTTGCAAAAAGTGATGCTATTTATTTATATATTTATTTTTTAATTGGGTAATTAGAATCTGTGGAAAACATTCATTTTTTTTTTAAATGTGAATATTTATCATTCACTATTTGTTTTTTTATTGTTTTGCATTGATTGTTTTACATTTGTTTTGCATTTATTTATTGCTTTTATTGTTTTACATTTATGTATTTTACATTTGTTTTTTTTTATTATAGTTATCCTAATTGTCTTGAAAGCATTAGTAAGAATCTGAATTTTCTTTCATATTGTATTTATTTATTTAGTTCTCAATTGTAATGAACAAAACTTTACACATTTGTAAAAAATACTTGACATTTAATGATAAATGTTAAACTTTTCTGTCGTGTTTTACTTGAGTGTCTAGAAGATCTACTTTTTATTGCATTTATTCATTGGCTTTCATTTATGGTTTTATTTTACATTTAGTTTTATTTGTTTGCTATTTATTTGTATTTGAAGCATGAGAAAGAATCTGTACAGAATGTTTATTTATCTATTTATTTATAATGTGATTTTTATTAATTTACTTGTTTATTTATATATTGTTTTACATTTGTTTTATTATTTTTTCCTATTTGTCTTGAAAGCATTAGTAAGAATCTGTTGAAAACATTTTTTTTATTTTATTTATTTATTGTATTTATTTATTTAGTATTCAACTGTAAAGAACAAAACATTTGTAAAGAAACGTTGACATTTAATGATAATGTTACCGGGAGTGAGAGACGTGAGGCGAGCGGATCCATACGCGAGCTTTTATTGGTAATACGAAGCAAAGACATAGTCGTGCAGGCAGGGTCAAACAACAGTAAACAGAAATGTAGGAGGCGAGACGAGAGAACAGTCCTTAATAACGAGCGATAATCCGAAGGCAGGCGGCGATCAGTCGAAAAACGGGGAGCCAGGCAAGGGGATCAAAAACACAAGGAACAAGAACAAAGAATGCTAAACAATGGGAAAAACACAATAAACAATCCGTGACTTGCGAGGTAAAAGTCTGGGGTTTTTATAGTGAGCTTGATTGGCTACAGGAGGCAACGCAATGGGCGCGATGGGTGATGGGAGTAGTAGTCCGGGGTGCAAAGCAACAGTCTGAGTGTAATGACGGGGTGAGAGTGACATCTGGTGGTGAGCGGACAGCGGGACACCGACCAGATTCGTGACATAACCCCCCCCCAAGGAGCGGCTTCCAGACGCTCCAAGAGCAGAACAGTCCTGGGGAGCGGTGGGAGGGCCAGGAGACTGAGGCAGAACCGGTAGGGAGGAAGCCCTCCAGGGCGGAGCCGGAGGCGGAGCAGGAGGCGCAGGAGCCCTCCAGGGCGGAGCGGAGCAGGAGGCACCGGAGCCCTCCAGGGCAGAGTCGGGGGCGCCGGAACCCTCCAGGGCGGAGCCGGAGACGGAGCAGGAGGCGCAGGAGCCCTCCAGGGCGGAGCAGGAGGCGCCGGAGCCCTCCAGGGCGAGCAGGAGGCGGAGCCAGAGGCGCAGGAACCTCTCCAGGGCGGAGCCGGAGGCTGAGCAGGAGGCGCCGGGCCTTCCAGGGTGGAACTGGAGGCCGAGCAGGAGGCGCAGGAGCCCTCCAGGGCGGAGCCGGAGGTGGAGCAGGAGGCGCCGGAGACCTCCAGGGCGGAGTCGGGGGCGCCAGAACCCTCCAGGGCGGAGCCGGAGACGGAGCAGGAGGCACAAGAGCCCTCCAGGGCGGAGCAGGAGGCGGAGCCAGAGGCGCAGGAACTCTCCAGGGCGGAGCCGGAGGCTGAGCAGGAGGCGCCAGGGCCTTCCAGGGTGGAACTGGAGGCTGAGCAGGAGGCGCAGGAGCCCTCCGGGGCGAAACAGGAATCTGCGTCACGGTCTGGGACCTGGGAAAAGCAAGGACAGAGGAGGCAGACAGAATAGGGGGAGAAGGCGCAGCAGCCCTCCAGGGCGGAACAGGAGGCGGAGCAGGAGGTGCAGCAGCCCTCCGGGGCAGAACAGGAGGCGCAGCAGCCCTCCGGGGTGGAACAGGAACCTGCGTCATGGTCTGGGACCTTGGGAGAGCAGGGACAGAGGAGGCAGAGAGAATAAAGGGAGAAGCAGAGAGTTTAGAGGTGAACGCCCCCTCCATAAGAGGTTCTACAGCTGGCGCTGACACCTCTGGAGGCATAGGCGCAGCTTCTCCGACGGGGCAGGCCTCGGCAGACAGCCACGACTCTGAGACGAGCCAGACGGGACCTCTGGAGCAGACTTGAGACCAGACGGGACCTCCGAAGCAGACGTGAGACCAGACGGGAGCTCTGGAGCAGGCTTGAGACCAGACGGGAGCTCTGGAGCAGGCTTGAGATCTGACGTGACCTCAGGAGCTGACTTGGGATCAGACGTGACCTCAGAGGCTGACTCATGAGCAGACATGACCTCCGGGGCGGACTCGATGTGACAAGGCTCTGGTCGGTCAGACGAGACGTGACTTGACTCTGGGTGCTCAGACGAGACGTGATGGAGCTCTGGGCCGTCGGGCAGGACGTGACTTGACTCTGGGCCGTCAGGCGGGGAGTGACTTGACTCTGGGCCGTCAGGCGGGGCGTGACCTGACTCTGGGCCGTCAGGCGGGGCGTGACCTGACTCTGGGCCGTCAGGCGGGGCGTGACCTGACTCTGGGCCGTCAGGCGGGGCGTGACCTGACTCTGGGCCGTCAGGCGGGGCGTGACCGGACTCTGGGCCGTCAGGCGGGGCGTGACCGGACTCTGGGCCGTCAGCGGGCGTGACCTGACCTGGGCCGTCAGGCGGGGCGTGACCTGACTCTGGGCCGTCAGGCGGGGCGTGACCGGACTCTGGGCCGTCAGGCGGGGCGTGACCTGACTCTGGGCCGTCAGGCGGGGCGTGACTGGACTCTGGAAGGTCAGATGAGACATGACTTGCCTCTGGAGCAGCAGCAATAACTTCATTTGGCTCATGAAGAGCAGCTGTGGTTTGACTTGGTTCGTGGAGATTGGCTGTGACTTGACTTAATTCGTGAAGATCAGTAGTGAACTGGCTTGACTCGTGAAGATTAGTAGTGACTTGATCTGACACATGAAGACCAGCGGTGACTTGGACTGGCTTGTGAAGATCATTGACTTTACTTGACTCAGGAACCACGGCTCTGACGTTGCTTGACGCAGGAACGACCGCTTTGACGTTGCTGGACTTGGAAGCTTGACTGGGCTTGAAAGCTGCAGCTGTAGCCTGACCTGACTCTGGAGCAGCGGCTGAAGCTTGGCTTCGCTCTGGAATAACAGCAGCAACTTGACTTGGCTCATGAGGATCTGCTGTAATCTGGCTTGGCTCCTGGAAATCCGCTGTAACAGGACTTGACTCAGGAACAGCATGGCTTGACCCAGGAACAACAGCTGTGACATGGCTTAACTCGTGGGGAACAGCTGTGACTTGGCTTGACTCTATGTCTTGACTTGACCCTGTGTCTTGACTTGACTTGGAAGCCTGACTTGACCCAGGGGTAGCCGCCACGGCGTGAAGGAGCGCCACTTTAGCTGCCCATACCGTCATTAGGGGTGAGTCCAGCACGTGGGCCATCATGACCACAGGTGGCGTCCGGGTGCTGACCACAGGTTCTGGAAAGGCGGCCATCTTGTGGAGTGACTTGGAGACGGCGGCCATCTTGTGGAGTGGCTTGAAGACGGCGGCCATCTTGTGCTGTGGCTCTGGCGTGGCAGCCATCCTGTGCAGTGGCTCTGGCGTGGTGGCCATTTTGACAGTGCTTGGCTCAGGAAAGATGGCTGTAACTTGACTTGAGACAGGTGGAATAGCTCTGACCTGACTTGACACAGGAACGACGACCGTAGCTTGACTTGACCCTGGAACAGCAGCCGTGGCTTGACTTGACTTGGAAACTTGACTTGACTCAGGAAATGCAGCTGTAACTCCATATAGCTCTTGTATGGCGGCTGTGACGTGACGGAGCTCTGTCCTCGCCGCCATCTTGTGAACGGGCTCCGCCGTCGCCGCCATTGTGTGGACGCGCTCCGACGCGGCCGCCATTTTGTGAACGGGCACCGCTATCGCCGCCACTTTGTGCACGGGCTCTGTTGTCGCTGCTGTGGTATGAACGCGCTCCGACGCGGCCGCCATCTTATGAGCGTGCACCGGCGCGGCCGCCATTACACGGGCGGGTTGCGCGGCCGGCGCTGCCGCGGCATCGCGTTGCTTCTCCGCAACATCCACAGTAAGTGAAGAACCGCTAATATGTAGTGCAATGTTTAGATATTGGTTTATAGTCCAATGGGGCTGATGCGTTGGCATTAAGGAGGCGAAAGGTTCAGAGAGCCCTCCACGGAAAAATATCATTAAACACAGATCACTCATAGAAGTCTGGTGTGTTAATGTATGAAAGTCCATAACATACTCCTCGACCGATCGCTCACCTTGCTTGAGGAGCATGATCTGTATCGCAGGGTCCTGAGCTGCTGGATCCTTGTTGACGGATTGTTCTGTTACCGGGAGTGAGAGACGTGAGGCGAGCGGATCCATACGCGAGCTTTTATTGGTAATACGAAGCAAAGACATAGTCGTGCAGGCAGGGTCAAACAACAGTAAACAGAAATGTAGGAGGCGAGACGAGAGAACAGTCCTTAATAACGAGCGATAATCCGAAGGCAGGCGGCGATCAGTCGAAAAAACGGGGAGCCAGGCAAGGGGATCAAAAACACAAGGAACAAGAACAAAGAACGCTAAACAATGGGAAAAACACAATAAACAATCCGTGACTTGCGAGGTGAAAGTCTGGGGTTTTTATAGTGAGCTTGATTGGCTACAGGAGGCAACGCAATGGGCGCGATGGGTGATGGGAGTAGTAGTCCGGGGTGCAAAGCAACAGTCTGAGTGTAATGACGGGGTGAGAGTGACATCTGGTGGTGAGCGGACAGCGGGACACCGACCAGATTCGTGACAGATAAATATAAAACTTTTCTGTGACATTTTCTATATTTCAACTTAACATAATACATGTAATATGTAATACTTTTAAAAGCATAAGCATCTAGAAAATCTAGTTTTGAATGCATTTATTTATTTTTTTATTTAGTAATTTTATTTTACATTTTATGTGTTATTTATTTGTATTTGAAGCATGAGAAAGAATCTGTACAGAGCGTTTATTTATTTATTTATTTATTTATTCATTCACTAATTTAAAATGTGGTTTTATTTGTTTACTTATTTGTTTTACATTTATTTATAGTTTTACATTTGTTTTATTAATTGTCTTGGCACATTAGTAAGAATCTTTTGAAAACGTATGTATGTATTTATTTATTTATTTATTTAAGTATGTAAGTATTGAGTGGGTATCTAGAAAATCTAGTTTTTAATGCATTTTTAGATTTGTTTATTGGTTTTTATTTATGGTTTTATTATTTTACATTTTGTTTTATTTATTTGTTATTTATTTGTATTTGAAGCATGAGAAAGAATCTTTACAGAACGTTTATTTATTTAAAATGAGATTTTATTTATTTTCATATGTATGTATTTATTTATTTATTTTTACCTTCATTTGATTTTTTATATGTATCCTAATTGTTTTGAAAGCATTGGTAAGAATCTGTTGAAAATATTTATTTATTTTTATTTCATTTATTTATTGTTTTTTTTTATTTATTGTATTTTTTATTTAGTACTTAATTTTAATAAACAAAACATCCCCCTATATTTCAACTTAACATAATACATGTAATAATATGTAATACTTTTGAAAGCATGAGTAAAAATCTAGAAAATCTATTTTTTTTATTTATTTATATTAATTTATTTATTGTTTTATTATTTTACATTTTGTGTTTTATCTGTTCGTTATTCATTTGTATTTGACATGAGTAAGAATCTGTAGAGAACTTTTATTTATTTATTATCTTTAACTTATGTAAAACTTTTTTTACTTATGTTGTTTTAAAAACATTAATAAGAATCCGTTGGAAACATTTATTAAAATGTTTTTTTTTTCTTTACGTTACGGTAATGAACAAAACCTTTAAGAAAAGGTTATATTTAATTTAAAAAATATATAAAAAAAATAATAAAATAGAAAAAACTTTCTTACAAATATTTTTAGAAAGTAATTGCTTTTACAAAATTATAATTCATTATAATTTAAATAATTTATATAAATTAAAAATTATTACAATTTTTTTATTTGTGGTAGGGCCAGAGAAAATTATGACAGGGCAATTAAAATTGGGAAAAAAATCTTTATTGTTGAATAACTACTTTTATATTACTTTTTAAGGTACAGTACATCCTTGTGACATTCAGCTATACTTTTCCTTTTGTGTTCCAGGGAAATAAGAAAACCGCATGGACTGCAGGTGAGTAAATAATGACTGATTTTACCCGTTCAACCCTGTAACAATTCAAGAAAAGTGACATTTCAGTGGCCTTTTCGAAATAATTTGGTAAATTCATGCAATAGGAAGTGTCGGAAATAATGAAGCCACTCGTTCTCACCTTAACATGCATTTATTGCTTCTAAAGCGTGCGAAGTGCAGGAATGGCTTGTCCGTGCTGTTGTTGACTGCGAGTCAGCTGCGTTTCTACAGGCTGGTAGATGTTGTTAAGCGACAGCGAAATGACATCACAGCACGCAATAACCCGTTGATTCGGTCACCGGGTCTCGAGGATGTTTTTGTTTCTTCACTTACATTGTCAAGGGCATCTTTTATGTTGTTATCTGGGAAAGAATGTGGCATTTTTATCAACGAGCTACCCTGCTACACATTTTACCCCACAGCTTTAAACTTAGACCCGAACGAGAAGAAAAAGAGAACCTTCAGAGAACGGCGGAAGTCCTTGAATGCGGCCGCTGGTTTTCATTTGGGAATTTCACAGAAGATAAGAGAAAACTACTTGGTGAGGAATGAAAAGAGAACAAGTTCTTGCAGTTTAGCAGTTTATAATCAGCACTAATGAGGCCTACATCTCTTTTGTGCAACTACAGAATCATTTCAGACTGTAACCTTGGCAACCATGATATATATTTAAGGGCATTATGATTCAGAACTTCAAACCGGAGCTAATTAATGCTTCTTATGGCCGTTATATATCAGCGGCAAATAAGGATGCGCTCACCTTATTGTCTCTCTCAGCATTGATCTGAGTGTTTTGGATTACCTTCAATTTGATTTAAGCCGGACAATATGACATCATAACACACATAAGCAGGAAACGGCCTGATAAATCAAGGTGCTGTCGGCTCCTTCGGGGGTTTTCTTAAGATTCAGACTCGAGTCGAATGACCCTGCTCGCTCTCTCTCCCTGAAAATTTCCCCGGCGTAGTCGCTCCCCTTACAATGCAGCGGCATCATCAATAGTCATTTATAGAAGGGGCGCTTTCCACACCGATAGATGCAATGAAGATTCATAGCTGCCATTTGAATGCGGATGCGGGCAGGTGTGTGCGCACGCGTGTGCTGGAGATGAGATGAAAATGGCATGCGCACGTTCGCGCTCTTGCTTTTTTGGTAATGTGGCCTTGCTCGTCTGACAAAGGCAGAGAGAACGAGAGAGAATAAATCTCTGTTGTGCCGTACAGGTGCAATGCTGGATTTGAGGGTGATGTGGAGGTCCGGTGAAGGTCAGTAAAAGGTCACGCTTACACCTGCGCAAGCATCCATTCCCGAGATACATGGAGCTGTGTTCATCTAATGGCACTAAAGTGGTAGATGCCCTTTAACACTGATTCAGAACAAGCCACCTTTCCTCGCTTGTTGAATCTATGGTGGCAGAGCAAAAGAAATCATATTTTACTTGAGCTTTAAATGTGAGTTTGCAGTCTAAACTTGAATGTGATGTGATAAAATGACCATTTTCTGGCCAAAAAAATAAATAAAAAATTACTTTGATTTGTCCTTGTGAGCTGCAAAAGCAAACATACAGCGTAAGCTGAGTAGTCTGATTTAGAATCAGATGAATCTTGTAAGTTCTTTTTAGTGTACCTAAAATATGCAACATTATCTGTTTAGTCCAGTTTATGGGCTAATAAGCATTGTGAGCTGGTTGTTTTTAGTGAATCAGAAACGTATAGCGCAACCAGTGTTGTCCAAATGACATGCAAGTGAATTTTGTGAGTCGATTCTTTTTAGTGAATCAAAACATACAGTGTAACCAGTCTAGTTTGATTCACAAACAAATGACTCTTACGAGTCAGTTCTTTTTCTTGAATCAGAAACAAATAGTGCAACCAGTGTAGTCTGTTTCACAAAACAAATGAATCTTGTGAATCTAGTTCTTTTTATGAATCAAAAACGTACAAATATCAAAGTTTAGTTTGATTACTGAACAAATGACTCTGAGCAAGTTCTTTTTAGTGACTCAGAATATGGAATTATCAGTTTAATCTGACTCATGAACAAATAAATCTTGTGAGCCAGTTCTTTTTATAGAGTCTGAAACATATAATGCAACCAGTGTTGTCCAAATGTCAAGCAAGTGAATTTTGTATGTTGTTTTTATTTTAGTGAATCAAAAACATAAGCCTAGTTCGATTCACAAACAAATGACTGTTATGAGCTGGTTCTTTTTAGTGAATCAGAAACAAATGTGCAGTCAGTGTAGTTTTTTTTCACAAAACAGATGGATCTTGTGAATTTGGTTCTTTTTATTGAATCAAAAACATACAAATGTTACCAGTTCAGTTTGATTTATGAACAGCTCTTATAAGCGTGTTCTTTTTAGTGACCCAAAAAGATATCATGTTATCATTTGAGTCTCATTCATGAATAAATTAATCTAGTGAGCCAGTTATTTTGAATAAATCATAAACATACGGTACAACATGTTTAGTCAAAATCAAATGCAAAAAACAAAATCAAAAAGAAATGAATCATGTGAGTCAGTTATGCATTTAGCCTGATTCATGAGAAACAGAAAGGTATAGCACAAGCAGTGTAATCTGTTTTGTGAAAAAAAAGATTCTCAGAAGATTCTTGTGATCTGGTTCTTTTTAGTAAATCATTAAAAAAGCATTAAAAATTTAGTCTGATTCTTGAACAAATTAAGAGGGTTACAGTAGGTACAGTACAACCAGTGTTGTCCAAATCACTAGCAAGTGAATGTTGTGAGTCGGTTCTTTTTAGTGAATCAAAACTTAGTGAATCAAAAGGTTACAATGTGACAAGTCGAGTCTGATTCACAAGCAAATGACTGTTATGAGGTGGTTGTTTTTAGTGAATCACAAACTTATAGCGCAATTAGTTTAGTCTGTTTCACAAAATTGACTAATCTGGTTCTTTTTAGTGAATCAAAACTTAGTGAATCAAAAGGTTACAATGTGACAAGTCGAGTCTGATTCACAAGCAAATGACTGTTATGAGGTGGTTGTTTTTAGTGAATCAGAAACTTATCGTGCAATTAGTTTAGTCTGTTTCACAAAACAGATGAATCTGGTTCTTTTTGTTGAAACAAAAACATACAAATGTTACCAGTTAAGTTTAATTCCTGAACAAATGACTCTTTTGAGCAAGTTCTTTTTAAGTGGGTTTGTTTTATTGAATCAGAAACATACAGTACAACCTGTGTTGTCCAAATCACAAGCAAGTGAATGTTGTGAATCAGTTCTATTTAGTGAATCAGAACATAGTGAATCAAAATTTACAATGCGACAAGTCGAGTCCGATTCACAAACAAATGACTGTTATGAGGTGGTTGTTTTTAGTGAATCACAAACTTATAGCGCAATTAGTTTAGTCTGTTTCACAAAACAGATGAATCTGGTTCTTTTCATTAAACCAAAAACATAAAAATGTTACCAGTTAAGTTTAATTCCTGAACAAATGATTCTTTTGAGCAAGTTTTTTTAGTGACTCAAAAACATACAGGATTATCAATTTAGTCTGATTCATGGACAAATAAATCTTGTCTGGTGGTTTTTTTTATGGAATCAGAAACATACAGTGAAACCAGTGTTGTCCAAATCACAGTTTTATTATTATTTTTATTTTATTTTATTTTTAAACCAAAATCAAAATAACCAAATCAAAAACTTACACTTAGTGAATCAAAGCTCAGTGAATCAAAAAGATACAATGTGACAAGTCCAGTCCGATTCACAAGCAAATGATTCTTATGAGTTGGTTCTTTTTAGTGAATCCAGCTGAACCAGTATAGTCTGTTTTGTGAAACATAATTTTTTAATTTTTTTTTTTTTTTTATTAAATCAGAAACATACAGTGCAACCAGTGTTGTCCAAATCACAAGCAAGTCAATGTTGTGAGTCGGTTCTTTTTAGTGAATCAGAAACTTATAGCGCAATTAGTTTAGTCTGTTTCACAAAACAGATGAATCTGGTTCTTTTTGTTGAATCAAATCAAAAAACAAAAATTGAATTTTGTGATGGTTCTTTTTACTGGATCAAAAACATAACATAGTTACCAGTTCAGTTCATTCATGAACAAATAACTCTTATAAAAACTTTTTAGTGACTCAAATATATACAACGTTAACAGTTTAGTCTGATTCACAAACAAATTAATCTAGTGAGCCAGTTCTTTTGAATGAATTAGAAGCATAAAATGCACCCAGTGTCGTCCAAATTACAAGCAAGTGAATATTGCGAGTTGGTTCTATTCAGCAAATCAAAAATTAGTCCAATTTACAAACTAATGACTCTTATGGACAGGTTCTTTTTAGTGAATCAAAAAGATACAATAAGTCTAGTCTGATTCACAAGCAAATGACTCCTATGAGCTGGCTCTTTTTAGTGAATCAGAAACTTATAATGTGACCAATGTAGTTTGTTTTTTATGAAAAACAAAAAATGGATGTTGTGATCTGGTTCATTTTAATGAATAAACAAAATACAATGTTACCAGTTTAGTTGAACAAATGACTCTTTTGAGCAAGCTCTTTTTAGTGACTCAAAAATATTCAATATCAATTTAGACTGATTCACGAACAAATTAATTTAGTGAGCCAGTTCTTTTGAATGAATCAGAAACATACAGTGCAACATGTAACCTAATCATGAGGCAGTTCTTTTTAGTGAAATAAAAACATACAATGTGACCACTTGTAATCCCTATAATAAAAAAATGCATCTTATCGGCCATTTGTTGTTAGTGGATCAATAACATACAACACGACCAAATTAGTCAACAAACAAATTTACAAACAATTAACTCATATGAGACCTTTTTTAAGGAGTTGTTTAAAAAAACTCAATTGAAATAGTATGATGAATCCTTCACTGAATGAAGTGAATGAAAGAATAAAAGATAAAATGGATAAAAATATGTATAATATAAGCCTTTTAACTGTGAACAGCCATTTCAACCAATAGCTTAATTGGCCGGAACATTCTTTATTTCCCTTTCCTTTTATTATTCCATTATTCCTTTAAATGAATCATAAATTCTGGAGCCTGTATAAATCGTCATCGTGAATCATCTGTGAATAGTTAAAGGTGGACACCTGAGGCTCCTTTGCCGATGCTGTTGTAGACATGGTTTATTTTTGTATTTTGCCGAAGGCTTTATAGATCTGGAAGTATTAAACTCTGGGTGAATTTAAACAGGGAAAATAAAGGAAAGGATTTTGGCATGCGAGAGATGATGCATCTCTTTTATAGTGTCTTCACTGCATTGTTTTTATAAGGTAATATTGTTTTATAAAATAAACATACATACAGGAAGGCCTATATCTGTATACATAAGCTGTATTTTAATGTATCTCTTTCTCTGAACAATACTGTTTCCCCACCGCAAAATTTTCAAATCAGAGGGAGCATTGATATACAATAAGAAAACAAATATGGAAAGCTTGTGGATTGTAGATTAGTGTTCTTGCCTCTATGATTCATGCAAAACAACAAAACAAATTTTTACGTTAACAATGTTGTTTGAAATAAAGCCAGCTGGAAGCTATTTGAGAAGTATTCTCCAGCTGGTTCTTACATTTAGAATGAAGCCGCATAAAACGGTGGTTTCAGGTACAGCAGAACTATGTTTTCTTAGATACCTAAATACGCTTAAGATTTAAATATATTGATGTAATGGAATACTGGCATATTGCACACACTGATTGTGGCCTAATATTGTATGTACACAGTTCAATCAGTAGTACTGCATATTAGATATTTATGTGCATATCAGTTGATGCTGGTTGATGCTAGTTGATTTTGGATATGTTTTGACCATAAGATATTTTATTGTATATGCTGATTTTCCATATTTTTTTAAAATCCCCTTTGACATCGTTTTGAGGAAAAAATGTCAGAATGTCACAATTTTTAACTCACAGTTCTCACTTAAAAAAAAAAAAAAAAGAAAAGTGAAACAAATTCAGAACTGTGAAAAGTTTAAAAAAGGTAATTGTGACTTTTTTTCCTCACAATTCTGACTTTTTTCTCATAATTCTGTCAAAATTGTGAAACCATTGTGAGTAGAAATGTCAGAATTATAAGTTTAAATAAGGTAATTTTGACTTTTTATCTTGCAGTTCTCTTTTTTTTCCTCAAAATTCTGTAAAAATTTTGAAACAAACTCAATTTTGAGGAAAATGTCAGAATTTTAAGTTTAAAAAAGGTATTTGTGACTAATCTTACAATTCTGACTTTTCTTCTAATAATTCTGTCAAAATTGTGAAACTTAAATTCCGAATTTTGAGAATAAAATGTCAGAATTATAAGTTTAAAAAAGGAAATTTTGACTTTTTATCTTACAATTCTCCCTTTTTTCTCAAAAGGCTGTCAAAATTGTGAAACAAACTCAAAATTGTGGGAAGGAATTCGGACAATTTATAAAGGTTTAAAAAAGGTATTTGACTTACAATTGACTTTTTTTCCCTCTCAATTCAGAGTTTGTTTCACAATTTTGACAGAATTATAATAAAAAAGAGTCAGAATTGTACATTTAAAAAAGGTAATTGTGACTTTTTAATCTCACAATTCTCACTTTTTTGCTCATAAAAAAAGGTGAAACTTAAACTCAAAATTGTGAAAAATGTCAGAATTAAAAGTTTACAAAAGGTAGTTGTGACTTTATCTCACAACTCTGAATTGATCAATTCTGTCAAAATCGTAAAACTTAAACTCAATTGTGACAAAAATGTCATAATTATAAGTTTGCAAAAGTAATTGTAACTTTTTCTTACAATTCTTACTTTTTTCTCATAATTCTGTCAAAATTGTGAAACTTAAGCTCAGAATTGCATGAAAAAATGTCAGAATTATAAGTTTGAAAAAGAAAATATCACTTATCTCACAAGTCTCACTTTTTTCCTGTTTTTTTTTCAGTCAAAATTGTGAAACTTAAGCTCAGAATTGTGAAAAATTTTAGAATTATAATTTTAAAAAAAGTAATTGTGATTTTATTTTACAGTTCTCTCTTTTTATCATAATTCTGTCAAAATGGTTAAAACTTAAACTCGAAATTGTTAGAAAAAATGTCAGAATTAAAAGTTTACAAAAGATATTGGCTTTTTATCTCACAATTATAATTTTTTCTCAGAATTCTGTTAAAATTGTAAAACTCAGAATTGTGGGGAAAAAAGTCAGAATTCTACGTTTAAGAAGGTATTCGTGACTAACAATTCTGACTTTATCATAATTGTCCAAATTGTGAAACTTAAACTCACAATTGTAAGAAAAAGTCATAATTATAAATTTGAAATTTATTCCTCACAATTCTGAGTTTGTTTCACAATTTTGAAACTTTCAGAATTAATAAAAAAAGTGTCAGAATTGTAAGTTTAAAAAGGTAATTGTGACTTTATTTCACAATTCTTACTTTTTTCCTTATAATTATGTCAATTATTTCTCATAAGTATTTCTTAATCTTGAAATTGTGAGGGGAAAAAAAGTGAGAATTCTTAGTTTATTGCTTGCAATTCTGCGTTTATATTTTGCAACGCTAAATTTACGTTATGCAATTCTCAGAAATATGAGGAGAGAGAAAATTGCAATGACCTTTTCAGTTCTTTATTTCTTTTTTTTATTCTGTGGAGGACACAAGCTTTCATACATAACACTTTTAAATTAAATTTTAGCAAATCTCAAAATGAATATCCATGTTTATACTGTACTTTGTTGTTTATTTACATGTAGCATTTTAAACATTTTTGATTTTTTTTTTTTTTTTTTTTTGGAGTTCAATATAAAGTATGGAGTTTTAATATTTAGCCTATATTTGTCACAAAATTGCAGTATTTAACTAAATACTAAGAGTAGTATGTCATCATCTAAATCAGCCTGTTGTTATTATAGACCTGCCAGTGAGAATCAAGCTTGAGTGTATGCGTGTTTGTCAGCTGGTTGTGAGTGTGAGTTATATTTGCTTTCAGCCACTCTTTACAGCACGCGCTGCATAAGTGCACGAGACTGTCAGAGCACTTCATCACACAGGCTTTTTGGTAAATGCAAATGCAGGGCTTGATTCTCCCTCATTCAGGCGTCACCCTCTTCAAGAGTCAAGGTGAGACGGGGAAAGGCAGACAGGGAAAGGAAAAGACTAGGCCAGAATGAGCTCTCAAGATAGAAACCTGCACCTCCTATAGCCTTGGACTACATTGATAGGACTTTTTTAGGTTCAGTCCATTTTATTTATTTACAGTACTTGAATCTGATTGGCTGATGAAAGTTCTACACTACAAAAAAAGCTTATCTTAGTATTTTTGTCCTGTTTCTAGTCAAAATATGTAAAAATGTATAAATCAAGATGCATTTACTATAAGTAAAATTACTAAAGATATTTAGTCTTGTTTCTTGAGGAAAAAAAAATCTAAATTAAGTGCATTTTGCTTAAAACGTGTCAACTTATCTGCCAGTACATTAATGTATGTTTCAATGTCTATCTATATGTATGAAAACATATAGAACTACACTGCACGGATGAATGCTAACGACTCCTGCGAATAAAATATTGATTATATAGCCTACAGAGGCATGTTACTTTAGCTTCTCTACATAGATGGCTATCATTTCCCATCATCCTCCTGTATATGAGAACAGGCTCATCATCTGGCTGACTGTAAAGGGAAATGAAGCCATCAGAGAGTGAATTCAGTCTCAATCAAATCGATTTTTCTATTCATGGAACAATAGCTGCTCTTTCATGTAATCAGCTGCCGTGTCATCTTCTTTCTTTCTCACAGAGAAAACCCGTTATGTAATCCCAACCGCCGCTGTCGAGTTCATCTGCAGGCTCATTGTTCCTTGAAACAGCAGCTGATTGGCTCATGCGTCTTTCTTGAACCTCTGATTGGTGCCTTTTTGCCCAACCGGCTTGGGTAGAGCCGGAATTAGTGGTACGAATAGGTTACTAAAGATAAGACAACAGCTTGTTAGGCGTTAATGGCTACATTGCTGTAAAGATCATTGCTAATGTAGTATAAATCAAGGAAGATTTAGTCATTTTATTTGACCCTGCGACAGCAATTACTAAACCAAGCATGCTGCTTTTCAAGGGCAAATACTCGATATGTCTGTCAAAGAAAATGGCAGGGCAAAAGTCGGCTCGCTCGCTGACGTACCTGATGATTTTGGAATAAATGACTTAAAATGCAGTTTATCATTGTGCAAATATCAGGTTGTTATGTTGAGTTATATAAGAGTTAAAGATAAGAATCTACTGAAGTGTAAAGAAATCAGAAAGTCAACATGTTATAAACATTGACGTTAACACAGGAGAAATGTGTTTTAACAGCCACTTTGCAGATGCAACCAGGGGTAAATGTGTTTTTGTGCATTTTTTTTTTTTTAATTAAAGTTAAGTTTGGCTGCATGTCACAATTTATCACTTAGCAGAGCTGTTGAAAGTGGAGATTTTGTTCAAATTATGAATTACAAAACCGAATAATCCACACATAAGATGAAATCAACAGACGAAAAGGTATCTTGAATGAAGCCTAGGTAAATTTAGTATACTGAATAAATTTAGTATACTACTTTAACAGTAGACAGAAATTTATGAAGGGGAAAAAAAACAAATATCCTGCTCAATTTTTCTGCACACTGCCATATAAAACTCAGTGTGGTTGGCTAAATTGCATCAGTGAAAACTGTCCAAACAGATAAAATGTTTCGTACAGTTGTTTTAAGGAGAAAACATCACGTAAATGTAAATTTAACAGGTTAATTTCAGGAACGAAATTAACAAAACTGCATTAAGGCCGATCTGAATACCTAGTATTCAAATTACCTTGTGCCTTAACAACATGTTTTTACCATAGTTAAAGAAATTTGGCCAAAAAAAAAAAAAGGTTTGTATGTGCTCGACAGTTCAGTAAAATTTGATTCGCTAACAGAGCTGGGTAGTAACTGATTACATGTAATCCGGATTGGGTAATCAGATTCCAAAAATTAATTACTTGTAATTGTAGTTTTGTATTCGTTTTTTTAAATCTCACGAACGCCCTGCAGTTCATTTACAAACCCTAGTTTGGAAAACTTTGATGTAATGTAATGTTTAATTTTTTTTGTTGTTGTTTACGATTAATGAAATATATTTATATACGGAGTGTCTATTTACACTAAGTTCAAATAGCACGCCTTGTTGGCAGAGGCTATTTACACTAACTCCGCCCACCAACGTGTGATTGGGCTAGGCAATATTACAAAAGACCATCATTAAACATCAACTCCAGTGGCGCAGATGGTAAAGTGTGTGCTGTGCTCTTTTTGACGTGATTGACCTGGGTTCGAATCAGGCTTTTGGCAAACTTTTTTCCTCCCTTTTCAAATCTCATATTGTATTGGAAAGGCATTTATTTTCGATAAAAATAAAGAAAATAATCAAAGTTGAAAATAAAGTATCGGTTAAAGTTAAGGTAGGTGTAGGTAGGGCTTATTGTCCCAAAAAGGCAGCATCCATCTAATAATTTGAGTTAAAACTATAATTTACACTCAATACATTATTATTGCATACTGTTTTATAATGGCAATAGCAGAAATAATATAATAGCAGAAAATCCTGCTATTTTAACATGTGTGTAAATAGAATCTATAGCTATTTGCACTTAGTGTAAATAGCATCTGTCGTTAAGAAAATATGCTATTTTCACTTAGTGTAAATAGTAGGGGTGTCAACAATAATCGATTCGGCGATGCATCGCGATGCGGGGCATAAACGATTCAGCATCGATGCGGCAAAGTGCCATAATCGATTATGTCACTGTTTATTTTCTGGCGGAAAATAAAGTTGTGAAGTTTCAAATACTTCCGGTTCCGGGGGAATAACAACAACAACGAGCAAGATGGCTGAGGCGGAGGGAGATGACCGCGATAGACGGGTTATTATTGCCTCATGACTGATAAAAAAATTTGCCTTGTGTGCAGTAGAATTTTGATGGATCACAATGCATCATAGAATCGAATTGAATCGAATCGTTACCTGGTGAATCATAATCGAATCGAATCGTGAGGGCAGTGCCAATGCACACCCCTAGTAAATAGCATCTATTATTATTTGCCCTTAGTGTAAATAGCATCTAATTGTTTTTTTTTTTGGTTTTTGTTTTTACTTTATCGTTAAGAAAATATGCTATTTTTTATTTAGTCTAAATAGCATCTATCTGTATTTTCACTTAGTGTAAATAGCATCTATCGTTAAGAAAATATGCTATTTTTTATTTAGTGTAAATAGCATCTAATTGTTTTTTTTTTTTGGTTTTTGTTTTTACTTTATCGTTAAGAAAATATGCTATTTTTTATTTAGTCTAAATAGCATCTATCTGTATTTTCACTTAGTGTAAATAGCATCTATCGTTAAGAAAATATGCTATTTTTTATTTAGTGTAAATAGCATCTAATTGTTTCTTCTTTTTTTTCTTTAGTGTAAATAGCATCAATTGTTAAGAAAATATGCTATTTTTTATTTAGTGTAAATAGCATCTATTGTTAAAAAAATATGCTATTTTTTATTTAGTGTAAATAGCATCTGTTGCTGAAAAAATATGCCATTTTCACTTGTAAATAGCATTTAATTGTTTTTTTTTTTACTTAGTGTAAATAGCATCTGTCGTTAAGAAAATATGAAAATATGCTATTTTTTATTTACTGTAAATAGCATCTAATTGTTTTTTTTTACTTAGTGTAAATAGCATCTATTGTTAAGAAAATATGCCATTTTCACATAGTGTAAATAGCATTTAATTGTTTTTTTTTACTTAGTGTAAATAGCATCTATTGTTAAGAAAATATGCTATTTTTTATTTACTGTAAATAGCATCTAATTGTTTTTTTTTTCACTTAGTGTTAATAGCATCTATCATTAAGAAAATATGCTATTTTTTATTTAGTGTAAATAGCATCTATCTGCATTTGCATTTAGTGTAAATAGCATCTATCTGTATTTTTTACTTACTGTAAATAGCATCTATCACTAAGAAAATATGCTGTTTTTTATTTAGTGTAAGCAGCATCTAATTGCTATTTGCACTTAATGTAAATGGCATATATCTTATTTTCATACAAGATTATCCTGTTTAAATCAATGTGATAAACAAGTTAGGTCAAAAGTAATCTTAAAACAGTGTAATTTTATTACGTAAAACATGTAATGTACTGGATTACATTACTAACTATTTTTTTTCATGCAATTTGGAATTGGTAATGGGCTATAATTTGCAAGTAATCTACCCAGCTCTGTTGGCTAATTTACCCATCTCAAAGACCTGCCCCCTTTAGTTACCCTTGCTACAGATGTGGCCATTAAGAATGCCAGTTTTTTCACATTGAAAGTGTGCCAACTTTCAACTCAGCTTTCAAGTTTTGTCATTTTTGTATGAAATTCCAACAATATATACTGTTTTGTGGCTCTTTAATGTGTCGTGACAGATCACTGTAGCGTGTGAACAGATCATCTCTTCCTCTTTACTAGTTGTAGCACAAAACAAACATGAATGCACATTAGAAAGTCTTGTTTCAACCACGAAACGACCTCAATACACACAATTTTTCAAGTTCGAAATCCACCAAAGTAATCTGCTCTCCTGTCTGGCTAATTTGCGTTATGATTGGTCAGATCGCCTGTCAATCAAACTCCAGACGAGTTTCAATTGAGTAAATTCAGCAAAGACAATATGACAGTGCCGGCTGTAAAAACCAGAAAGACTAGCTGTGGCTGTTGGGAATATGGTCGGTGTGGGCAGAGGAACTGCTTTTGCTGATATTAAATCAGTTTTGAGGTTAGTTATATTGGTGTTGCGGTGAAAGGTTGGGAAAACTGGTGGCAGACCAGTGCGGGAGGCCAACATTAGATAATGGTTTCTCTTGCTGACAGTGCAAGTGTCAATATTCAGCTCTCCAACCAAAGCCGTTCTCTTTTGCAGACAGTTTCACCTTTGACCTTTGATTTGATTTCGTTGAATGTGTGCAGTGGCCCTGACAGAGACCCGGAATCCTCCTGATCCCTCCCTTCAGTTTTTCCATCAGTTCCCTTGATGTCCCACAGAGAGCGAGAGAGATTGGAGAAGAATGAAAGAGGTGGACTTGTGTTTATGCGTGAAGTCAGGTATGTTTGTGGAGCTTGTCTTAAAAAAACAGTTTATCATATTTGGCATCTCGTTGCAATGGTGTAGCGCTGACTGACAGATCACTTTGACAAACTGATCTAGTTTTATCCAGATAAACCAGCCGCTGTGTTGTAGTAGCCTGTCAGATGTAGATGTGACACAGGAGGGAGGGAATGCATCATTTCTGCTGTCAGTGACACTGACCCATCACTAACCCAGCAGATGGGTTACACAAACAGGCTCAACCTCGCATTTGGCCCAAAAAATAACCTTCTTTGGTGTGCACAGAGTTTGTATGTATGCATGTATGTGTATACGTCAAAATACCAGAGAGCAGTCCAAAGTAGCAAAATAAACAAGGCAGTGAAACAAGGCAAAACTATGACTAAGAAACAAAACCGTGGCAAAAACAGAACAAGGCAATGAAACAGGAAAAACGCTTGGTAGAGTCCGCACAGGCAAAATAATACTTCACGAGGCCTGTTTGGTATAGGCCTCCTTAAATGGCCACCAAACAGGAAGTAACCAGAGAAGCAGCAGAGGGAGCGGCAACAGTCAGTCCATGGGTAAGGGCTTCCTCTGCTGGTGTGGCATTACAGTATGTAAATTTATATAAATGTATATAATTTTTAAATAGGAAATTGTCAGTAATATATTTAAATATATTGCATGTATAATAATTTATTATTCTTATTCTTATTATAACCACTTTTACACAATGCAATATTTTATTGTAAAAAAACCTTTTTGTGTGTATGTAAAATGTTAATATATAAAGGTATATTATATATATAAAATTTTAAAATAAATAGGTAATTGTAATTAATATATTTACATATATTACATAATAATAATAATAATAATAATAATAATAATAATAATAATAAAAATTTTGTGGATGTAAAATGTTAATATATAAATGTATAGAATTGAATGCATAGAAATATATAAATTTTGAACAAATAGGTTATATATATATATATATATATATATATATATATATATATATATATATATATATATATATATATATATATATATATATATATATATATAACCTGTTTGTTTAAAAATTATATATTTAAATTATTATTATTATTATTATAAACTATTTTATGCAATACAGTATTTTATTGTGAAAATATTTTTGTACACATTTAATAAATAGATATGTAATTTTTATTGATATATTTACATGTTACATATTTAATATTTAAGTAACAACAACAACAAAATTTAGTAATAATTAAATAATTGTTGTTTTAAAATGTTACTATATACATGTATAGAACGTGTAAATAGACGTAATTGTAATGATGTTATTGTTATAAAAAATTGTATGCAATGCTGTATTTTATTGTAAAAAAATATTTTTGTGGGGGTATGTAAAATATTAATATATAAATTTATCAGTTTTTCAAATAAATAAGTAATTGTAATTAATATATTTACATATTTTACATTTATAATATTTAAGTAATAATAATAATAATAATTATTATTATTATTACTGTTGTTGTTGTTGTTTTAAAATATTAATATATTCATGTCTAAAATTTAGAAAGGTAATTGTAATTAATATATTTACTAAGTATAACATATTTAGGTTGTTGTTGTTGTTGTTGTTATTATTAGTAGTAGTAGTAGCAGTAGTAGTAGTATTATATGCAATTTTATGCAGTGCCGTATTTAATTGTAAAAAAAAAAAAATCATCTTTTTCTTGTATGTAAAAAGTATATAAATGTATGTCATTTTTAAACAAATAGGGAATTGTAATTAATACATTTTACATATATTACATTTATTATTATTATTATATCCAATTTTATGCAATGAGGTATTAAATTGTAGAAATATTATGTTTTTCTTGCATGTACAAGAAATATAAATGTACAATATAATATAAATAGTATATAATTTGATATCATTTTTAAGTATAGGCAATTGTAATTTATATGTATTTAAATATATTACATATAATTTTATTATTATTATTATTATTATTATTATTGTTATTACAAAACATTTACTTCTGTTTTTTTTTATTTGATGATATGCTCTGCTAAAAAAAAAAAAAAAAAAGTGATTTGATGATATGAAATAATATCAAATAACTAAAATGTATCATTTATATATGAATTATATATGACCATGTTACAATGTTCTGAAATTAACTTATTTGATATTCATGTGTATTTTTTTTAAACGATAATATAGCTCTTAATTATAATAACGGGGATCTGGATACCAATCTGCCTCAATATAACTATTTGTTTAACTTATCCAAATCTGCAGCTGTAGCGGGATCACAATTGTTTGCATTTTCTTTTGTGATTTGTCTAGAATGGATAGCAAGCTGCAAAAAAGATACAATAGCTGGCGTTAACACTTTGCACGACTGATAACAACTGCAGCAAATGCTGAACAAAACATTCAAAATAACAAATTCCAGTGTTGGATCGTCACTCATTCTAACATACATGAACAAATGAAAGAATTGCGTTGCCATTTCAGTAAGTGCTGAGGTCGTCTTCGCCCCCACTGTACGTGACGTCTGCGACACTCTGAATAAAAGTGCACATCAGGCAATGTCCTGATGTTCTCCATCTCCATCTTACACGCTCTTTTTCTCCCTCCTCTCGTCTTCCTCTCTGATTGGAATCTCATGATGATATTCTTGCCGGTTTAACGAAGCCGATTCTGTAATGTTAATTACGCACTTAACTGACTCTAGCAGAGAAACTTCATCGGAAGCTCAGACCTGTGTAGTTCAGACCAAAGGGGATGCTGAACAACTCGACCCGTCCCTTCAGCCTTTAGTCATTAGAGACTCGTTTTTATTCAGCCTTTTTAATCACTTCATCGCAGTTTGACCTTCCTCTGTGCTTCCATCGCCTACCTTTGATGCTTCAAACAGATACTGTAAGAATCAGCAAACGATGAATATGAAAACGGCGGTAAATCTTATGGGAGAAGAAGGAGGGGGAGCAAAAGGAAGTTGGGAGGAATTAAAAAGCAGCAAGTGCTGCAGAGTTTGTGGAGGTGGATTTGTACTTTCCGACGCTTTCATTGCGAGCCACATTCTGCAGTCTGACCTTGTGTCTCTATAGTTTAATTCTCCACTGGATTGAGTCATTAGTATTCCAAGAAGAAAATTCATCAAGTCTGCTGAAATATATAGAAATGTGTTTAATACTGTATATAATCTCAGTGATGTGACCAATTGAAAGACTGCAAGAATGTTTCATACTATTACATAGTAGTCTTTTGTTATGAGAAGATATCCGGATTAAAGTTCAAGTTCAAGTTGAAGATGAAAAAAAAAAGTAATAAAAACACATTTGTATCACTACGCTTGCGGTATTTCTCACAGGGAGTGTAATGGTGGATGCGTAAATCCACTATAATTTTATAAATAATACTGTTTTTGTGTCACAGAATGTAGTTTTGACAGTTTTTAGGCACTTGTTTAGACTTCAGATATGCGCTTTGTTAATAAAGATAACGTCTGTTTGAAAATTTGCTCTGGAGATATGAGCTCCAGGGCATCAGCGGTTATTCAGCGCTTATGAACCTGACCAGAGAAGCCTCACAGTTCTTCTAGAATTTGCCACTGACTCTAAAGACTCTATAGTACGACGGTGTTTTAGTGCCACATTAAAAAAAAAACAAAAAAAAAAATTTAAAATTACGAGTCGAAATATTTCAAGAATAAAGTCGAAATGTTTTGAGAATAAAGTAAAAAATACGAGAATTAAATCATGGCAATTAAAGTAATATTTTGAGAGTATAGCCTGCACATGCAAATGGGCCAGATTGGGAGCACTGGGAGAAGTTGCCAGGTCACTGGAATTTATTTGAATATATGTGGGATTATTAGCCGAAATCATACCATGTGTTATACTCGGAGTATGCTTGGAAATAATATTTCATGTCTTTAATTGCATTCATTAGGCCTATTTGTAGTGCGCCAGCCAACCACTAATAGCAATAAGCTTTGTGCTTTTGGTAGTTTTAATATAAAGCAAAGTCTCAGCTTTCAAAATCTGTTGTTTTTATCACGAAATACAAACAGTGTCTTGCAATAATTTTTTTTTTAATGCTTTTTAATGTGGCGGGACAGATCGCTGTATACATGTGAATCAGTCGTCTTTTCCATTACAATGAGACATTTAGTTTCATTAAATTATACTGTTTTTTTTTTTTTTTTTTTTGTGTGTGTGTGAAAACTCAGCAAAAACGTCTGTGGCGTCCAATATTTCTTTACTCACATGTATTTAAATGAAAACAACAATAAAACATTCTAAAGGTTGAAGTGGACTCCAACTTGTTAAAATAAGTTGCATTGTTATCTTTTCTGAGGTATATAAGTGACTATTCACAACCTGTTTTATTCACATTGGAAAAAATAATTAACGTCCTCCATTTATTTAGCACGCCAGCCACCAAGTGATTGGAAAAATGTTGTGCTTTGTTGCTTCTACACAGCTCAGCTTTCTAATTCTGTCAGTTTTATCACGAAATACAAATTATAAATGTGTTTTTCCTCTTTATTTCAAGTTTATAGCTCAGTATAAACTTGAAGGAACATCAGAAGGAATGAAAAAAAACCAGTGTAGCCTAATTTAATGGAACGAATGTCTCATTGTTTTAGGAAAGATGATTGATTCACATGCCGCTTAAACTGAGGCGAATACAGCGATCTGTCACGGCACATTAAAGAGCGTGAAAAACATTATTGTGAGACATTTGTATTTCGCTATAAAACAGACAGATTTTGAAAGCTGAGACTTTGGAATATCTTCTTGTGCTCCCAATCCAGGCCATTTGCATGTGCAATAGGCTAGAATATACTCTCAAAATATTATAACTTTAATCTTGTAATTGCTACGATTTTAATTCTCGTAATAGGGTATTTGTCGAACGTCACCTGACCAAACCCGATAAACAGGTCTCATTGCGTCCGCTTGTCGGAGAATGTATTAATTGCTGTATTAAATAATGGTGATATTAATGGACTTTTAAGGTAATCAGTTAAACTAGCTAGATGTTTTTATTGTTGACATTTTATTCGGTTTTTATATATAAATATTAGTGAAAAGAATAAAAATAACTTTTATATATCAATTTCTATATGTGATGGACATTGGTTATGATCTACTGTGAAGTTATCTTGAGTAAAACAGCTTCGTATTTAACAAGGAATATGCAAAACAGGTAAACCGGAAACAACAAGACCTGTTTAGCAGAATACGGAAGTCTGTTGCACCTACAAACACCTCAAATTTATTCTCAAAATATTTTGACTTTATTCTCGAAAAATTTCAACTTTATTCTCGAAACAATTCGACTTTATTCTCATAATTTTTTTACTTTATTCTCTAAACATTTTGACTTTATTGTCATCATTTCCACTTTGTCTAAATATTTCAACTTTATTCTTGAAGTATTTTAACTTTATTCTCGTAATTTAAACGTTATTCTCGAAATATTATGACTTTTATCTCGTTAAACGAGCTATATTTCATTTCATTTTATATTTTGCAGTCTTTGGTCTCATTAATGTATTATTGTTCCACAGCAAATAGTTTTGGCTGAGGGGCAAAATTGCATCACATTATATTTTATGTAAATGTAATGCTGTATATTAGTGCACTGCCTTTGAACTTTTGTACTGAATTGCCTAGCAACTTTTATAATGGCTTTTGTTGTTGTTTATTAAATATTATTATTTAATAAATCATGTTTTATATAAATAATAGTAGTATTTTATTATAGTATTTGGTATTGGGAAACGGTGTGTGTGTTCGTGATGGTAATTTATGTACACTACCGTTCAAAAGTTTGGGGTCAGTACATTTTTATTGTTTCTTTTTTTTTTTTTTATATTGTAAAAACATTTTGCAATATTACTGTTTTTTTTCTATATTTTTAATCAAATAAATGCAGCCTTGATGAGCATAAGAGACTACTTTAAAGACTATTACAAGTCTTACTGACCCCAAACTTTTGAACGGTAGTGTATATTGTTCCGCCATTAGATGGCGACAAGACTGTTTTTGTGAATGAGTCAGCAGTAAAGACTTTTATTTTGAAAGAGACTGAAACGCTGATGTATACAAAGAAGTTATTTTTACTTTCAACAAATGCTGTGAGCAGCACTGTCATTGGAAAGCACTCTTAACAGATGAAAGGATAGTACGACAAAGATATCGCTTTCCTCAGCGGACATTCAAACTAATGTTTTATTGTGAATATGAGATTGAGCTGAAGAATAAAAGCTGTATCAGATGCAGGTAATCACACTCGTTCAGTCCATCTTTTTTTCATAATTCTCAAATCTACATAATACAGTGAGCTTTTAATACAGTAATACAATAAGCTTTCAATGAACCACTAGTTACTAGTTGCAAAGTGACATTTTGGAATTAGTAATGGAGGCTTGGGCTAAGCTGTTAAGTTGACAAACTGAGATTTGAATCCGTGGCGGAAGGAAGTAGTTCTGCACAAAAGTTTTTAAGGACACTTTATTGTTGTTTCTTAGTAATTTTCACACTTGGAACTGCCATGGAACTGTTTCATAAATGCAATATCACACTCGCAGCCGTGCGATATGATTATATCGTTTTTATTCTGAAACCTTGTGTAGTCTGCAGTACTAAGTGCTGACGAACTGTTCTGACCATTTTACAAAACATCTCTCCTGTCGCTTCATAAATCTAATTTTACCACGGCTGCACATGGGATTGTGTTTGGCTTATCTGAACACTGATATCTCCTGTCATAGTTTACTAAACGTGGTTTGCTTACTTGATTGTGGGTGATCAAACACAAACCATTAAAGCCATTCGGGTCGATGGACTTGCACGGCGCACATTCATGACATAATTCTATTAATTTGCATATGAATTATGAGGAGTTACACAACTTCAAAGAGCTTGTAAATGCTGGCGGCGGATGGCTGATTTATCGATTGCGCGTAGTAGAGATGCATTCTGCCATGTCCATGTAAGCTATAATGTTATTGCTAGTCATTAATCAAACCTGACAGAAACAAACTGCATCGGTACATCTTTTACTCACAGCTTAAGTCAAATACAGACACAGAGACAAAGATAGATAGATAGAAAAAGATGAAACTGGGAGAGAAAGAGAGCAAGAGCCTGCTATGACTATGACGGAGTGGGTCTGTCGTGAAAAGGACAGACAGATCGAAGGTAGGAAATTAGGGGCCCCTCCTTTCGAACGATCAAGTACCGTATACGGAGGTGAGCAAATGCTGTATTCAAATAATGCTATACAGTTTTTTTCTGTCACCAAGTGGGGTTTTAATTTGGGATATTTAATTCATTTTGGAAGTTTGTCTGATCTTTTAAAAAATATGTAACTGTATGGACTCATATTAAAAGCAGTATTCCAATTAAGCTTTACTTGTAAGTATTTTGTTTTATAATATGGGACACCAGTGCCTATGCCCTCCTTTCGGAAAAACCACGCACAACAATACAAATGTTTACATTTATTTATTTTATTTATTTTATTTATTTTATTTATTTATATATCTTTATTCAGACGAAGCAACTTTAATCTATAATTAATTATATATGTTTAAAACTTGCATATTATATTATTTAAAATAATAATAATAAAAATTACACTGTTAAATATGCAAATCAGAAAATTTATCAGTTTGAATTGTTTTAATTTAAAAAATAATTTTGTATTTTAAATAGTAGAATTTTCAGTTATTTCAGAGCTCTGTTGGTATATTATAATATTAAAATATTAGATATTATATTAAAAAAGCTTTCTTATTATATTGTTTTAAGTGGTTAAAAAATATTTATTTTTTTATTTTAGTAAATAATTTTAATTTGTCTCAGAGATGAGCTCAAATGAATTATTTTTAAAAAAATCCTGCACATTATATTATTTAACATAATAAACATAAAAAAAATACACAGTTAAATGTACAAATCAGAAAATGTATCAGTTTTAAATGACTTAATTTCATTTCATTAAAAAAATGTATTTTGTATTTTAAAGTATTTTACATATTTTTAAAATCATTTGAATTATTCAGATCATTTTTCAAAATAATTTTGTATCAGTTAATTATATTACTCATTATATTATTTCAAATATATAATTAAAAATTGGTGAACAGAATTAATTAACATTTAAAAAACTCGCTCATTATATTTGAATATTTAAAACATAGAAAGAAAAATTCGTGAAAGTGTCTGTGCCTCACTACAAAAAAAAAAAAGGTTAAATGTGCAAACCAAAAACATTTTTACATTTTCATTGTTTTGAATTAATTACGTATTTTTTCTATTTTGAAATTGTAATAATTTTGTATGTTTTTGTAAATATTTTGTAATTTTGTATGTGAAGTTTTATGCTAAAACTTCACTTTGCCATCAGCAATGAGCTCTACTATGACTTCATCTCTGAATCAATTATTAATTAACAGAGGAAAAAAAACATGAAACAATATTGCATCTCAGTGCCAAACAAGTCTACAAGCAGGACAAGGTAATTTATAAGTACTACCTGGAACTTAGACAGAGTATATTTATTCATTGTGACTGAACGGTCTGGGAAGATTACCAAGCAGTGTCAGCATAAGCTAATTAATATTCATGAGCTCCGCCTTCTCTGTGTAGTGATGTCACAATCCATCTCTATAGACAGCAGAAGCACAATTGCTTTCAGTTCTTGCTAAGCTAACAATGTGCTATACTAATTAGCACAAAAACACAAACAAACTTAGGGTAAAATAGTCAATTTTTATTAATTAGAATAATTTTTATCAATACTTTTTGATCTGCAGCGTAAGTATATTGAATTTATATATTTAAGCAGTTAGACAAATGAGTCTTAGAAGGAAATAAACTTACACTTCCTATTTTTGTAACACATATTTTAGGACAAGGAAGTCGTGAGATGAGACCATTGATCTTTCGAGGTGCCGCCCCATGAGGTCAGCAGTAAATCTGTGTTTCCTATATTTGATTCAGAGCATCACGCTGCTTTAATTTCCATGTTTATGAGAACCTGAGTGCAGCAGTTTTGGGCCTACATATTAATTAAACTTCCCCCTTAGGATATTTTGTGTACTAGATCAAATATATGTAAATACTTCCGGATTGCGGCATTTTTGAAGTCTTTAATGTGTTTATTGATTCTGTTTTCCAGGAAATATGTTCTTCTCAGCATTATGAAGCGGCGTGGATCCATAAACGTTGGCGTTGGATGTATGTATTAACGTTTAAGTGAACCAAAAGTAACTGATTCAAGCAGATTTGGGGCGGTGGGGGTGGTCGGACGTCCTGTCAGTGTTGCTCTACAAACACCTCCCCCGTTTCCCCATCGAACGCATAGCAGATTACAAGTGAGTGCTTTGCCAGTAGCAAACTCTGCTCTAGATTTGCCAGTGTGCTCATTTCCATGGAAACCCCTCGTTTGCATCACACGCTCGCATGTGGCGGGTTTCATCGCTCCTGTGCTCAGCGTGCGCCGGCGAGCGCTGAGTCACACGTTTCTCGAAAACCGCATCTGAAGACAGACAGTGGCGCTGCTCCAATCGTGGTTAATGGGGAAATCGGAGCGGTTCTTGATCAAATCACATCTTTAGTTGTTTATTTTGATGCGGCGAGTAAGTAAATTACACCTTATCTAGTGTGAGGAGGAAAAGAAGTCTAAATTTGCTAAAGTGGTGGACGAATAACTAATGAACTGTTTTCAGATTGCAATTGATTTTCTCTGACAGCAGTGGTAAGAAAATGCAGCGTTTACCAAACATACACCATTAGAGGAAAAAGGACTTGGAGGAAAAAGGCTTTTAAGAAATTTCACAAAGCTCTTTTCTATACAATAGCAATTCACAGTGACTGCACCAGTCACCAAAAAAAACCCACCAAAAATAAATAAATAAATGAAAAGTCAATAAAATATATAAACAAACAAAAACATAAATAAAAATGTACATCTAAGTACCATAAAAGTTGTTCCTATGTTATTTACTATTATTTATATTAATATTTAAGCAGTTGTTACACATCAGTATGTGTTTTGCTTGAATATTTTAATATTTTATTTGTAGTTATATAATTAATTATAGGGTAAGTGTGTGTATGTATCATATTTGTAAGTATTTATTTTTTATTTCTAATGTCAAAATAATAATATAAATAAAGTGATATCATTATTACTTTTTTACATTATTTTTTATATTAATATTTAAGCAGCTGTTCAGTGAATGTGTGTGTATAATTATTTTATTATTATAATAAAAGATGAATTACGCTTTACTATTATAAGGATGTAATATTCATTACATCTATATAAAATAAAAAATGTAATATTAATAATAATTGTATGAAACATATATATATATATATATTTATATGTGTGTGTGTATATATATATATATATATATATATATATATATATATATACATACATATATACATATATAATTAAAATAATTTAATATGTATTATTTTTAAAATAATTTAAATAAAATGTTTCCATGAGTCAATATTTATTTATATGTGGAATATATATATATATAACAATAATAACTAATAATAATAATAATAATAATAACATATTAATGTATATATATTAATAATATATTAATGCATTACACACACACATAATTTAATTTAAAATGTTGTTTTAAAATTAAAAATTTAAATTCAAATTGTTTAATTTGAAAAAAATATTTTACATATATATATGTGTGTGTGTGTGTGTGTGTGTGTGTTATTATATGTATATAATTATCAAAATAATAGTAATTATAAATGTATAAGTGTGTGTGTGTATAGTAATATATAATGTGTATATATATATATATATAATTATATATATATGTGTGTGTGTGTGTATAATGTATAATACATTATATATTACTAAATAATAATTATATTAATGTATTACACACACACATTTTATTTTATTTACACACACACTATATTTGAATTATTTTAATTACACACACACACACACACATATATATGTGTGTGTGTGTATATGTATGTATGTCAATATATTAATTTATATTACAATTTATAATTATGTAATGCAATATTTATATTTTTATATTAGTTATAATTTCTGACACCTTTAAATTCTAGTCTTTCTGTCACACAAAGCTATCATATGGCTTCAGAAGACTTAGAATATAATTTACAGATCATATGGGCCACTTTATATGCTGCTTTTATAGTGCAGTGATAGATAGATAAAGTAATGCGGCACATCAGCGCCGTACCCTGTTAGACTCGAGCTTGAAGATTATATCTTTGTCAGTATGCTGTTGGAGAAAGAGAGAGATGTCATGCTTTTCTACATATTTACTTAGTAGCTCAGGGTAGAATGTATTTTTCATTAGGTCTGAATGAAAATAGCGTCTTCCCGGCCCCCGTGGACATCCGCTGTTTTTAATTTGCAAATTGGAAAATGCATCTTGCCCATTTTGTCACTCCTGTACTCTTCTATTGTGGTGGAAATCAATCTGACTGTAGAATGAAAAAGGGATGGAGAGAGAGAGAGAGAGAGAGAGAGAGAGAGTGAGGTGGAGTTGAGTAAAAGCCTGAAGGATGTGTGATTACTTTAAAAAACACACCGACTGAGAATTCCCCGCACCATCCTTGTGGTTTTCCTGAGCTCTTGTCAATCAGCACCTCAGGCTGAGACTTGAGTGGTGGTCCCATCATGTCACTCATCACCTCCTAGAGCCAATCGCAAAATAACCTCGTCCCCTAAGGGCCAATGGGATGGCAGCGTTTCAAAAGGAGCAGGTGTAGGCTATGTAGGACACTGTAGCTTTTTGCCGCTTTGCTGAAAGTGGAACCTCAGCATATTCTGGCACTTCAAAACCAAACAAATGTTCAAACACATTAATTAGGGCTTTGTGTTTGCATCGGTTTTTATTTGTATTGTTTGTGGTGCTCAAAATATGGCTGTCAGTTTTTTTTTTTTTTTTTTTTTTTTTTTTTTTTAACTTTTAGCTGTTTGATTTTTAAATTAATAACTCAGTGGCTAAATCGGCACTGAATTTATTTTAAGTTAATTTATTTTATTGATATAATTTTAAGTTAAATTAAAAATGTATTAATTAATTTATTTATTAAATTAAATAATTTATTATAATTAAGCCAAAATAATATTAAAAATAGAATGATTCTATTATAATATTCAAGCAGCTGTTATATGCATATATACACACATGCACACAAATGTCTATCTATCTATCTATCTTTCTATAATGTAAATAAAGATATATTATATATATATATATGTTAAAATGACAGCTATGTATATATAGCTGTCAGTTTAACATGTTAATTTAGTGTGGTTAAGCATTGATTTTTTTTATGATTTACTTTTATGATTTTACATTTGTCCATTCTTTTTTTTTTAAATTAATAATTCAGTGGCTAAATCTGCATTGAATTTTTAAAAATTTTGTCCTTTAATTTTAAAGTAAATTAACATGTAATTTAATTTTAAATCCAATTTATTGTAATACGCCAAAGTAATATTCTAAATAAAATTACATTTTATTAAATATTTATATTATAATATTTAAACAGTTGTCCACTGAATGTGTGTGTGATATACACTACCGTTCAAAAGTTTGGGGTCAGTAAGACTTGTAATAGTCTTTAAAGTAGTCTCTTTTGCTCATCAAGGCTGCATTTATTTGGTTAAAAATATAGAAAAAAAACAGTAATATTGCAAAATGTTTTTACAATATAAAATAATGTTTTTTATTTTAACATACTTTAAAATAGAATTTATTCCTGTGATGAAAAACTGAATTTTTATCAGCTGTTACTCCAGTCTTAAGTGTCACATGATCCTTCAGAAATCATTCTAATATGCAGATTTATTATTAGAATGATCAATGTTGGATAATATCAACAGTTGTGCTGCCAAATATTTTTTGGAACCTGTAATTTTTTTTTTTTTTCAGGATTCTTTCATGAATAACAAGTTTAAAAAGTACAGTGTTTATTCAAAATATAAATATTTTATAACAATGTAAATTATTTATTATTAACTTTTAATAAACTTTTAATTATTAACTTAATACATCCTTGGTGAATAAAAGTATTAATTTCTTAAAAAAAAAAAAAAAAAAAGAAACAATAAAAATGTACTGACCCCAAACTTTTGAACGGTAGTGTATATGCAAATAGTATCTATCTGTCTGTCGTATTATAATGTAAAATAAAAACTTGTTGAATAATTGTTTTTAAAAAGACATTATAGTGTCAGAATTAGCCACTGAATTATTGAATTAAATGAACAAGTATGGCTAAATGTGTTTATCTATCTATCTATCTATATATATATATATATATATATATATAATATCTATTTAAAAATTATTCGTCTCTTTCTATTTTATTTGTTTAGCATTTTAGATAGATAGATAGATAGATAGATAGATAAATAAATTGATAGAATGATTGATAGATATTTTCTAAAGCTTTTTAGATATAATATAAAAAATATGTATTTATAATGCATATAGAATGTTTTTAAAAATAATAATTAAAACAATAATTAATATCTATTTAAAAATTATTCATCTCCCTTTCTTTTATTTATTTAGTTAGCAGTAGTCTAACGCTTATGTAAAGTGTATCTTTAAAAAAACAATACAAATACGAACTTCGGCATAATTTAATAACACTGGTAAATAGATATTCATGATGTCATATATACCCATTTTCCTTACTGTACGTTATAATGATGTGATGCTGAAATTCACTTAAAACAACTTAGCATTTAAAAATGCTAAGATTTTTGGATTTTTTTGTATTTAAACAAAATAGAATAGAATTTTAATATCATTTATCAGTTATCACTCATAACGCTAAAACAATTAACAGCCAGAATTTTAATGTCAGCACATTTCTAAATGACATACACAATTAACCGGCATATTGTGTAACTGATTTGATTACATTTTGACTTGACTGACAACCCTATTTCTAAAGAGCTTCTTTCTTGTCATTATTACTCTTCACTTTCGTCGACTTCTCTTCCCGAACTTCCCGACGCAGGCCTGGAGGCCTTGTGTGCCGGAGTGAAGGACAGAGAAAGCGCATGGGAGAGTAAAGCAAGGGAACAGAGAGGGGAGAGAGGAGACAGCAGAGGGGAACATCCTTTGTTCTCAGTGGGTGTTTTTGTCATTTTTGTGAATATTATTAGCACCTCAATTGAGGGCGAGTGAGGGATGTTCTGTTTGAAGCCTCCAACGATGACTTCGGTGTGACCTTGAGGTAGACGGCGTCTCCTTTTTTCCTCTCAGAACCTGTTTTGCAAATCCCACTAGCGATGGCTCTCTTTTTTTTAAAAACAGGATTCAGTCACCACCACATACATATTGGTCATTAGTTAGCAGCAATTACTGTGTAATGGGGTCCTCAGACAGGCTGGCTAGTGTATTCAGTTGATTATCCTCTCCTGAGAAACCTTATACATTTCTATTAAGTTCCTATTGCATGCCATCGATCATCTTTTAAAAGCTCTCGCCGTCCGCTTTGGGTCCATCAATAGTTTTGGAATGGAACTTTGCATGTAATTACTTGGACTGATTAGAAGTAACTTTGGCCCTGGAGTATATCAAAGAAATTGGGGTTGCTCAAACGTATCAAAACTGATAAAAACGCTGTTTTCTGCGTGCAGGATTTCACTTTGTGTTGCTGACCAGTTTTACCCAAACGCTTATGACTTCTGAATACACAAGTAGGTGAATTTCTAGTTTTGCTACTGAAAAAAAGCTGACTGTTAAAGGGGACATCGGATGCAAAATTCACTTTTACATAGTCTTTGGATATAAATGTGTCTTAGCAGTGTGTGGACACAAACACCCTACAATGATAAAAATACATTTACACCTTTTTCTGATCCCCCCCCCAAAACCAAAATAGTTTCATTTTTTAAGCCGCAAATTAAGTTTTGATTTTCTGAGCAGTATGATGTCATACTGCTCAGGCCCCGCCCACAACCGCTGTCAGACTGTCCCGTATTAGCATATTTCCACCCTCAGGCAGTTGTATGCTGTCTGCTATTTTCTCCACGCTCAAGCAGCTGTAGTGACAACATCTTGTAAGCAACGCAGGTGTTTTGTAGAGGGTCTTCATTTTGTCCCACTGAGGTTGCAGTGGATTAGTTTTGTTTTTAATGGCAACGCGTCACCGAATACACAAAAAACGAAAGAGAACCAACCCGAAATGGGTTGCTGTGAACGGAGCTGTTTTTGACAAGGTAACAAGGGTGTTTCACACCACTGAGGACGCAGTAGATTAGTTTTGTTTTTGATGTTAATGTGCCACCGAATCCGCAAAAAAAAAAAGAGGGGGGCAGGGTAAGCAATAGCTCATTATCATTTAAAGAGCCATGCACTGAAATGGGTTGCTGTGAACAGAACTGTTTTTGACAAGGTAAAAAGGGTGTTTTACACCACTGAGGACGCAGCAGATTAGTTTTGTTTTTGATGTTATTGCACCACCAAATACACAAGAAATGAAAGAGAAGGGCGGGGTAAGCAGTAGCTCATTATCATTTAAAGAGACGTGCACCGAAACGGGTTGCTGTGAACAGAGCTGTTTTTGACAAGGTAAAAAGGGTGTTTTACACCACTGAGGACGGAGTAGATTAGTTTTGTTTTTGATGTTAATGTGCCACCGAATGCACAAAAAAAGAAAGGGAGGGGCAGGGTAAGCAGTAGCTCATTATCATTTAAAGAGACGTACACCGAAACGGGTTGCTGTGAACAGAACTGTTTTTGACGAGGTAAAAAGGGTGTTTTACACCACTGAGGACGCAGCAGATTAGTCTTGTTTTTGATGTTATTACACCACCAAATACACAAGAAATGAAAGAGAAGGGCGGGGTAAGCAGTAGCTCATTATCATTTAAAGACACATGCACCGAAACGGGTTGCTGTGAACAGAGCTGTTTTTGACAAGGTAAAAAGGGTGTTTTACACCACTGAGGACGGAGTAGATTAGTTTTGTTTTTGATGTTAATGTGCCACCGAATGCACAAAAAAAGAAAGGGAGGGGCAGGGTAAGCAGTAGCTCATTATCATTTAAAGAGACATGCACCGAAACAGGTTGCTGTGAACAGAGCTGTTTTTGACAAGGTAAAAAGGGTGTTTTACACCACTGAGGATGCAGTAGATTCGTTTTGTTTTTGATGTTAGTGCGCCACCGAAATACACGAAAAACAAAAGAGAAGAGCGGGGTAAGCAGTAGGTCATTATCATTTAAAGACACATGCACCGAAACGGGTTGCTGTGAACAGAGCTGTTTCTGACAAGGTAAAAAGGGTGTTTTACACCACTGAGGATGCTGTAGATTAGTTTTGTTTTTAATGTTATTGTGCCACTGAATACACAAAAAACGAAAGAGAAGGGCAGGGTAAGCCGTAGCTTATTATCATTTAAAGAGACATGCACCAAAACAGTCTGTCTGTCTAAACGTCTGCGTTTAGCTCTAAATGGCGTTTTTGATAATTGGCATATTATGTAACTGATTAGATTACATTTTGACTTGACTGACAACCCTATTTCTTAAGAGCTTCTTTCTTGTCATCATTCCTCTTCATTTTCGTTGACTTCCAAGACAAAGTAAAAGGTAAAAGACTGTTTACAAAAAAAATCAGAAAAAAAAATTAGCGAAATTGCTCCAAAATCCTGATCTGAAACTAACGATATGCCATATGCACTCCGAAGTCCCGAACTGAATCAAATGATTCGTGATCCATGCTACGAAGTTTCAATATAAAGCAATGGATTCGCTCCGAAGTTCCGATCTCAATCAAATTATTTAGATCAGAACTGAATAATTATTTGAGAACCGGCATTTCAGATCAGGACTCGGAGTGCGGATCACAGATCATGTGACTTAGATCGGAACTCCACCTATCGCATTTGATTTAGATCGGGACTTCAAACCGTGTATCGCAAATCATTTGATTTCAATCATTCAATTTGCTAAATGATTTACGAACCTCTTCTGATAAAAAAAAAAAACAAATGATTCATAATACATGCTTCAAAGTCCAGATCTGAAACAAATGGTTCATGATACGCAAAGTTCCAATCTAAATCAAATTATTCACGATATGCATTTGTAGTCCCGATCTAAGTCAAATGATTCGCAAACATGCTTCGAAGTCGCAATCTAAATCAAATGATTTGCGATACGCAATCCAATTGAAGTGCTTCGAAACAGTGAATCATTTTGTAACACAGTGATTTAACTGATTCGGAGTTACGAAAAGCTCCATTTCACCCATCACTACATTCTTTTTAAAATCATTACAAGCGATGCTGAAATTTGAAAATGAATAGCCCTTTTAATTTGATCTGGTTTTTGCTAGTGAATCGCGAGAAATTAATGATCGAAGTCATGACTCAGTTGTCCTCTTTTTGTGTCTTCAACCATGTTTACACAACACTTTTAGTACTAGTACTGGCTTAGCTCGCTAGTTTTATGACTTTAACTGAAATAAGCGAAAAAGGTATGATGTTTTTTGTATCATTGAATTTTGCGTGAAAAGATATGTGGTTATTGATACAGTTAAACTCTTATTTTATAGATACTTTGTCTTTGAATAATTCAGGCACTTTTCAAGTACCTCCTCAAGTACCTTTTGCTATTTTCAAGGGTTTTCCAGGCCTTAAATTTCAAAAAGTCAAATTCAAGTACTTCAAGCACTTTAAGCACCTTGTACAAATACTGTTAAAACTGTTGCTTCTGGCCAAAATACAAATCCATTACCATAATAATGCTTCCTTCGGTCAAAAAGTCCATTCCCTGTTGCCCTCTCACATCAAAATCCACAGACATATTTGTTTTTTGGACTGTTTTCAGTTGTAAACAATGCTTGATTTCTCTCCTGATTCAGAAAAGAAGACTTTTTTACTGGTGAAACCAATATTATGGAAAGAGGACTCATATTTTAGTTGGAAGTAATGGTTTGAAATTAAAAACATCTTAACAGTAGGTTTGTTTCTTAGAATTGCACAGATTTTTGCTTCAAAAGATGTTAATTGATGGACTGGAGTCATATGGATTGCTTGTGAATTATTGTGATGTTTTTATCAGCTGTTTAGACTCTCATTATGATGGCACCCATTCACTGCAGAGGATCCATTCATGTAATGCTAAATTTCTCCAAATCTGTTCTGATAAAGAAATAAACTCATCTACATCTTGGATGGCCTGAGGGTGAGGGCATTTTCATCCAGCTGTCATTTATTATTTAACTCCAAAGAACTGTTTATTGTAAATTTCTCCTTAGAATTTCTCCTTCTTATTATATTTGATGTTATACAGAAGCCTGTAGCTGATTCACATTCAAAGCTGTGGTGCTGACGTTCAGGACAGCTGCTGGATCAAATAAGGTCTGCGTTGCGTCCCGTCTTGGACATTAAGTCCAAGTCTGGTGGTCCATTCGAACAAGGTACAATTTTTCTTCTAGCTTCTTACAAATATTCTTGGCTTCTGATGATGAATTGCTTGTGAATTCCCTAATTTGTAAGTCGTTTTGGATAAAAGCATCTGCTAAATGATTGAATGCAAAGGAAAAAGAAAAATCATATCTCATCAGGCACAGTGAAGTGAACCAAAAACCATTGTTTTAGTTTCAGAGTCGTTCAAAGCATGAGAAAGAAAACAGTGAAAAATTACCCAGAGCAGTCATAAATAAGCTAATTAAGTTATTGTAAATGTTGACTCGACAGTTAGTACATTTTTTTTTGTGTGATGCTGATAACCAGAATTTACTACTTAGGGGTTTTTTAACAAAATCAGTATTTTAATTGACATTTTAATTATGATTTTTATTCACATTCATACATTTTTTGCCCAAAAAAAAAAATTTTCGTTGCTTCATAAAATTACGGTTGAACCACTGATGTCACGTGGACTATTTTAATGATGTCCTTACTACCTTTCTGGGTCTTGAATGTGTCAGTTGCTTTGCTGTCTATGCAGGGTCAGAAAGCTCTCAGATTTCATCAAAAATACCCGAAAGTGTGTTCCGAAGATGAACGAAGGTCCTGCGGGTTTGGAACGACATGAAGGTGAGTAATCATGTCAAAATGACTGCTTCCCGTCGAACTTCTCTGGAAAACTTGAAGGCGGTGAGATCAGTGTGCGTCTTAATATCAACTGTGAGAAAGAACAAAATGTGAAGTACTGAAATAACCAGTCAGACCAGCTTATCTTATCTGAACTAATCAAAATCACAGGAAGACAGATCAGTTTAGAGAGTTGCAGTCTATCAGAGGCAGGTGTCAGGGATGGCAGCGGGTGTAGGACAGGACGTAGCCGCGTCCTGACAAAGCGGCGCTTGAGAGAAATGGAAATAATGACACTGCAGAGACCCTGTTCTATCACTGAAAAGGCAGGCTTCTCCCCTCTCCGACTCCCATCTCTTTTCTCTAGAGGGCTGATTTCGCTGCGTTAAATTTCTGTCACCCTCTTGGAAGCTCAATGAAAGGAAATAGAGCTGGAGGGAAGCTCCGATTTTTGATGGCACGGCTGATACGCTTGCACGTGCCGGGCCGCTCGAGGAACAGGCAGTGAACTGTCTCTCTGAGACGGGAGCTGGAAATAAAATGCCATAATCTATTGTAAAGGAACTTTATTCATAATGCTATTTGTTTTGAGGTTTTCTTACTCCCCTCAGTCTCATTTGTAGCTGATTAATTGATATTTGCTTAAAAATCTCCTCAACTGTTGATTAATTTTTGTAGTTTTGCTCCTAGATCTGGGCAATATGATATATTCACAGTGATTTTGATACTAATATAATAGAGTGTTAAATATGTTGTATTAATAGTATTTTTAGGTTGAAATTTCAGATTCAAACTTAAATTTGATTTATTTTTGGGAGCAAATTCAGTAAATCCATTCCTAATGGATTCATCACTCAGAAGGCAAGATGTGTCATTTTTTATATTAAAATGTTTTTAGTAAGAATATATGTTACTAAATATTGCTGTTTATCAGGGTTATTATAGTCAGAGGTGGATAGCCAAAAACTGTACTCAAGTAAAAGGTCAAGTACACTGTAAAAAATAAAAAAATAATTAAAAAAAAATACAACTTAAAAAAGTTGTTTCAGCTTAAAAAAAAGTGTTCGTGCTGCCTTAAATTTTAGGTTTACTAAACTCAAATATCCACGTTTTCATGTAATACAAGTTAACATTTCATGTTCACTAAACTTAAAATTTTAAAGCAGCACGAACACTTACTTTTTCAAGTTGAATTTTTTTAAAGGTTTTTTTACATTGTATTTATATATAAATTACTCAAGAAAGAGTAAAAGTAACAATCCTAATAGTTACTTGAGCAAGAGTAAAATAGTATCCAATGAAAAATCGAGTTACTAGCTACTTTCGATATATATCAGGGGCATTTCTTCAATTCTTACTTGAGGGCAATTTTATAACTACCTTAAATCATCATATTCAAAAAACAAATGTCTTTACACTGTAAAAAAAAAAAAAAAAAAAAAAAAAATGTTGAGTCATCTTTAATTTGTTACCTCGCTGCCTTAAAAATTTAAGTTCAGTCAACTCAAAATATGTTTAGTCAACTTGAAATGTTCACTTTTGTGACAACTTGATATTTGAGTTGATTCATCTTACAATTTTAAGGCAGCCGGGTAAGAAACACAGCTTTTAAGTTTAACAAACCAATTTTTTAGTTTAGTCAACTTGAATATCTAAGTTGTCACGTAATAAAACATAACATTTCAAGTAGACTAAACTTATTTGAGTTGACTATAGTCAATAGACACTATAGTCTCACAATTGTGAGGAAAAAAAGTCAGAATTGTGAGATATAAACTTGCAATTGGTGGATTTAAACTCAATTTTGACTTTGATCAATTCTGACTTTTTCTGACTTATTAGAATTGCATATTAACTCACAGTTGTGAATTATAAAGTCAGTATTGTAAGAAAATCAGAATTCAGATTTTTTTTCTCACAATTCTGAGAAAAAAAGTCAAAAGTGCAAGTTTACATCATGCAATTCTGAGAAAAAAAGAGTCAGAATTGCAAGAGAAAAAGTCAGAATTGCAAGATACAAATGTGCATTTCTAAGAAATTAAGTCAGAATTGTGTGATATAAACTCAAAATTGGTAGATTTAAACTCGCAATTCTGGCTTTTTTTCAGAATTGCATATTAACTCAGTTGTGAGTTATAAAGTCAGAATTGCGAGACGAACTCACAATTCTGAGAAATACTGACAATTTTTATTCAATTCTGACTTTTTTTCTTGCAATTCTGACTTTATAACTCGCAACGGCGAGTTAATATGCAGTTCTGAGAAATAAAGTCATAATTTTATGATATAAACTCGGAATTGCGAGATTTAAACGTGCAATTCTTTTTTTTTTCTCAGAATTGCATATTAACTCGCAGTTGCGAGTTATGAAGTCAGAATTGAATTGACTTTGAATAAACTTGCAGTTCTGAGAAAGGTCACAATCCTGAGAAATAGTCATAATTGCGAAATATGAACTCGCAATTCTGACTTTTTTTCTTGTAATTGTAAATTTATATCTCGCAATTCTGACTTCATGATGCGATTGTGAGTTTATATCTCACAGTTCTGAAAAAAGAGGTCAGAATTGTAAGATAAAAAGTGGCAATTACCTTTTTTATGTTTTAATGAGTGGTGGAAGCAGGCTTCCATAATGAATAATAACAATATAGACATAAAAATGCCCTTTTTAATATGATATATAATGAATTTTTACAAAATGCTAATATAGCTCTATCGCCTAAGTGCATTTAGTATTTTAAATAAAAATTTTACATAAAAATGATGGCACGTTTCATAAGTAAAAGTTCTTGAAAAGCAATTTAGTTCTTGGAGGGGGAATAAAAAGGGATTAGATTGGAAAAAAAATAAATTGCATCTCATCAGGCACAGTGAAGTGAACCCAAAATCATTGTTTTAATAACTGAGTCTTACAAAGCATGAGAAAGAAAACACTGAAAAATTACCCGGAGTGTTCAAATCCATATTGCCAGCCAGGCATTGGAGTGTAATCACTGATGCACACAGATCCTTCGCGTGAGCCGATGAGATTCTGCTGCGTGAAGTTTCTCACAAATGAAAAGTAAATAAATTGGAGCTTTTTGGGGTGGAAGTATCACAACAGAGTTTCTCTAAAATGAAATATTCCATTTCAGTGCGTTAGCAGAATATTTTACATGACAGCAGTTGCTTTTCGGTAAGTTTAAATACCATAGTCTGACCTCAAGGTCAAAGTCATTTGAATTTTTAATGTTTCTGTATATATTCATTTGACATCTCGTGCATCTCGTGTGGTTTTCTGTGCGGTTTAATAAACTGAGGATTTGAGACAGGAGAAAATTAAAAAGCAATTTAAAAAAGCATATAAATACATAAATACATAATACATGTTTATTTTCCCTGCTGATTGAAAGGCTGAAATTCATCAAACCACTTCAGACTCAAGAAATGATTGCAAATTGTAAACATGTAAACGTTTATGCTAGTTCAAGCTATTTATTTTTTATTTCACTGAGTTTCAATCACTCTAAAGCACTAATTATTTATTTATTTATTATTTGCTTATAACCTACTTCAAATGATTATTTAAAAAATGCACTGTATACTTACAAATAACCATATATGACAAAAAAAATAATAAAATATTATAATAAACTGAATAAATATTATTCATTTCAAACAGTGTAGTCAAGGTTTCTCACTTTTGAAATGAATTATTATTTCCAATTAAATATTTTAATTTAAAAAACAACTCGGTATGACGGCATTTGTTTTAATCTGCTCTAAAAATACGTGTAAGCAAAACAATATGCTTTATTTTCACCCTGCTGTAAAAGAACTTTGAGTGAGTCAGGCCAAATATCAAGCCAAATAGACTTGAGACCAAAGTTTAGGCTCTTAGAAAAAGCCCAGGGGTTGAGAGTTTGAAAAGTTGGCAGGACACTGCCACTCTCCTATACATTATAAGACAATAGTACAGCTCAAAGGCACAAAGAAGGGAAGAAAGTAAAGGAGCATAGTGTGCTGAAGCATTCGTACGCGGCTCAGGTAATTACAGCATCTGTTAAGAGTTTTACAGATTGTTTTTCATCTCCACATGGTCGCCACTCCTGAAAACCAATTACCTCGGGTGGAGGGGCAGTGAGTTTGCAGTGAGAAAAACGCAAAAATCACTGAACTTGCTTGAGACCTGTTTTTTTGTATGTGCTGAGTGAAACAATTGTGTATTATTTTTGGCTGTTTAGGTATACCAATCCCATTTCATTTGGCAAAAAGTCTGATTTGAATGCTAGCAAAAATATTTTAACATTTTTTGCTTAATTTTACCAAATTATAGCTTGATTAGTAGCGATGTGCAATAAAAACGTTGATATTTGCCTTGAGTTTTTCTCCACAGATCTCTAGCAAATAAATGGTTAAAAGGTTTCACATTCATATGACAAAACAAAAAAGATTTTTTTATAAGCTAGAAATTAATTCAATTCAATTCAAATTTATTTGTATAGCGCTTTTCACGATAAATATCGTTGCAAAGCAACTTTACACCAAATTGACATTTTTACAATATATGTAGTAGTAGCTTGATGTACATATGGCAGAGATGTGTGGTAAAGATCAATTAATGACGTAATCAAACAGACAAAGAACACTATAAATTAGTAGCAGAATTCGGTAGTGCTGTATGTTGTTTCAGGGTTGGCATCATCTGAACTCCTCTGTGGGGTTGTCATCATCTCTTCTTAAGTGTTCTGGATCCAGACTGGAGCTTGTGAATTCCTAGTTACCACGGGATGTCAATCGCATGGCAGAAACACAGAACAAATAGTAACATAATTAGCGTAGCTGCTGTTCAAACTAAGAAAAGAAAGATTTGTTAAACCAGAGCTAAAAGATTAATAATGAACATTTGATCGGATATAACTGCAGGAAAAATTTATGAGATGCATTATTTGAATGCTTGGCTAAAAAGATGAGTCTTTAATCTAGATTTAAACAGAGAGAGTGTGTCTGAACCCCGAACGTTATCCGGAAGGCTGTTCCAGAGTTTGGGTGCCAAATGTGAAAAAGCTCTACCTCCTTTAGTGGACTTTGCTATCCTAGGTACTACCAACAGTCCAGAGTTTTGTGACCTTAGGGAGCGTGATGGATTGTAGCGTGGTAGAAGACTAGTTAGGTACACAGGAGCATATAAGAAGTAATATTTTATAGCTGATGCAAAACCTAATAGGTAGCCAGTGCAGAGACTTTAAAATTGGGGTAATATGATCATATTTTCTTGATCTGGTAAGGACTCTAGCAGCTGCATTTTGGACTATCTGTAGCTTGTTTATTGAAGATGCAGGACAACCACCTAGTAGTGCATTACAGTAGTCCAGTGTAGAGGTCATGAATACGTGAACTAGCATCTGAAACAGGTAACATGTTTTGCAGCTTGGCAGTGTTTCTAAGATGGAAGAATGCTGTTTTTGTAACATGAGAAATATGATTTTTAAAAGGCAAGTTGCCATCTAATATAACACCCAGACTTTTGACTGTAGTGGAGGTAACAGTACATCCGTCTAGTTGTAAATTGTAAGTCAAAAGATTCTGTGTATTGTTTTTTGGTCCAATAAGTAATACCTCTGTCTTATCTGAATTTAATAGCAGAAAATTATTGGTCATCCAATCTTTTACATTTTTAACACACTCTGTTAACTGCGATAGTTTAGAAGTTTCATCTGGTCTTGTTGAGATATATAGTTGAGTTTAATCAGCGTAACAATGGAAACTAATCCCATGTTTTCTAATAATATTACCAAGGGGCAGCATGTATATTGAAAATAGTAGAGGACCTAGAACAGATCCTTGTGGCACTCCATACTTCACTGGTGATAACTGAGATGACTCCCCATTTGCAAATGTGTCCTAAATGCACATAACTAAATAATATTCAAACTTTTTGTTTATCATAATTCTGCCAAATTATAGCTTGATTAGAAGTGATGTCCAATCAAAATGCACTGTAAAAAATATTCTGTAAAATTTATGGTAAAAACCAGCAGCTGTGGTTGCCGGAATTTTACCATAAAAAATACGGTAGCAACATTTAATGTTTTGCGGTTTTCACTTAAATTTACAGGTAAATACTGTAATTTGATTAACTGATATAATGTTAATGTACCAACCTATTGAAGTACTGAAATCTGTTTTGTACCTTTGTAATACACTGATAACCACCAAAAACAGGTGGTGATAAAGTCAAATGATGAACCAAAGCTCATCACAAACAGCTTTTTTAACATATATATTAACATATAGAAAGTGCACAGTGTCATTTACACAAACACTAAACACCATCATGGTAACACATGAAACTGAAATAATGCATAAACATTAATTTAACAACATTAGATGTAACATAGAACCCTAATGTACAAAACAGCTAAGAAAAAACTAAGAAGAAAGGGTTATTTCAACAAAAAAAAACTTTTTTTTACGTTTTTTTACGGTAAATTTTACAGCCTTTTACCGTTAACCATGTAACAGGTTTTTACTGTAGCATTTTTACAGTATTTTTACCGTTAAATTCACAGTGATTTCTTACAGTGTGTTGATATTTACCTAGATATTTTTCTCCACAGATCTCTAGCAAAAAAAGTTAAAAGTTTCTACGTGACAAAAAAAGATTTTTTTAGAAGTCTGATTTGAAAGCTTGCAATGTGTGTCTTAAATGCACTAAACGAAATAATGTTTTAACTTTTTCTGCATAATTTTACCAAATTATAGCTTGATTAAAAGTGATGCACAATAAATTTGAATAAAAAAGTTCAACTTTTTTTTTTTTTTCCCCACATATCTCTAGCAAATAAATGGTTAGAATTTTCCACAATCATATGACAAAAAGAAAAAATCTATTTTTTTTTAGAAGTCTGATTTGTAAGCTAGCAATATGTTTGTTCTAAATGCACATAACTAAATATTATTTTAACATTTTTTGAATAATTTTTCTAAATTATAGCTTGATTAGAAGCAATGCGCTGTAAAAACGTTAATATTTACCTTGATTTTTTTTCTTTTCTTCACAGATCTTTAGCAAGTGAATGGTTACAAGTTTTCATTCATATGGCAAAAAAGCAAACAAACAAAAAAATCTGATTTGAAAGATAGCAATGTGTGTCTAAATGCACATAACTAAATAACATTTACATTTTTTTTTTGCATAATTTTACCTAATTATTAGAAGTGATGCGCAATAAAAATGTTGATATTTACCTTGAATTTTTCTCTGTAGATATATAGCAAATAAATGATTAAAATATACGTTTCTACATTTATATGACAAAACCAAAAAAAAAAAATTTTTTTTTGGAAGTCTAATTTGAAAGCTACCAATGTGTGTGTCTAAATGAATTATATCATGATTATAGCTTGATTAAAAGTGATGCGCAATAGAAAGTTGATATTTACCCTTTTTTTTTTCTCGACAGATCTCTAGCAAACAAATGGTTAACTTTCCACATGTGACAAAAAGAAAAAAATATATTTTTTGGTAGAAGTCTGATTTGAAAGCTAGCAATGTGTGCCTTAAATGCACATAACAACAAAATATTTTAACATTTTTCCATAATTTTACCAAATTACAACTTAATTAGAAGTGTTGTGCAATACAAATGTTGATATATACCTTGATTTTTCCTTGATTTTGCTTTGCATTTTTAGAAGTTTGATTTAAAAGCTAGCCAATGTGTATCCTAAATGCACATAACTAAATAATATTTCAACATTTTTGCATTATTTTACAAAATTATAGTTTGATAGTTAGAAAGAGAGAAAAAAAGCATTTTGTCATAAATCCATATAACTACATAATGTTTAACATTTTTTTTTTGCATAAGTTTACCAAATTATAGCTTGATTAGAAGTGATGCGCAATAAAAATGTTGATATTTACCTTGGTTTACCTTGACTTTTTAGAAGTTTGATTTGAAAGCTAGCAATGTGTGTCCTAAATGCGCATAACTAAATAATATTTAAACTTTTTGGCATAAGTTTACCAAATTAAAGCATGATTTGAAGTGATGCTCAATAAAAATGTTGACATTTACCTTGATTTTACCTTGACTTTTAGAAGTCTGATTTGAAAGCTAGCAACATTGTGTGTCCTAAATGCACATAACTAAATAATGTTACTTTTTTTTTTTTTTTTTTTTGCATAATTTAACCAAATTATAGCTTGATTGGAAGTGATGCGTAATAAAAATGTTGGTTTGATTTTACCTTGACTTTTTTTAAAGTCTGATTTGAAAGCTAGCAATGTGTGTGCGTCCTAAATGCACATAACTAAATAATATTTTAACTTTTTTGCATAAGTTTACCAAATTAAAGCTTAATTAGAAGTGATGCTCAATAAAAATGTTGACATTTACCTTGATTTTACCTTGATTTTTGGAAGTTTGATTTGAAAGCTAGCAATGTGTGTGTCCTAAATGCACGTAACTAAATAATATTACTTTTTTTTTTGCATACTATAACCAAATTATAGCTTGACTGGAAGTGATGCGTAATAAAAATGTTGATTTGATTTTACCTTGACTTTTTAAAAGTCTGATTTGAAAGCTAGCAATGTGTCTGTCCTAAATGCACATAACTAAATAATATTTAAATATTTTTTTGCATAGTTTTACCAAATTATAGCTTGATTAGAAGTGATGCACAATAAAAATGTTGATATTTACTTTAATTTTACCTTGACTTTTTAAAAATCTGGTTTGAAAGCTATAGTGTGTGTGTGTCCTAAATACACAAAACTAAATAATATTTTAATATTTTTTGCATAGTTTTACCAAATTATAGCTTGATTAGAAGTGATGCACAATAAAAAGGTTGATATTTACCTTGATTTTACCATGACTTTTTAAAAGTCTGATTTTAAAGATAACAATGTGTATGTCCTAAATGCACATAACTAAATAATATTTTAACATTATTTGCATAATTTTACCAAATTATAGCTTGATTAGAAGTGATGCACAATAAAAATGTTGATATTTACTTTAATTTTACCTTGACTTTTTAGAAGTCTGATTTGAAAGCTAGCAATATGTATGTCCTAAATGCACATAACTAAATAATATTTTATCATTATTTGCATAATTTTACCAAATTATAGCTTGATTAGAAGTGGTGCACAATAAAAATGTTGATATTTACTTTAATTTTACCTTGACTTTTTAGAAGTCTGATTTGAAAGCTAGCAATATGTATGTCCTAAATGCACATAACTAAATAATATTTTAACATTATTTGCATAATTTTACCAAATTATAGCTTGATTCAGAAGTGATGCGCAATAAAAATATTGATACTGTACTTACCTTGATTTTACTTTAACTTTTAGAAGTTAGTTTTAGAAGCTAGTAATGTGTGTTCTAAAAATGCGCATAACTAAATTTTTATCATTTTTTGCATAATTTGACCAAATTATAGCTTGAATAGAAGTGATGTGCAATAAAAATGTTCATATTTACCTTGATTTTTTTTCTCCACAGATTTCTAGCAAACAAATAGTTAAAACTTTCCACATTCATATGACAAAAAGAGAAAAAAATAAATAAATTAGGCGTCTGATTTGAAAGCTTGCAATGTGTCCTAAATGCACATAACTAATATTTTAACATCTTTTGCATAATTTTACCAAATTATAGCTTGATTAGAAATGATACACAATAAAAATGCTGATATTTACCTTGCTTTTACCTTGACTTTTTAAAAGTCTAATTTGAAAGCTAGCAATGTGTGTGTCCTTAATGCACATAACTAAAAAATATTTGAACATTCTTTGCATAATTTTTCCCAAATTATAGCTTGTTTAGAAGTAATGCTCAATAAAAACGTTGATATTTACCTTGATTTTTTTCTTCACAGATCTATAGCAGATAAATGGTTAAAAGTTACCACTTTCATGACGAAAAGAAAAAAAAAAAAACAATTTCAAGAAAAAAGTTTTAATAAAATACACAAAATTGCCTGTAATTAAAAACTCTCATGTATGAAATTACATGTTTATACCGTGGTGTAGTTTATTAAAATACCACATATCACGCAATAAGGCAGTCAGTGACACGTTTAATGATCGTCTCATATGAAACGATGCAAAACAAATCCCCACGCCGCGATACTTCCAAAGCATTCTTGTGATTTAATCATCCGCATACGAGTCAACTTTATGTTTTAGATTACGAGAGCAGATAATAAAGTGTAATTCTGCAGCTTGAGAAGCAGGCGTTAAAATTACTGTTCGGTGCGGTGGCACGGGGCTTTAATAAGCTTCTATGAAAAGGCCAGATAGAAATGTTGTTTCCCTGTGACACCAGACACCTTATCAGGGTCAAATAACCACACTTTCATTTATGCATTTTTGCTTCTTAATGAAATGCTGTTGAACAGACAGATAAATGAGAGGAGCTCCCATTAACCGGTGATTAATTGATCTCATTTGTGGCGAGCACAACACTCCCCTCTTTTCCCTCTGACCCCAATCTCTGATTGTCCTTCGCTATCAAAAGAACGACTTTGAGGTTTGTCTCCTCTTCATCTGCCTCCATATATCCTCGGCTGCGACTCGTATGTTTCTGAGAAACGTATAAGCGGATTTGCGCTTATAAAAATGGGAAAAAAAGAGCGAAGATTCATATTGGGGAAAGTGTCGAGCTTTATTCTCCTGGAGCACTGCCTGATCTGCTTTGCGACTCTTGAACTTTTTTTCTATTTTTGCTTTTTTCCCCATAAACCCACCGTGTCTAATTGCCATGGCGTTTTTAATTAAAAGTCAGGGATGTGTGGTTGTTTGTTTGGAAAGAGAATTATCCGTTTCTTCCTCGGCTTTCTCTCTCTCTCTCCGCCGACGCTATCTCCCATCTATCAGGCTAATGAGCGGGAGGGAAGAACCTGCTGGAGGACTTGTTGATATTTGTCCTTCTCCGACTGGCTTTATGAGAGTTTGCGATTAGCGCGCGGCACGTTCGCTGGCTTTTGAAGCTCCAGGACGTTAGCCATCCTGGAAGAAGAACGATAAGGAGATTCTGGTGTTCGGGCTCCTCCGTCGTAAAACAAAGGCGCCGTATGTTAGCGGTAAACATTCAGTTCGGGAAACTTTCAAAGTGACCTTGTCTTTTGATGCTTTGAAGCTGAATACAGCTGGAAAGAAACTAAGAAGGACGCACAAGTACAACAGCCTTAGATATGTGTATCTGACAGCGGATGGGCTCTAGGTATTATTATAATAATAATAATAATAATCGAAATAAACAAATCATATACAGTACCAAAAGATTGTTTGGTTTGTTTTCAACATTCACAAGCCATCCTAGGTGTATTTGACTTTCTTCTCTCAAAGTAAAAAATGTCTTGCCTCTTCCAAGGTTTATAATTGTAGTGAATGGGTGTTGAGATTTTAAAGTCCAATAAAGAAACTAGTTTCAGAAGGCCTTTATTAACCCCCTGGAGTCATGTGGAGCACTTTTTATGATGGATGGATGCATTTTATTGGACTTCAAAATCTCAACACCCATTCACTGCCATTATAAAGCTTAAAAGAGGCGGGATATTTGTAAATATAACTCTGATTGTATTCGTCTGAAAGAAGAAAGTCATATACACCTAGGATTGCTTGAGGGTGAGTAAATCACAGGGTAATTTTTGGGTGAACTGTCCCTTTAATACTATTTAAAAACGTAATTTGCAATAAAGTGTTTGCATGTTAGCAGTAAAAGTGTTAATATGGTTGTTAAGAAGCATAATTTTCATGGATTGTGCTAACAGTTCGCTTATTATATATTCTGGGTTTCAGTTCCATTTCAGGATGAATGTTTTCTGTGGAACTTTTTACCATGATTTCATCATTTATTTGTTTACCAAGGAGACAGCGGCATCACTGAAGAGCTTGAGATGAAATATGAGGTATATGATGCGTGAAGAAAAGAAACATCAAGGTGAATATCATTCGAGAACAGTATATTTTTGAGAGTCATTTCCAATCAACCAGTAATTTTGTCACGTTATGCAAAACGTGTGAAAAGATTATTAATTTATGTCTATTCAGATGCATAAAATGGTATGAAATAAGACTTAGCAAAACAAAAGGAGCTGTTTTGTTACAATGAATTTTAAAATGTCATTTCCAGCAGAGAATGAATATTGATATGCTGATTGGAAGCAGATAATGAATAGTGAAGTTATTTATTTATTTTTTTTGTGGGTAATTAATTTATTTACAAAAAAATTTTTTTTTTTTTTGCTATATTGGAGTACATTTAACAAGAAAATACTATTTTACTTTTTCTACTTCAAACGTTCCTGTTTAATTTAGTTTGTCACTTGCTGTTTCTTTGGTACACTTTCGATGAACTGTAAAATTTACCAACATTTTACCAAATTCACCAAAAGTGTTTTTTTTTTTTTTTTTTTTTTTTTAATTTACATGTTTTATTTACAAAACGATTATTTTGAAGATTATTGGGTATGTTTAAATAACATGAATGAATTAATGAATTAATGAATGAATAAATGCATAAATACATAAATAAAAAGTGTTTTAATCTTTCTGCTTGAAGCTGTGAAATTTATTGTGAAATTAACTAACAGTTTACCAACTTCACCAAGTGTGGAAAAAAAAAAGTGATTTTACAACATTTTTCTCAATGTACCAGCGATATGTTTACTATGTTTACATGTACTTGGTTTTATTTACAGTTATTATTTACAAAGTAATTTTTTTTTCAAAGGTTGTTGGAGAATGTTTTACAAGAAAATATTATTTTAGTCTTTCTACTTTTAAATTCATGTTTAATTCAATGTGTTACTTGCTGTTTTCAGGACTAATTGTGAAATTTTACCAATATTGTACCAAATTTACCAAGAGTGAAAATGACATTTTACACCAGTTTTTTTCACTGTACCTACTGGATTGAGAAAATTGATCAAGATTCTCAATCAGTTGCTCCATAAGAAGTAAATATGAAAAATGGATTGATGGATGGATGGATGGATGGATAAATAAATAAATAAAACAAGCAAACTAAACCAGCAACAACAAAAATAAAATAAAATAAAATGGGTTTTTTTTTTTTTTTTTTTTTTTTTAAGGATCTCAATCAGTTGTTTCAAAGGAACTAAATATGAAAACTCTTCAAGTTCTAATATTCTAACTAATTTAATAACTATTAAATGAATGAATGATTGAATGAATGAATAAAATTAATAAATGAATGAATAAATGAATAACAAGCAAACTAAACCAGCAACAAAAATAAAATAAAATAAATATTTTTTTAACCAAGATTCTTGATCAGTTGCTCCAAAGGAAATAAATATGAAAACACTTCAAGTTCTAAAATTAAAAATAAATAAAATAATAAAAAAATTAATAAATAAAAATAAATAAATAAATTAATTAAAAAAAATTTTTTAACCAAGATTCTCGATCAGTTGCTCCAAAGGAACTAAATAGGAAAACACTTCAAGTTCTAAAATTAAAACTTATTTAATAACTATTAAATTAATGGATAGATAAATAGATGAATAAATGAATGAATAAATAAATAAAACTTTTCAAGTTCTAAAATTCAAACTAATTTAAACTAATTTAATAATTATTAAATTAATGGATAAATAAATATATAAATAAACACGCAAACTAAGCCAGCAGCAATAAAATAAAATAAAATAAAATAAATTAAATTATATATATATATATTATTCTCAATCAGTTGCTCTAGGAGGTAAATATGAAAACTCAGACCAATTTAATAATTATTAAATTGATGGCTAAACAAAACTTGATAAAACAAGCAAACTACACCAACAATAAATAAATAAATAAATAAATAAAACATTTTATTTATTAATTTTATTTTTAAACAAAGATTCTCAGTAGATCCTGTGTCTCAGTCCAGTCCAGCAGAAACTACTAATGGACAAATGACTTTGAGTTTCCCGGGCATCTGGTTCAGTTCCACCCATCAATCATCTCTCGCTCCACTGGTGTACCTGTAAGAGAATTATGAGTTGTTTGAGCATGTACATGAGCGTGTGTGTTCTTTTCAGCGTGTGGGCCAAGCAGCGGGCTTGGTAGAAACAATCCCATGACATTGTAACAGCTGAGCCCCCTCATTTGGGGCCGTTTGGCAGGGCGTCAGGAGCACCAGGTGTCCCCTTTGCACCCAGCGCTTTGAAGCGGGCATGCATGGACGTCCGACCTGGAAAAGACCTTTCTGTCAAAGAGAACAAGGACTGGGCACAGCGTGTGCCGCACATGTGGCTCTCCGTTTTAGCTCATGCCTTTGAGTTTGTGTGTGTGTGTGTGTGTGTTTTATAGACTGTGAGAAATGACTGCAATCTCAGCCCGGAACCGTTGCTGAAAATGTGAGAAATGGTGGCTTAACAGCTGTTATGGAGGGGCTGTTCTCTTTTTCACCCAAGATAGGTTTGTTTTTTTGAGATGAATTTTTTCAAGTGTTGTTTATATTCAGCACATACTTTGCCTCAACAAAATGTTCTGTTTTTCTAGAACATCCGGAGCCATCGGGACACATCCTTACCAAAACTGTTATTTGCTGTAAAAATGTCTTTTCACCACATAATTTTGCTCCAAACCCATAAGACCTTCGTTCATCTTCAAACACAAATGAAGATATTTTTAAAGAAATCCAAGAGCTTTCTGACCCTGCGTAGACAGCTGACACCAACTGACACATTCAAGGCCCAGAAAGGTAGTAAGGCAGTGTTAATTTTGACAGCAAATTTTGATTTAGTCTTAGTCTTTTGACTATAATGACATTTAGTTTTAGTCATATTTTAGTCATCTAAATTGTTTTAGTTTTAGTCTTGGTCGACTAAATATAAGATTTCTACAGAAAATCTACAGTAGATTTAGCTAAAACCTAATTGGTTTAGTTATACTGTAATGCATTTATTAAGCATTTCTCTAAAATTACCAAACTCGTTGTACAGGTTTGATATTATTTTATATTATCATGATAGACACAGATTTAACTGCTGTGACACACATACCTTTATATTAAAATAAAATGAAACCACTTTTCATAAAGAAACAAGAACATGGTCTTCTTTTAAATGAAATGCTAATGGTTTTATAGGCTAATTATGCATTCTTTATAACAACTTGTTTACCTCATTCTTTCAAGCAGGCGTTTATTTCTATAAATACATTTAGATTAATCCTTATTAGATCTACTTAAGTGATTTAGTCAAGAGCAGTGAGTGATTTTCTGTCTTTCTTTTGTTGCTTGATTACCCTACTGTTTACGTTCACAAAAGACGTAACCGAGTGTGTTTATGTGAATACTTGTCAAAACGGACAATTTGACATCATTTCTCCGTTCATGAGACGCGAAAGAGTACTCGTGCACTACTTCGGTGTGTGCGTTAAAAAAAACGGACCGAACTGAGTTCTGTTTTGCAGCGTCTGCTCTTCTCTTACTCGCAGATATTGACATTTTTGAACGTTTTATGAGACGTGCAGCAAATGTATGCTAGCTTATGTCCTGTCGGATAGATCAATAGGCTATGATACAGTTCGTATGTACGCATCTAACTTCATAACCACACCGCAGATTCTTTCTAAATGAATCTCCTCACAGATCCTCTCTCCCTAATGTTTTTGTCTCGTTTTTATTTGCTGACGAAAATGTCAATAGATTTTCGTCATCATTTTTTCATTCAAAACGAGTTTTTGTTTCGTTATCGTCTCGTTTTTGTCTGTGAAAATATGTCCTTGATGAAAATGATTAGTCAGCGAAATTAAAGGGGTGCTATTATGCTTTTTTACTTTTTGAATTTTAGCCAGTGTGTGGTGTGTATGTTTGGACATAAAAAAGATCTACAAAGTCTCCAAAGGGAGATATTTTGTTTTTTTTTTAAAAAAATCCCTTTTCAAGAACTACAACAAACGGCTCCTTAGGACTACAACCTTTGTTTTACACCTTATGATGTCACAACGTGGCCCATTGGAATATCATTCAAATAAATCCGCCTACGGAAATTCGAATGGTTGGGGGGTGGGTAGGGACAAGTTGGGGGATATGCTTAACTTTAGCGATGCAGCGCGGAGAGCGGCTTCTGAGACTCTTCAACAAGATGCAGCGTGGCTGGTATAAACACAAGCACTGTCTAGAATGAGCGTGTCGGAGCAGTAACGCACCGCAGACGTGTGCAGTGTGTGGTAAGAGATTTATTCATCATACAGTGTAGACAGCTTCACTTATAATGCGAGTGTTTTTAAAATGCATAAACTTGCACTAGACTAGGCAAGGCTAATCATTAATGATGTTCTTTGATAATGTTAATGTTGGGCTGCTTTTAGCCTTACACTCTTAAAAATAACGGTGCTTTAAAAGGTTCTTTTAAAGGGGTCATCGGATGCTAAGTTGACTTTTTCATGTTGTTTGATCATTAATGTGTGTTGAAAGTGTATGTACAAATCTACCCTATAATGATAAAAATCCATGCAGTGGTTTTTAATTAATCTGTAAAAATAATATCCCCTTTTTCAAATCGAGCCGTTCTCAGATGCCTGTCGGTGTGGCGTCACACCGACAGAGGCCGCTCCCACAATAGTTGATTGACATGAGCTCTTACCTCAGACCAGCTGTCACAGTCCAGTAACTTTCCATGTTTTGATGCCAGAGCCGGGATGTAAGTTAGACAAGAATATCTCCGATTGAGCGATTGAGGTGTTGTGTTGCTGGATGTAATAATGAACATAGTGGTCGTCATTTACTCCCGACATCTGAGCCGCTGAAGATGCAGTAGATTACGTTTGTTTGTGAATGGAATGCGCCTCCCGATCTACATATATCCGTCTATATTCGCGCGAATCATTCGTGATCCAGCTTCACTTACAGCAGAAGTGAGTATAAGCGTTTTTTTTATGAATCTTTGCGATTGCCTTTCCTAATAACGTGGTAGTTAGGAAGTTTAGCGGCTAAACGCGGCTAATGTAAACAAGATCGTCTTTCCACAGAGAGAAGAGAGGGGCGGGGCGAGCAGAGCTCATTTGCATTTAAAAGAACAACCCCTTACAATGAGATGATTTTTGCAGAGCTGATTTTGGCAAGGTTAAAAGGGTGTTGTTTTACAAAACCATTGAGAATTTTTTATCAAAGTATATTAGAGACTTTTCATTAAGACCCTAAAGAATCATATCAACTTTGTGAAAAAGAAATGTTCTTCAGATGTTAAAGGATCTTTATGGAACCATTTAGACAAAAAAGGTTCTTCTATGGCATCGAGAAGCACCTTTATTTTTAAGAGTGTATGCTGGACCTGGTTTCGGGAAATGAAACTAAGTATGTAAATAACTAAATAAATTAGCACGATAATATCATGTATCTGTGATCTGACAGGCTGACGACAGAACCCAACACTACTGTGGTGTATTATTTGCTCATCCTCCATGCATCCTAGGTGTATATGACTTATTTCTGTCAGACGAATGCAATCAAGAGTTATATTAAAAATTATCCTGGCACTCCCAAGCTTTAGAACGGCATAGACGAGTGTTCCTCTTCATCAGTCCAAAACAAGTCCAATAAAATGCATCCATTCATAATAAAAAGTGCCTCACACGGCTCCGGGGGGTCAATAAAGGCCTCTGTAGTGGAATCACTTTAATCTAGCTTGCGCTAACAGTTGTCCACAGAACATGCTACTTTCGTAAGGGGTGTGGCAGTACTGAAACACCATCTAAGCTGTTCGCCAATCGCAACGCAGTGGGACAGCTAACCAATCACAACACATTTTGTTTTTCAGAAAGCAGGCCTTCATCAAACCCGAAACTAATCGAGCCATTTGTGCCAGGCTGGGAGAAAAGTATTGTAATAATGTAAATTATGTGAAAAATAATGTGTTTTTTGAACCACCAAGCACAGAAGCATATTCTTGTCCACCCACAAAATAAAATCAACACTTTGTAAAAGAGCATACAGTCATGTGAAAAAGTTAGGACACCCTATTGAATTATCTGGTCCTTGGCAGGTCTTAAAATTTGGAAAATAAATCCTCAGATAAACATCATCACATGACATATCACACTTTGTCATTATTTATTTAACAAAAATAAAGCCAAGACGGAAAAGCCATGTGTGACAAAGTTAGGACACCCTATAATTCAACGGCCTGAAGATCCACTTGTAGCAGCAATAACTTGAAGCATTCATTTTCTGTGAGACTTTTATCAGTCTCTCACATCATTCTGGAGGAATTCGGACCACTCTTCTTTTCAACGTTGCTCCAGTTTATGGAGGTTTGTGGGCATTTGCTTATGCACAGCTCTCACCACAGCATTTGAGTCAGGATGAGCTCTGGACCTGGACTGGGCTATTGCAACACCTTGATTCTTTTCTTTTCAGCTGTTCTGCTGTAGACCCAATTTTGGCCCAACTTTAGATGTCGGACAGATGCCCTCATATTTGACTCTAGAGTACTTTGATATCCAGAGGAGTTCATGGCCAACTCAATGACTGTGAGGTGCCCAGGTCCTGTGGCTACAAAACAAGCCCAAAATTATCAGCCCTCCTCCAGCATGCTTGTCTTTTGGTATGAGGTGTTTGTGCTGATATGCTCTTTAGGTTTTCACCAAACTTGGCGCTGTGCATTATGGCCAAACATCTCCACTTCGGTCTCGTCTGTTCAAAGGACATTATTCTAGAAGACTTGTGTTTTGTTCAGATGCAACTTTGCAGACCTAAACTGTGCTGCAATGTTTTTTTGTTTTGTTTTTTTAGATAGAAGAGGCTTTCTTCTGCCTTCCAAACATGCCATTTTTGTCCCATATTTTTCTAATGGTGTTGTCATGAACTTTATCATTTAACATGTTAACTGAGGCCTGTAGAGTCTGAGGTGTAGTTCTTGGGTTGTTTGCCATTTCTCTGAGCTTTGCACGGTCTGATCTTGGGGTGAATTTTCTGGGACGTCCACTCCTGGAAGGAGAGGTGTCTATTTTAAATGTCTTCCACTTGTGAATAAACTTCAGATTTCTTGTGGAAATGGCTGTATTACTCTTCTCAGACTGATGGCAACAACAATTGCTTCTCTAAGATGATTGCTGATGTCTTACCTCCTTGGCATTGTTTTAACACACACCTGAAGTCTCCAGACCAGCGAACTGCCAAAGCTTATGCTTTTATAGAGGCCCTCAGACTTGCTGATGGTCAGTTAATCAAAGGTATTTGATTAGCAGTGCTTGACTGTTATTTACCCTCTTAATTCCAATGTTAACAGTAAGGGTGTCCTAACTTTGTCACACATGGCTTTTCCATTTTGGCTTTATTTTTGTTCAGTAAATAATGACACGGTGCAATTTGTCATGTTTTGTTGTTCATCTGAGGTTTTATTTTATCTTGATATAGAAAACAATGGAATTCAATAGGGTGTCCTAACTTTTTCACATGACTGTGGCAGGACCCCTTTAACACAGCTGTAAGGACATCTAAAATCATCTAAACTGCTATAGCATGCTTTGCCAATGAACAATTTGCATTCTGTTTTCTGGCATGTCATGTGACACCGTATGTTTATCAGAGGCTGTATCGCCATCTGACCCGACATGAAACATGATGTGAGGAGCTGAAGCTGGTTGTGACAGCACCTGACAACTTCTGGAAAGCAGCAGTCTCATCAGCTACCGGGCCTCTGCCAAACACCAATCCCCGTCAGCGATACGGCCAAGTGGATTCCTTTTTTTCCTCACCGAAGATGTCATCCTGAGCTTACATGGTATTTGAATGAAATTAATTTTTAATCTCCAAATCATAGAGCAAATGTTCGCTTTTCGAGGAAAGACATTTACTGTAAGGAGAATATGAGAAGATGGTTATCTTCAGCAGTGCTGGGGCTTTTAAAGAGTCGTTTTAAAGCACCGTCAATGTCAGGTCCTCACTTCCCGTGACTTTCAGCTGTGGTTTAAGACGATTTCCAGCGCTCATAGAACAAGTGTTAAAAGAAATCACAATATCCGTCATTGCCGCTGTAAGAAAAGGAAAGAAAGGTCTTTTAGGTATAGAAAGTTAGTGCTAGTGGACCAAACAAAAAACATATTACTACTAAAATGGCTAAATCTGATACTGAAAAAAATATACACTAGAAATATAAATAAATAAATAAAATTAATTAATTAACAAACCCTCCCTAATAAAATCACAAAAGCTCATAACACAATTATTGAAGATAAAATAAAAACTGAAAATAACAAGAAATATTAATAAATGCTTTATGAGCATATAAAATACTACTAAAATAATAGTTATGACAAAAATAAACCTAAAAATTACTCACTAAATAAAAATAAAAGAAAATAAAAGAAATACTAAAATGGCTAAAAGTAATACTGAAAGGAAAAGAAAAAAAAAAATCATTCAATAAATAAAAACAACTAAACAAACCTTAATTAAGCTCATAACAAAATTACTAAAGTTAAAATGAAAACTGAATTAATATATATATAGTAATTTATATACTAATATATATACAGTAGTCAACATTTGAAGTGGATCAAAACCTTTCATCGAAGTTGTCCTAAAACCAAAAAAGAAAAAAATGCCTATATATATAAATTACTATAAATTACTACTAAAATAACACTTAGGACAAATATAAACTTAAATAAAAATACTCATTTAAATCAACTAGCTGAAATAAAAAATACTAAAATGACAAAAACTGATACTGATATAAAAATAAAATAACACTTGAAATAAAATAAATAAATAAAATCACAAAAGCTCATATTAGTACTATATTAGTGCTATATTAGTACGTAAAATACTACTAAAATAACACTAATCACAAGTATAAACTTAAAAAAAAAATTGCTCACTTAAATCAAGTACTGTAGCTGAAATAAAAGTACTGAAATGACTAACACTGATACTGAAATTAAATAAATAAACAAACCTGAAATAAAAATAAATTAACAATGGAAATTTAACTAACTAACTAACTAACTAACTAACTAAATAAACCCTAATAAAGTTTACAAAAGCTCATAACAAAATGACTAAAATTAAAATGAGAACTGAAAATAAAAAAAATATTAATAAATGCTATATTAGAATATAAAATACTACTAAAATAACACTTATCACAAGTATACACTTAAAAAAAATTGCTCACTTAAATCAATTATATTATTGCATTACAGCAAGTTATTATATTTTACTAAAAGATTACAACTGCAAACTTTTCTTATTTAAAATACTGGTAACACTTTACAATAAGGTTCATTAATCAACATTAGTTAACTACTTTGGTTAACATGAACAAAGAATGAACAATACTTCTGCAGCATTTATTAATCTTAGTTAATGTTAATTTCAATAATGCACTGTGAACTAACACTAACAGTGAACGGCTATATTTTCATTAACTAACAATAACAAAGATAAATAAATACTGTAATGTACTGTTCATTGTTAGCTCATGTTAGTTAATACATTTCGGTTAGCGTTACCGAAATACTGTAACATTTGCCGACTAACAGTGTGCAGTAACACCAGGAAAGTGCTTTTAAAAGTTGCTTGTATCCATTTAGATTTTATATCCCTTTAAAGGGACCAGTCCAATCAGGATTTAACTGATGACATGTTACTTTATAATGTATTTCATAATTCTGCAATGATAATAAAGGGCACGTCAGAACATTATGTCAGTCGCCTCGTGCAAATTGTGTTCTGTGCTGGTAAAAAATGCAATTATATGCATTCATTCAGCTATTTAGCATAACAGCAAACAACGTCAAATCAGACTAAACTCAACAGGGTGGAAAATTATGTAGGCAGCAAAAGAAAAACGTGGTCGGCCAGCAGATATTTTTAAAATTAACTCCATATGACATCATAAAGTCGTTGAATTACTCTGATAAGGGTCAATTTGTGACATGGCTAAATTTGATAGAGTGTCCCGTTATTTGATCTTTTTCAGGTGATCTGAAGCTTAGGCTATTGTGATTTTATTCAATGGCGTCATAATCTCATCTTGTTCCATTTTAAACTTCTTTAAACTCGTTGCACGCTCAAAAAGAAACTTCTATTATGACTAAATAGGCCGCTGATGTGCCCGAGTACAAAGGCGGTATGGGAGATCACACAGGAACCTTAGTTTTATATTTAAAAACTCCTTCCTTTGTACTTTCAGTCAGTGTCCTCCGTGTGTCTCCGCACATTAATATCAAGCTAATGTTCCTTTGTACTTTCCCAGGAAAGTGTCATTTATCAGGCTGATCTTTAGGAAAAATCCATCACAAGATCTTCTGGGTGTTAACTACCTACGCCTTCGACTGATTCTGTTGTTGCTCTAGTAAAACGAGCCATCCTTCACGCGCGCACACATCCCATAAACTCATTTAGGCCTGTTCCCGCCTTTAATGCAGTGATACATTTCAGTTCACTAAGTGTTGTTAATCAGAGTCCACTTAATAAAACTGCCAAAGCGCATCGCTCAGAGATCTGGGAGAGGAAGGCTTCTTCTGAGGAAACGGGAGAAAACGTGACTCATGTAGCCTTACGGCTCTGGCTCTGGACTTTAGTGAAATTGTGTTCAGTTCAGTAAACCTGCTATATCACTGCTTTTCACTGCTCAAAATGAAAAATAAAAAAATATATATTAAATTATATTATATATTTGTAATGTTTATATTATTTTAATCAGTTGATTTTAAAATAATATCAGTTGAATGAAAAGTAAAAAAAATATGTATATGTATGCATGTATGTTTTTTTTTTCTATTAAAAGTAGTATATTTAGAATTCATTTAGAGTTCCAATTAATTCATTAATTCAGTAATAAGTTATTAATTGCAAATTTAGAAATGAATAAATAATACATTTGTAGTTAATAATGATCACGTTATTATCAATTACAAATTTATTTATGAATACATTTGTAAATAATAACAATAATAATAATAAATACACATTTGTAAGTATTAATAACATAATGATAATGATAATAACAATATTATTAATTACAAATTTACTAATAAATAAATACATACATAATGTTATTATGAATTACAAATTTTATTCATTTCAAAATTTGTAATCCATAATAATGTTATTAATGACAAATTTATTAATAAATAAATAATTTTTATTAATTACAAATTAAAAAAAATAATAAGTTGGTACATAATAATAACAACATAATAATAATGTTATTAATAATTACAAATCAATACATTTGTTAATAATAATAATAATAATAATAATAAAGTCATTATTGCTTACTAGTTAATTAATTAATTAATTAATTTGTAACCAATAATAATGTTATTATTAATAAATAAAAAATAAAATGTAATTATCAATTCCAAATGTTTTTAGTTATTTATTGTTATTATTAATTACGAATTTAGTAAAAAAATAAATAAGTTTGTACATAATAAAACAATAGTATGTTGTTATTATTATAATTATTGTTACTATTATTAATTACATTTGGAAAGACGTAAATAAATAAGTTTGTACATAATAATATTAATAATTACAGTTAATAATATTAATTTATTTATCATTTTTGTAAGTAATAACAACAACAATATCATTATTATTAATTACAAATGTATTTATTTATAAATTTGTAATCAATATGTTATTGTGAATTACAAATGGAGTAATAAATAAACAAATAAATTATAATAATGTTATTAATACAAATTTACAAATAAATAAGTTTGTGTACACAACAACAATAATTGTATTATAATTACAAATTTATTATATGCACATTTATGTATACATTTTTAATCAATAATATGTTGTTACAAATAAATGAGTGAATGAATGAATGAATAAATAAATAAATAAAGCTGTAATTAATACATTATTATTATTATTATTATTATTTAAAATACACATTTTACATTGTAATCCTAAATACTAAATATACAGTTATTTTTCTGTTGGCAGCCATATAGTTTTTTGTTTTTATTCAGATTTATACTGTATCTAACAATACAGTTGAGAAAGTAAAAAGATAAAGTAAGTATGTTTTCTAGATAATATTATACACCTATAAAGTATGTTTTTTCCCACAGTATAAATGTTTTTTTTTTTTATTCACTACCATATATATATATATATTTTTTTTTTTTTTTTTTTTTTTTATGTAGTAATAATTTTATATTATTTAAATTTTAGGAAAGAGGTCCCTCGTGAGAAGATTTTAGGTCTATAACATCAAAATGTTTGAAAACCTGCCTCAAAAATCTTCTTATGCCAGTCTCCCTGGTAAACTAAAGTAAAATATTACCCATTAAAATAATTTAATACCTTCTGATTCCCAGAGCTGTTTGTCTTTTCTTCCTGTCTCTGGCTAGTTTGCTTTCTAAAAGCAAATCCTGATTTAATTTGTGGGACTTTAATGTACCCTGAGTCACTAAATAATCCACAAAGAATGTGATTTATGAATTGCTGGAATCACATAACCGCAATTTACTGATGAACCTCGATTACAGTGTCTTTGAAATGTTCTGTACCTGGAACACGTCAAACCATCTGACAATTATAAGGCTGCGAGACATCAAAAGCAAACAGAACGCTTTCATATGCCAACAAAAAGAAACAGGTGAATACAGTAAGAACAGATAAGACAGAAAACGTACTCTGTGGGAATGACATTACGGATGAGAAACACGGACAATGAGACGGCTAAAAGTTGAGAAGTATCTTTCTTCATGACTTTGCAGTTCTTCCTGGACAACCTATTGATCTTCTGATGGCTCCTCTGGAAAAGAGCTCTTTGAATGAACAGAAAAGCATTTTCAGAAGTACAGTAAAGCTTTACAGTTAGCTTTGGATTCTTGAGATGTTTTTTTTTTTCGCTAATGGCCAGAACATGACTGCTATAACCGAGGCTTTGACATGAGCACAGCTGGAGTTCAGCTCAGCCGGTGGACCAAGAATAAGTGTTGAAAATACCTTTTAAAACCTTGAAAATGAGTCGACCCTAAGCAATGTGCTGGAACTGTCAGTACTAATCAAAAAGAAAGTGTGTGTGTGTGTGTTTGTGTGTGTGTGAGGATGAAGAGACAGTATTAGTTGTGTGATTGCCTGAGGTCATTGAATCTCTCAGCTCGTGGTGTACGAATGAATCATTCTAGTTCGTATTCATGATTTCAAAACAAATCAGTCAAAGATTTGAAATCATATTTGATTACGCAATAAATCTTTTATGAGTGACTGAATCAGTTTGAGTTTTTGAATGAATCATTCTTGGTCATTGCTTTAATTTCATATCTGAAATGCTAATTTCATGCTAATTTTGGATTAGAAAACAAATTAGAGTTTTTGAACAGATCTTTTATTACAGTAGATGAATCATTCTTGTTCATTTCCAAGATTTGAATCAACCTGAGTCAGGTTTGAAATCATTTTTAATTATGAATCGAGACAAGATGTTTGAATGACTTGTAAAATGAGTGAATCATTCTTGGTTATTGCCCTAATTTCATATAAGAAATGCTAATTTCATGTTAAATTTTGAAATCATAGATTTGAAATCATATTTGATTACCGAATAAATCTTTTATAAGTGACCGAATCATTAATTTTCATGATCTTAAATTAAACGCTGCAGATTTGTGATTGCAAAACAGTTTGTGTTTTTGAAAGAATCATTCATTTTTAATTATGAGTCGAGTCCAGGTTGTTGAATGAATCATAAAATGAATGAATCATTCTTGGTCATTGCCTTAATCATTGCCTTAATTTCAAATCAGAAATACATCTATCATGCCAATTTTGGATCAGAAAACAAATTTTTCTAGTTTTTTAACAGATTTTTGAGTAATGTAAATGAATCTTTTTTTTTTTTTTTCAAGATTTTAAATCTAGTATGAGGCAGGTTTGAAATCATTTTTAATTATGAATCGAGTCCAGATTTTAATGAATTGTAAAATAAATGAATCATTCTTGGTCACTGCTTTAATTTCATATCAGAAATGTGAATTTCATGCTAATTGTGGATTAGAAAACAAATAAGAGTTTTTGAACAGATCTTTTAGTGAAGTAAATGAATCATTCTTGTTCATTTCCAAGGTTTTGAATCTAGTATGAGGCAGGTTTGAAATCATTTTTAATTATGAATGGAGTCCAGATGTTTGAATGAATCGAAAAATGAGTAAATCATTCTTGGTCATTGCCTTAATTTCATATCAGAAATGCGAATTTTATGCTAATTTTGAATTAGAAAACAAATTAGAGATTTTGAACAGATCTTTTATTAAAGTAGATTAATCATTCTTGTTCATTTTCAGGATTTTGAATCTAGTATGAGGCTTTGTTTAAATCATTTTTTATTATGAATCAAGTCCAGGTTTTTGAATGAATCATAATATGAATGAATCATTCTTGGTCATTGCTTTAACTTCATATCAGAAATGCTAATTTCATGCTAATTTTGGATTAGAAAACAAAGAGTTTTTGAACAGATGTTTTAGTAAAGTAAATGAATCTTTCTTGTTCATTTACAAGATTTTGTAGTAAAAAAAAAAACAAAAAAAAACAATGAAAACTGAAATTAGTGACTGAATGATTAATTTGTTGTTAATTGTTCATTTCTCTGATTTCAAATAAAATACAGAACGATTGACATAATATTCCCTCAGTAAAATCTATGTTTTGAACTAAACATTTAAGTGAATCTCGTATTGTAAAGGTTTGAAATAATTTTTGATTGAATCAAATGCAGTTTTTTGAACAAATTGTTTAAATGAATGAATCATTCTTTTTTATTTCCATCTTCTTTAGTTAAATATGGCACAGATTTGACAGATATTTAGTCCTTTTGGCAGATTTTTAGAATCTTTTTAAGTAAATTAATCATTCTTGTTCATTTGCCAAATTTATTTATTTATTTTATTTTATTTATTTATTTATTTTTTTTAGGATTTGGGCAAATATTTAAATAAATGAATCATTCTTGTTTAGCTCCTTAATTTCAAAAGTGACCCTGGACCACAAAAAAAAAAAAAAAAATCTCAGAACGTTGAATAAATAAGCTTTGTATTGATGTACAGTTTGTTAGGATAGGACAATATTTGGTCGAGATACAACTATTTGAATATCTGGAATCTGAGGGTGCAAAAAAAAAAAAAAAAAAATCAAAATATTGAGAAAATCACCTTTAAAGTTGTCCAAATGAAGTTCTTACTAATGCATATTACTAATCAAAAATTAAGTTTTGATATATTCACAGTAGAAAGTTTACAAAATATGTTCATTAAACATGATCTTTAGGTAATTTCCTAATGATTTTTGGCATAAAAGAAAAATCAATAATTTTGACCCATACAATGTATTTTTGGCTATTGCTACAAATATACCCCAGCGACTTAAGGCTGGTTTTGTGGTCCAGGGTCACAAATAAGCTGCAGGTTTTACATATTTTTTTGATTATGAAATTACCCTTTTTTTTTTTAAAATAATAAATTGTTTATTTATGTGATCTGGTTTGATTATCTGGTTTTTGGTAATTTTATTTATTTATTTATTTTTTTCCTTTTTCCAAAACAATGACATTTGAAGTTGTTGGCATCCTGTGCCACAAGTCACTTGTATTATCCTAAACTTCTTTTGTGTCTTACAGAAAAAAGAACATCATAAAGAGTCAGAACGACACACGGGTAAGTAAGATTTGATTTGTCCCTAGGTCAACTCTGTATCATTTGCCATACTTGTTCAAAAACAACTCATTCATAATAGACAAAAAGGCACTTTTTGGATGCTGTCAAACCTTTACAGTAGGCCTACATTGTTATTGAACAAAATCAAAAGATTTCAGAGTTTAAGATGAAAAAAAATTCTTTACTAGAAATAATTAGAATAGTTTCATAAAGATGAACCTTGATGTCTCAGAATGAGAGAAGATTCTGGGCTGGAAGAGAGAAAGCACATTAAAACAAATCTCATCACTCAATCCCTGTTTTTTCTTCTCGCAATAAACATGAAATTACTTGTGCAGTTTTTGTGAATAAGTCAGGAGGGAAATAATTAAAAGTCATCTTATCCTCTCTTTATTCAGAGGTCTCTGGGAGAAGCCACTTCAGAAACCTGCTGCGCTGATACATATGTCATAAGCGTTTATGAATCTAATTATCGGACCAATTCAATTGAAATGAGCAGTGATTTAGACCCGCCAAGAGTCAAAGACGTCTTCAGCTGCCCACCATCCGCAAAAAAAAAAAACTATGAAAATTTGCCTTTTTTTAACAAGCAGGGGACATAAAATTCTTCTGACTAATTATCCTGGACCGTAGCACTGGAGTGTGAAATGAAATTTGATTACTGACAAAGCGTTATGTGGTGCACACAGATAAAAATGTGGGCGGCTGGCAAACAAATAACCCCAAACAAGTAAAATGAGAGCGTTGTAAATACATGACGACACTTCTGATTGGCCGCGGTCACATCCTCGGCTCTCGGAAGACGCTCCACAAGTAGGGCTACGAGTACATAGCATAATGCGATTGTGGCCGAGAGGCTCGGTCTGAATTCCTAAAGCGCTCGTTTTTATCTCTGTAGTATGAATTATGAAAGCCTGATTATTCATTGGTGTGGCTCCACAAATCCACCATGAGTTTAATTCAGTTGTGCATTTAATTCCGTCCTTCTTGTTTCTAATTGCTCTCGCTGTGTTTTTTTCCCCCCACTTAACGAAATTTGCTGGAGAACGCGGCAACGTTTAATCTGCACATGCCATCAGTGGGTATTGTCTTTCTGCAATTAGACTGATGAGAAGATTTAGCCATTAGCGGGTTCATTACAGCAACCGCACACCGCCAACTCTGCCGGAGCAATCAGAGAACGTGCTCCTCGCCCCTCGCCGGCGGGAGTTAAAACCTACAACTTATCGCAGACGTGATGGAAATCCGGCCTCACGAGAGCTGATCTGATGCTAGTTCGAGTTTGCATTAAGTAGCATTGGGAATTGATAACTTAAAGAACCTTAAAAGACATAAAACAAGCATTTTTCAAAACTTCAGTTCTGTTTACTATGGCAGTTTCCGTACACCTCAGATTTAAAAGGCTTTTTCACTTTTTCGACTTTAGTTAGTGTGTCAGTTTGCTGTTTGAGCATTTGAAAAGATATGCAAGTTTACAAAGCTCAAAATTTGTTTAAAAGAAAACGCTTTCAAGAACTACAAAAAAATGGCTTGTTCGGATTACAGCGTGCTTCTTCAGATGTTGTGACATCACAATTCACTCATTTAAATAATTCCCGCCCACAGAATATGCAAAAAAAGGGGGCAGGGCTTTAATTTAGCTGTGCTAGAGAAGATGCAGAAGAAGAGCTGCTTTAAAGGGATAGTTCACCCAAAAATGACAATTCTGTCATTAAAGGAGAAGTCCACTTCCAGAACAAAAATTTACAGATAATGCACCCCCTTGTCATCTAAGATGTTCATGTCTTTCTTTCTTCAGTCGTAAAGAAATTATGTTTTTTGAGGAAAACATTTCAGAAATTAATATTATCTCCATATAGTGGACTTCAGTGGTGCCCCCAAGTTTGAACTTCCAAAATGCAGTTTAAATGCGGCTTCAAAGGGCTCTAAACAATCCCAGCTGAGGAAGAAGGGTCTTATCTAGCATAACGATCTGTAATTTTCTAAACAAATTGACAAATTATATACTTTTTAACCTCAAACGCTCGTTTTGTCAAGCGTCTTGTCATTTTTCCCGGTTCAACATGGTCAATACAGTTAGGGTATGTCGAAAAACTCCCATCTCGTTTTCTTCCCCAATTTCAAAATCGTCCTGCATCGCTGCAGAAGTACCGACCCAGTGTTTACAAAGTGAACATGCAAAGAAGATCAAACGCCCTTTACAAAAAAAGGTAAAACAGCGATGTAGGACGATTTTGGTGTTGAAGAAGAAAATGAAACAGGAGTTTTTCGACCTACCCTAACTGTATTGAGCCGGATTACACAGACTACACATGCGCTTCGCAGAGACTAGACAAGACGAGCATTTGAGGTAAAAAGTATATAAATTGTCAGTTTATTTAGAAAATTACCGATCGTTTTGCTAGACAAAACCCTTCTTCCTCGGCTGGGATAGTTTAGAGCCCTTTGAAGCTGCATTTAAACTACATTTTGGAAGTTCAAACTTGGGGGCACCATTGAAGTCCACTATATGGAGAACATTCCTGAAATGTTTTCCTCAAGAAACAATTTTTTATTGATTGAAGAAAGAAAGACATGAACATCTTGGATGACAAGGGGGTGAGTAAATTATCTGTACACTTTTGTTCTGGAAGTGAACTTCTTTAACTTTAACTCCTTTAATCAAAGATCTAACAGCTGAAAATGCATATCGGAGCAAAAACCAAGCCCTGAAGTAAAAACAACAACAACAACAACAAAAATGCTTGTACAGCTCAGAAACAGGATTGCATCAAACCACACATCTGGGGAAGAGTTCAGAAAAAATTCTCCTGCACTGTAGGTTCACAGAAGCATGTTGTCTCCGTTACCCTTAATGGAAGAAGTTTGAAACAACCAGGACTCTTTCTAGAGCAAACTGATAAATTTATGGAGAAGAGCCTTGGTTAGGCTGGTGACCAAGAAGCTGATGGTCACTCTAGGTGAGAGCCACGATTATATGTAAAGATAGGAGAAACTTACAGAAGGCCAAATATCACTGCAACACTCCACCGATCTGGTCTTTATGGCGATGTGGCAATACTCAATCCTCTCCTCAGTGAAGACACAGAAAAACACACTTTTTTTTGTGAAAAAGCATCTAAAGGACCCTCAGATTGTGAGAAACAAGATCCTCTGGTCTGATGAACCTCAGTTACAAGCATCATGTATGGAGGAAACAAGGCACTGCTCATCACCTGCACAATACCATCCCAAAAGTAAAGTGTGATGGCTGTTTTTCAGTGGGAGGTTCTGAAGGACTCGTCAGAGTAAAAGGAAAGCTCAACACAGCAGAATATAGAGATAGTCTTAATGAAAACCCAGTCCAGAGCATTCAGGACCTCAGACTGGGCGGAAGGTTCACCTTCCAACAGGACAATGACTCAAAGCACACAGAAAGAGTGGCTTATAGACAACTCTGTGAATGTCCTTGAGTGGCCCAGCCAGAGTCCCTATCCAAGCTCACAGAGCTTGAGAGGTGAAGAAGTGAGGAGAAGAATGGCAGGTAATTGACAAATGCTGATGTGCAAAGCTTGTCGCATCATACCCAAAAAGATCTGAGGCTGTAAAGGTGCTTCAGCTAAGTACTGAGTTAAGGGTATAAACACTTATGCAATGTACTTATTTATTAATGTCGTTATGGTATATGGAGTGTAGATTGATGTGGAAAAAAAGCAGTTTTAACAAGGCAGCAACATAAAACATAAAAAAAGAAGAGGTATGAATACTTTTGAAATTAAGGCACTGCATATATATATATATATATATATATATATATATACATATATATATATATATATATATATATATATATATATATATATATATATGTATATATATATATATATATATATATATATATATATATATATATTTATAGATATATATAGATATATGAGGGTGAGTAATTAACAACTGAATTCTCATTTCTGAGATTTATTAATAACAACACTGAAGTACAGCAAAGTTTGCAACTGTCTAAAGTTGCACTTTACTTTTCCAGGACTCTGAGGTGCATGAAGATCTGCACACGTTTTGATTCAAGCTTCAAGGTGTCTGTGTATCAAGGCTCTCTTTGATACGGTGGCAGTGACGTGTCCCGGTTCACTCTTGAGCACCACGGCAGCGGTAAGTCTGCGTCTGCAACACATGACCTATGAAAGGCCATCACCATATCTGAAGTGACAATTTGACAAGGTGCTACTTCCTGAGGTCTTCAACACCTTATAAAACAACAGCACGGCCTAGTCGGTAGAATAATACTGTCAGTTAAAAGAGAACTCCACTTCCAGAACAACAATTCACAAATAATTTACTCACCCCCTTGTCATCCAAGATGTTCATGTCTTACTGTTTTCAGTCGTGAAGAAATTATGGTTTTTGAGGAAAGCATTTCAGGATTTTTCTCCATATAATGGACTTTATTGGTGCCCCAACTCTGAACTTCCAAAATGTAGTTTAAATGCAGCTTGAAAGGGCTCTAAACCGAGGTAGAATGGTCTTATCTAGTGAAACAATCGGTCATTTATTTCGAAAAATAACAATTTGTATACTTTTTAAGCACAAAAACTTGTGTAGCACAGGCTTTGGGATGCGCGTTCTTGAACGATTCGTTCATTTAGAATGAATCTTTAATGTGACTCGGGAAGAACGAGTCGTCTCAGGGAGTGATTCGTTCAGTCGCGCATGCGCAACATCCTATTAGGTTCTGTACTGGAATTAGCTCACCTGTTTCGAGTCTTCGGGTTTTCCGAGTCGTTCGTTCATCTTATGGGGCTGTCACATGATGAACGAACGACTCGAACCCGAAAACTTGTCAGATAAGAGGTGAGGTGAGCTAATCATAGACTAAAGACCCAGGTAAACAATGAATTAATCTTTTCTGTTTCTTATAGCATTATAGTTTTGTCTTGTTTGTAGTGTGATCAACATTTGTGTAAGCAGTAGATGTGTTAGGGAAGTAACACGTAACATTTTAATTATATTTTGCTAAAATGAACGAAATGACTCAAAAAAAGATTCGTTCATTTTGCTGAACGAGACTCAAAGGTCCGAGTCAATAAAATGATCCGAACTTCTCATCACTACTACAAATCACGTCTAAGTTCATTGTCTGTGTACTCCGGCTCAAAAAGGTAGAGAATGGCAAAAAACTCCATCTTATTTTCTCCTACAACTTCAGAATCATCCCACATCGTTGTACCTTTTTGTCTGTAAACAGTTTGACTTACTTGCACTTTCTTAGTCTGCACGTTCTGCGTGACCTTTCAATGTGATTCAATAGTACATAGTGTTGTGAACGCGCATCCCAGAGCCTGTGCTACTTGGGCTTTTGTGCTTAAAATGTATACAAATTTTTTTTTTTCCGAAAAAATAACAGATCGTTTTGCTAGATAAGACCCTTCTTCCTCGGGTAGGATCATTTAGAGCCCTTTGAAGCTGCATTTAAACTACATTTTGGAAGTTTAAAATCGGGGCACCAATGAAGTCCATTATATGGAGAAAAATCCTGAAATGGTTTCCTCAAAAACTATAATTTCTTCACGACTGAAAACAGAAAGACATGAACATCTTGGATGACAAGGGGGTGAGTAAATTATTTGTGAATTGTTGTTCTGGAAGTGGACTTCTCCTTTAACTCTTATCTTGCTGTGTTGGTCTAACTGAACGGCTTTAGGATAAATGAAGCACTCTGAAGTTAAAAGAACAGACTCGATACCACAGTAAACTGTGTTCCAGAGACTTCTGTGAATGTACTGTACTGTGCAGTGCAGTTAAATGCGACGTGGCTTGGTGACCCCTCTGAGCCGCCACAGTGCTGACTGTTTCATTTACCGACAGGAGGTCACCGGGGGTCAGCCAGTGCCGTTTGTACTCGCTGAGAATTCATTACTTTGTGCTGCTACCTTGAATAGGAAATGAAGTTTCCGATAAAGCAAGAACTGAAAAAAGAGGGGAGAGCGAACAGGAAAAAAAAGGACAGCATCGCAGCCTTAAAAACATGCCTGCAAGAGGGCCGGTGGAGGTTAACTCTTAACATTTTTGCGGACTGCGACTGTGAAATCATGGAAATTTCGATGGCAATCTGTCGGCCGAGCCAAAGACTTCTTTATGATGTCTGTGACAGGGGAAATTGGAATCTTTATCTCTTTTATAGAGCGCAGACGGAGTGACTTTGCTGTGCCAAAGGCGTCTGGCTTTGTTAATTGACTAGAGAGGGCGGAAAGAGAGAAACAGTCTCGATGTTTTACCTTTAAGGAAAAACAACGTTTGGATGACGCATGACTTCATTTGTGTTCCGAGGGATGATTTTATTCTGGCTGATTCTGAATCAGTCGTCACCGTCACAGATCACTGTTTGCTCTTGCAAATTCTAGCGTGAGAAAAAAAGCCCACTTGTGCTCAAAAGTTTTATGATTTGTATACATGTTGCCTTGTGCAAATATTTTATTCTCTATGTTTTTGTTTTTTAGCTACTGTTTTGTTTGTTTGTTTGTTTAGATTATTTCAGATGTTTTCAAACTTTTCATTGCTTTTCCATACATTTTTACAAACAACGTAAATAAGTAAATAAATCATATTTTTTGTCTTTTTTCTTCAGTAAATCGGAATATCCTAAAGACAAGGTAAATGTACTTGAAATGCAAAAATAAGGATATTTTGAATAAATGATTTCTTTTTTATTTTAATTAATATTTTTTTGTGATTAAATATGATTATCCTTCTTATGTAAATTAATTTTCATGATGATCACATCTGCCATAATTCCTTTTTAGCCCATTTCTATATTTTTTAAAATTGTGCTTTGTCTTTTTTATTTTTACATTAAAAATAAAGTATTTATGTTTGTGTGTGTATGTATGCATGCATTTATTTATTTATTTATTTTTTTAGTAATTTATAAAATTAAAATTAAAAATTGAATGAATGAATTATTTTTTTATTTATATTTATATATGTTATATATTTGTTTTGTTGTTTTTGTTTTGTTAATTATATTATAATTATTTATATATTTATTTCATTTATTTTAAAATTTGATTATTTTCTAATAATAGTAGTAGTAATAATAATAATAATAATAATATAATTATTATTACTATTATTATTATTAATAATAATAATAATTATTATTGAATAATTAATAAAGAATTCATACTAATATTTATTTACTTATGCATTTTTCATTTTTTGTGTATGAGCTATTTTTAAAAGGACAGATATACAATGGAGTCTTGCATTTATTTTGAGATCATAAAAGCAGTATACATAATAATTATAAAATGTAGCAAAATACTGTAATTTATAAGATTGTTTGTTTGGTTGTTGGTTATTTCTTTTGTTTTGTTATAATTTTATTTATTTATTTTATTTTTAATTATTTTGTTATTTATTTTAATATTTGATTATTTTCTAATAATAATAATAATAATAATTATAATAATTATTATTATTATTATTATTATTATTATTATTATTGAATAATTAATAAAGAATTATTAATAATAATAATAATAATAATAATAATATTTATTTATTTATTTTACGTGGATGCGTGAGCTCATTTTAATGGATTTTAATAATCAAAACAGTATAATCAAATACTGTTTTAAATAGTGCGCAGCATATTACACAACAGAACATGTCGCCTTTATGTCAGCTTATTAATAAATTTGGTAATTCCTAAAATTATTTTTGTTGTTTTTGTTTTGTTATTTATTTATTTATTATTTCTCTTGTTATTTATTTTAAAATTTGATTGTTTAAAAAATAAATAATAATAATAATAATAATAATTATTATTATCATTAATTGTTAAATAATTAACAAATAATTAATAATACTATTTATTTATTTGTTTATTTATTTATTTTCTGCGCATTCATGAGCTCACACAACAAAACATGTCGACTTTTATGTCAGCTGCTCATGTATTGTGAATCATTCCAGGCCTGCTTTTCAGACCTTTTTGCAAACTTCCTCAACAAATTCATCTAAAATGACTGAAATTGTCCCAAATGAGTCCCAATCTTTCCTTCTACTGGAATAGCGATCAGCGCCATAACATTCAAACACAGAAACCTCCATTCGTACTCTAATTGACTGTTAGAATCATGATCTAATTTCCACCCTCGGCGACCGTCGAGAGACACGTGTCCTCACTTACGGCGGCTTTGCTCGAACTCAGCGGTTTTATGCGTAATCCGACGCGCTCGTGAGGCATTATGGGCCTTAAGCGTGACATTTGCGGGATAGAAGCGTAATTGCACCCTCATTCTGTCTCTGTTCGGTGCATGCTTGCTGCATTGTCGTGGAGTGTAGCAGTGGCCTCTCCTCCTCCTCCTCCTCTTCTGGTGCGCTCTGGGGGCGGGCAGACTGGAGAGACGCTTGCATTAATAATGCAAGGCTGCCTGGAAACCGAACGCGCTGCAGTGAAGTGCTGTGTGGAATGCTAAAGAGGCATTTGTTTGTGTGTCGCCCGTTTGCATCCCTCCCCGTCCTCTAAAAGCACTAGTGCCACCATCCTAAGTTGTATGTGTGTGTGTGTGAGGGATAAAGTGTGTGTAGCTCAGCAGACGTGAGTTTCCTAGGGGCAAAAAGTCTAGCCTTGCTCGTTCCATATGTGTCTTTGTTGCCGTATTGACAGATGACATATCAACGCGCTTTGAAGGTTCTGAGTGACGGCTCTGTATTGTATTTTAGATATTCGGCAGTGCGAGTTAAAGAAAAGGAAAATTATCAGGCGTTCCAGCATCTCCAACCAGCGAGAAACTCTCAGTGTGAGCTTAAACATACAATCACAGCCACACACAAACACACATTAGCCACATTGTGAGGTCTGTGGTAGGAGGATGTTTACTTTCCATTTACTCTCTTACCGAGGCGACTGATAGTATTTTCAAGCTGTTTTTGGTGGTTCTTTGAACAGGAGATTTCTCTGCAGCAGGCTCATCCTGAGCTGGTGCAACGCAACAAGTTTCCGGGTTCAAGCGAAAGTGAAAATGCTGTGTGAAGAGACTGATTCACAGGCAGTCAGAAGATATTTGATGCATGAGGTCTTTCACTGTCTGCTCTCTTATTGGTTGCTGCTGCATCTGCTCATTTGCATATGCTTATCTTAACATTGCTTATAGCTTCTATTGCTCATGTTGTCAGTGTAGAGTTATAGTTTTTATTTTTAATGCATTTTTTAGTAGATTTTTCAGTTTGTCCTTAAGTTTTAGTGTTTTCATAGTTTTCTCGTTCAGGTTTAGTTTTTTTAGGGTTGGCAAAGTTAATGTGAAGTTAAAAGTTAAGCTCAAGTGTTATTGCTATCTAGCGCTTTTTTAATGTTTAATGCAGACAGGTTATAAAACTTTCAAGCTGTTCAAAAGTTTGGGCTCAGTATGTTTTTTTTTTCCCTTCCTGGAAGACTTTTACATTGGTTGAGAGAAAATATATTTATATACAGTCATGGCCAAAAATATAGCATACCCTTGCAATTCTGTCAGAAAATGCAACACTTCTCTGAGAAAATTGTTGCAGTTGCAAATGTTTTGGTACTTGCATGTTTATTTTTTTTTTTGGTTGCGTTGAAACAACACAAAAAAAACAGAGAAGAAAAGTCAAATCTAATACAATTCCACACAGAGCCCAAAAAATGCACTGGACAAAATTATTGGCACCCTTAACTTAATATTTGGTAGCACCCCCTTTGGAAAAAATAACTGAAATCAGTTGCTTCCTGTAACCATGAATGAGTTTCTTACACCTCTCTACTGGAATTTTGGACCACTCTTCTTTTGCAAACTGCTTCAGGTCATTCAGATTTGAAGGATGCCTTCTCCCAACTGCTGTTTTGAGATCTCTCCACAGGTGTTCTATGGGATTCAGATTTGGACTCATTGCTGGCCATTTCAGAACTCTGCAGCACTTTGATTGTAACCAATTCTGAGCGCTTTTTGAAGTGTGTTTCAGGTCATTGTCCTGCTGGAAGACCCATGACCTCTGGTGGAGACGCAGCTTTCTGACACTGGCCACTACGTTGTGCCCCAAAATTCTTTGGTAATCATCAGATTTCATGATACTGTTCACACGGTCAAGGCATCCAGTGCCAGAAGCAGCAAAGCAACCCCAAAACATCTTTGAACCTCCACCATGTTTGAGTATAGGGACTGTGTTTTTTTTCTTTGAAGGCCTAATTTCTTTTTCTGTAAACAGTCCCATGATGTCCTTTACCAAAAAGTTCTTTTGTCTCATTGTTCCATGTGTACATTCTCCCAGAAGGATTGTGGTTTTGTCACATAAGTTTGCCAAACTCCAGTTTTGCTTTTTTATGTCTTTGTGTCAGCAGTGGTGTCCTCCTGGGTCTCCTACCATAGCGTCCCTTTTCATTCAGTTGGTGATGGATTGGCGAAACAGTCATGCATTTAAGGGCTAAATTTATGCTTTAATAGTAGAGTAATCATAGCAGGTTTTATCCATTTAAACATCTGCATTTAGCTTCAAATGGTGTCTTTGGCGACGGTATTCTAAAAAAAATGATTTGCATTCCAATTCTGACATCCAAAGGCACAACAATACATTTTTTTCCTCTTATTCCATGGATTTTACCCATTTCACTCCACGTGTTACCAGTGTTTTTCTGCCAGCACAGTAGAGTACTGTAACTGTAACTGTTTTCTTTTTATTCACTAAAATTAACCTTAGAGTTGTTTGTTCGAGAATCTGACTACACTGGGTTTGCTGTAAGTATTTTATTCACTAAAACAAAAGAGTAATTTATTCACGAATCACTGGTGGAGCTGTATGTTTTTGATTCATAGGATTAATTTATAGTCATTCTTTCGGGAGTCAGACTACAGTACTCTATATACTGGATGCACTGTATGTTTTTGGAATCTGACTACATTGGTCGTGCTGTATGTTCTTGATTCAAATTATACAATTTATAGGAGTTGTTTGTTGTAAGTATTTTGTTCACTAAAATAAGAGTCATTTATGCAAGAATCAGTGGTTGAGCTCTATTTTTTTGATTCACAGGATCATTTCATAGGAGTCATTCTTTTTGGAATCAGACTACAGTGTATACTGGATGCACTGTATTTTTTTGATTCACAAAAATTTCATAGGATTCATAGGAGTTCACAGGAGTCAACATCTGTGTTTAGCTTCAAATGGCGTCTTTGACGGCAGTATTCTAAAAAAAAATGATTTGTATTCCAATTCTGACATCCAAAGGCACAACAATACATTTTTTTTCTCTTATTCCATGGATTTTACCCATTTCACTCCACTTGTTACCAGTGTTTTTCTGCCACCACAGTAGAGTACTGTAACTGTCTGCTCCAAATTGGTCTATTAGCAGCTTGGCTGACAAGATGGCCGTCAGGAGAGTTGATTTGCCTTAAAAGGACTTTGTAAACATACAGCTATGCGCTCATGTTGCTCATATTGCAATAAAATGACACTAATAACATGAGTTCAGTTCCTAGGGAACATGTGGACTAATAAGACACCCAAAAAGTCCCTTTGGATGGGAGTGTGTACTGAATGCATTAATGTATTGTAAGTTGGGTTTCGGACTGTGTGCAAAGGACACAAATATTAACAATGCAACTAGAGAGAGAGAGAGAGAGAGAAAAAAAAAAAAAGATTTGTTTTGCCTAATTTTGTATAATGTTGTTTAAGCATTCTGAAAAAGAAACAAGTCCGGCTTGGTTTTTTTTCACATCCTGTATATTACAGCAAGTCAATACCAATTAATCTTTACAGAGTAATCCAGCACATTGCATTCATAATCCACTCTCAGCCTCAAGCATTGTATTGTGCACTGCAGCGTTATCCGTCTATGCGTTTCTCGTAGCCATCCCGAGAGGCAAAAAATATACAGCACTTATGGCACGATTCCATTAATGCAGCACTTTATTAAAGCATTTTATATACTGAGGAAACACTTAAAAATAAATAAATAATACCGAATAGTAATAAAAAACAATTTACAGCTGGAAGAGCAGCATATGATGTATTTTCCCTTTTTATTCATGCATTTGTTGACATAGGAACGAGACAATGGGAGCGTGCAAACACTTAGTATAATCAAGTGCTCGCCCCAGGACAGGAATATAATTCCTTAATGCCTTGCTTTCCATTTAAATTTTACACCATTTGTAACGAACGCCTCGCAAGAGTAATGCTTTTTTGAGCGCTCGTGAATTGCACCCGCTAATGAACTTATTTTTAACTTATTATGTGCGCTTTATAAATTTAATCCACACACACAGACACGCACACAATCTGTGGGAAGAAAAACACGCGGTCTGGCGCTCCGAGGCCCGCGCCGGAGAAGATTACCGACTTCTAATGTACATCCTGTGGGGTAACGCTGTAATCACAGTAACCTAGATATATCACGGGGATGAGCAGATTGATAGGTTGTCGTGAAGATGATTGCGCCTTGAGACGGGAGAGGGTGTTGCTCGCAGTCCGCCGGTACATTAAGTCGAGGAGTAATTTTAGCGTTATGGCGCGTAACGGGGTCGCCGCAGTTTAGTGCAACACTTCTGAGTCTGGCGCACGCACCGCCGCCGGCTCTAAAAGATGAGGGAGATATTAGATAAGGAACAAGCAGCGTGCACACATGCGTTTGCTGCCGCCCTGTGTGTTTCAGGGATGTCTAGGGACGACTGTGGATGGGGATCATAAAAAATTTAACAGTTCCTGTGGCGGTTCTGGATTCCTTGGAACGCTTCCGATCCCTTTAACGGTTGCTTGAGATACTTTTGGGGGAATATCTGGCTAAAAGAAACGCAATTTCAGGTGTGTTTACAAATTTTGATGTTTTTAAACACTTCAAAAGACAATTACTTTGTTTTATGTCCATCAGTAACTACCCTGATAGCTATTTGATGTCTGCATTTACATCTGGAAGACGTATTTTTTAGAGTGTTTGCTCATCTGCAATACGTCTATAGGACGTTTCCTATCAGATGTCAAATAGACATCTTTTAGATGTCTTTAAGATGTTTATGATTTAGAATGTATGTAAAACTGACATCTTGCAGATGTCTACCAGATGTTTGTACACAGCAGATGCTTTCCAGATCAAGTGATCTTTAACAGACATCTTGCAGACATACGTGTGCTATCTGGGTAGACATTCATTCAGGAATTGGAATACACTGGTTGCGCTGTTTTTGATTCGGTAAAAAGAACCGGTTCATAAGAATCATTATGGAATTGGCATATAGGCCTACTGGTCGCGCTGTTTTCTTTTCAAGAATCATTGCCAGTACTTTTCACAAAGATTTTTTTAAAAACACAGATAGGTATTTAATTAGGAATGCTGTCTCTTTAGGATGGAAGGCATGCACCTGTTACTGACACATATCAGTTTTCACCCACCTGTTTACATTTACTTAAGCCATAACCGACTGTATTTACATGAGATACTCAACATGATAGACATTTGGACTAGCGTGTGTTTATTTGAGCACTGAGAACTGATCGCGCACTGTCTGAGAACTCGAGAAGTGAAGTTCTCACTTCAAGAAGTAAGGTGCCATACTAGCTATGGCACCTTATCCAATTACTATCTAATGACAGGGACGTGCATTTTGAAATACAACAGCTAGCCTGTAGGATGTATTTTGAATGTCCAGTAGTCCTCAGATAACATTCTTTTCCCATCTGGCCTTGTTAACGAAAACGCAGCATACATTTCGTCATACTTTTTTTTATCATCAGATATTAAGTTTAGCTCATCAACATCTCGTCTTGGTCACAGAAAAAATGTCCCTTAACGAATGTTTTTCGTTGTCTTCGTTAACGAAATTAACTTTGGTACGTTTCTGACTGTTTGTCAGAGTAATCGATTCGTGAATCTGACAACACTGGTTGTGCTGTATGTTTCTGATTCACTAAAATGAAACAGATTATACAAGTTGTTCATTTGGGAATCTGATTATACTGGTTACACTGTAGCCCATGTTTTGATTCACTAAAAAGAATCTGTTCATAGGAGTCAGTCTTCTGGGAATCAGACTATACTGGCCATGCAGCATGTTTTTTGATTAAAAATCTGATTTTACTGCTTACACAGTATATTCAGTATATTTTGATTCACTAAAAATAATCTGTTTGTGGGAGCAATCCATTTGTGACTACACAGGTTGTGCTATATGTTTCCGATTCACTAAAATGAAAATTTATACAAGGTGTTTGTTCGGGAATCTGATTATACTGGTTACTCAGTAGGCATTTTTTTTTTTTTTTTTTTTTTTTTTTTGATTAACTAAAAAGAATATGTTCATAGGAGTTAGTCTTCTAGCAGTGCAGCATGTTTTGTAATTTAAAGAGCAAAGCAAAACAAAACAAAAATGAAAGGAAAAAAAAAACAGGTCGTCAGAGTAATTTTTTTGGGAATCTGATACAGTACCATAAAGTACTACACAGTAACCTTTTTTTTTTTTTTTTTTTTTTTTTTTGATTCACTAAAAAGAACCTGTTCTTAGGAGTCACTCGTCTGGGAATCAGACTATACTGGTCATGCTGTATGTTTTATTAATTTGCCAAACTAACCAGTTCATAAGTCGTTCATATAAAAAAATGGACCAGACACATCCTCAAATTCAATTAAGTTCAAGTTTTCACTCGAATTATAATGCTGATGCTATAATTTGTAATAAAAACGTATTACATTTTGTATTAAAGCCTGTCAGTAGTCTCAGACCTTAGACTGTTAGCACTGAACTGTCACCATCTTGTCATCTGTTTCTTCTTCTTTTAAAGGAATAAATATTTCACTCAAAAAGAGGATGTATCATTCACGATTTAGTGCGAAACTGAATCAGCGGAGACTCCAGCCGCCTGTTTGCCCACAGGGCAGCTTTGGTGTGATGGGAGAGGACGCTAGCGTGTGTGTGTGTGCGGACAGTGGCTAGATAACAGAGAAACAAAGCTGTTTCAGCAGAGAGACGACTTAATGTGTGCAGACAGACACAGTCACTGACATACTGGTGCCGTGTGAAGTGATGCCAAAACAGGGATAAATCTTAAATGTGAGCACTGTGATACGTTTATTGTTTTATTTTATTTTATTTTATTTATTTTTTTGTTGTGTTTTTCTACTTAGTTTGTATGAATTAATACAGGGCTCTTTAAACTTTTAAAAGCTAAGATTAATAAATTGGCTTTAATATTTTATAATAATAATATAATTGATTATATTGTATAGAATCTCTCTCTATATATAAATTATATATATATGTACAGTCATGGCCAAAAATAATTCCGTCAGAAAATGCAACACTTCTCTCAGAAAACTGTTCCAATTGCAAATGTTTTGGTATTCACATGCTTATTGTTTTTGTTTGCACAAAATTATTGGCACCTTGTCAAAATTGTAAGAAATTATTACTTTTCAAGCATGTGATGCTCCTGTAATTTGTATTTAGACACACCTGTGGCAAGTAACAGGTGTGGGCAATACAGTAATCACACCTGCAACCAGTTAAAATGGAGAAAAATTGACTCAGCCTTTGTGTTGTGTGTCACACTGAGTATGGAGAAAATATAGAAGTGTAAAGAGTTGTCTGTGGATTTGAGAGAAAAAATTGTGGAAAAACATGGACAATCTCAAGGCTACAAGTCCATCTCCAGAGATCTTAATTTTCCTGTGTCCACTGTGTGCAATATTATCAAGAGGTTTACAGCCCATGGCACTGTAGCTAACCTCCCTGGACGTGGACGGAAGAGCAAAATTAATGAAAAATTACAACAAAGGATTGTTTGAATAGTGGAACTTCCAAACAAATTCAAGCTGATCTGCAGACACAGGTTGCAACAGTGTCAGCTCGCACTATCCGTCGCCATCTGAATGGAAAGGGATGCTATGGTAGGAGACCCAGGAGGACACCACTGCTGACACAAAGGCATAAAAAAGCAAGACTGGAGTTTGCCAAACTTATGTGACAAAATCACAATCCTTCTGGGAGAACGTACTGTAGACAGATGAGACAAAAGAAGAGCTTTTTGGTAAAGGACATCATGGCACTGTTTACAGAAAAAGAAATGTGGCCTTCAAAGAAAAAGAACACAGTCCCTACAGTCAAACATGGTGGAGGTTCAAAGATGTTTTGGGGTTGCTTTGCTGCTTCTGGCACTGGATGCCTTGACTGTGTGAACAGTATCATGAAATCTGATGATTACCAAAGAATTTCATGGTTACAGGAAACGATTGATTTCAGTTACTAAATATTAAGTTAAGGGTGCC
>CM070031.1:26454219-26609219 GCA_036247105.1 Cirrhinus mrigala | reverse complement strand
TGAAAATATTTGGAAAAAAAGTACAAAAATTGGTCAAAATATTTTTCAGTGATATTTTGTAATATTTGTGAAATTTGCTAGCAATTTCTGATTGAAAATGTTTCATTTAATTTCATTTCATTTCATTTCATTTGTTACAAATATTGAAAATATTAGAAATATCCTACAGAAATGAGACAGCATTTTTCAAAGATTTACTACATATTTAGCTACTTTTATTTTATTTTTTTTTCAATCATGATTTTTTTTATACATACATTACATGCCAAATGAGAAACAATGTGAAATGAGTGGCTACAGATTTGCAGACTTTCAGTTTTTAATTTAATTTAATTTAATAAAGTATTTAAATTAAGATAGTATTTAAGTTATTTTATTTAAAAAATATATTTTGTGTTTAATTTCAAATTAATGTAAAGTAAGTTTAAAATAAGTTTAATTTAAATGTGAAATTAAATACTTAGATTTTATGAATGAAAACAGCACAAAAATATATGATGCCTATATATATATATATATATATATATATATATATATATATATATATATATATATATATGTATATACACACACACTCAGGTTTTTTTATTGACAAATACATTTCTGCAGGCTGTGCTGTTTAATTTGAAATATGTATGCACTGGAAAAAAAACTGGTGTACGATTTATTTTGAAAACATTTTCACTCAATTGCTAGCAGATTTCATAAATTAGATCAAAACAGCAAATACACTGAATTATACATAAATTACATTTATTATTATTGTTGTTGTTGTTATTGTTGCTATTGTTAAATAAAAAATAAAATTAATTATATAACTGATATACTTCATTTTATTTGATCTGTTTTTATACATGCAGTACATGGCTAATGAGAAACAAATGAGTGTCCGCAGATTTACGAACTCACTAAAGGCACAGTCAGGTTGATTGTGAAATCCCAAAGTGAGCATCTACCACTGATTTTCTTTAACGTTTCATGTCTAAATGCTGGCGGGAGAGGAGATGTGTGCAATAAAGTCCATGCAGTAATAGTACAATGATAAAAGAGCACTCGTTGCGTATCTTTCTCTCAGTGATAGTGTAATGGACTGGGGCTGGTCTGTCAGCCCGGCTCGGCTGTTACGCTGGACAGTCTTTGCCCTGAAAACAAATGATCTCACAGCGAGCCAGAGGCCCACACTTTTAGATTGCTGATTAGTACACAGGACATCCAGTCCCAAGATTTCCAGATCAAATCTGGCTCTGAGCAATGATAGTAACACTGGGCCCAGAGGGGCGGACTGAAGCTACTGTTGAAAATGACTTCTGAGGGCTTCAGAACACACTGCTTGGGATTAGAAGGGCTTCGGCGGCCTTCTGCTGGAGTCTTCACGCCAGGGGAACTCTATCCTCAACGATGGGGAAATTAGGCGAAAAAACCCAATGTGAAAAGATTCTCACATTGAGAGTCAATTCGATAAATTGTTGATATTTCAACACAAAAACCTGAATAATAGTTAGATGTTGTGTGCCATGTTTTCACTCATTAAATAATATAATTTATTAGTTGTGCTCAGACTCTTTTCAATTGAGGTAGTTGTGATAAATTCATTTAAATGAATTAAGACGACTGAAATAGTGACTGTGATTGTAAAAAATATCTGTAAGAAATTATGGAATATTCAAACAATCAGCTTTAGTAAACTTAAGATCAGCAATAACAACAACAACAACAACAACAACAACAACAACAATAATAATAATAATAATAACAACAACAATAATAAATATTAATAATTTAAATTAGTCTTTCTACTTAAAATGGCATGTTTTATTCAGTGTATTTGCTTTATTTTTCTTTTTGTAATAATTTGTGAAATTTGCTAGTTGATTGAGTAAAAAATGTTTTCAAAGTAAATTTAACGTAATTTAATTTAAAATCTGAATATAAACAGCACAAAAATATACAAAAATAGCAACATAGTCACGACTGCGGTTGTTAGAAATGTTGAAAATATTTAAATTAAAGTACAAAAAATTGGTCAAAATATTTATCAGTAATATTTTGTAATAATTTTCTGGCAGTTTTTTTTTAAGTGAAAATGCTTTCAAAGTAAAGTTAATAAACCTAGTTAATTTAATTGAATTTAATTAGAAATTAAATACTTAGATTTTTTGAATGAAAACAACACAACAATAATATAATAATGTAATTTTATTTAATTAGAAATATTAAAAAATAATTAAAGCAACACTACAAAATTTGGTCAAAATATTTTTCAATAATATTTTGTAAAAATTTGTGAAATTTGCTATCAGTTTCTGAGTGAAAATGCTTTCAAAGTAAATCCTAATTAATTTAATTTAATTAGAAATTAAATACTTATATTTTATAAATGAAAACACTGCACAAAAATATACAGTATTTAAATATCACAATCACAATCACAATCACAACTGCTGTTGTTAGAATATTTGAAAAACAAAGACTAAGAAATTGGTCAGAATATTTTTCAATAATATTTGAGTGAAAATGCTTTTAAAGTGACTCCAAATTAATTTAATTTGAAATTAAATTAAATACTTATATTTTATGAAACTATTGAAAAAAAAAAAAAAAAAAACTACAAAAAATTGGTCAGAATATTTTTCAATAATATTTTGTAATAATTTGTGAAATTTGCTAGCAATTTCGGAGTGGAAATGCTTTCAAAGTTACTCCAATTTAATTTAATTTGAAATTAAATTAAATACTTATATTTTATGAAACTATTCATAAAATAGTAGGAAACTATTCATATTCATCTTTCATACTGTAGTTTAGTAACTCATAAAATTGAATGGCAATTTTTTGGTTATCAGACAAAAATTATTTTGTGATTTAAATAGTCAAGTGTCAAAATATTTAAAATAAAACTACAAAAAACTGGTCAAAATAATTTGTGAAATTTGCTAGCAATTTCTGAGTGGAAATGCTTTTAAAGTTACTCCAAATTAATTTCATTTAATTTCATTTTATTTCATTTGAAATTAAATACTTATATTCAATGTATGAAAACAGCACAAAAATATTAAAAGTAATTTCATTTCATTTCATTTCATTTCATTTCATTTGACATTAAATACCAATATTTTATGAATGAAAACATAGCACAAAAATAATAAAAGTCATTTTATTTTATTTCATTTCATTTGACGTTAAATACCAATATTTTATGAATGAAAACACAGCACAAAAGTAATACAATTTATTTAATTTAATGTATTTTAATTTGAAATTAAATGCTTATATTTTATAAAACTTTTCATAAAATAGTAGGAAACTATTCATATTCATCTTTCATACTGTAGTTTAGTAACTCATAAAATGTAATGGCAATTTATTGGTTATCAGACAAAAATTATTTTGATTTAAATAGTCACGTGTCAAAATATTTAAAATAAAACTACAAAAAAACTGGTCAAAATAATTTGTGAAATTTGCTAGCAATTTCTGAGTGAAAATGCTTTTAAAGTTACTCCAAATTAATTTCATTTCATTTCATTTTATTTCATTTGAAATTAAATACTTATATTCAATGTATGAAAACAGTACAAAAATAATAAAAGTAATTTCATTTCATTTCATTTCATTTGACATTAAATACCAATATTTTATGAATGGAAACACAGCACAAAAATAATAAAAGTCATTTCATTTCATTTCATTTCATTTCATTTGACATTTAAATACCAATATTTTATGAATGAAAACACAGCACAAAAGTAATACAATTTATTTAATTGAATGTATTTTAATTTGAAATTAAATGCTTATATTTTATAAAACTTTTCATAAAATAGTAGGAAACTATTCATATTCATCTTTCATACTGTAGTTTAGTAACTCATAAAATGTAATGGCAATTTATTGGTTATCAGACAAAAAATATTTTGATTTAAATAGTCAAGTGTCAAAATATTAAAATAAAACTACAAAAAACTTGTCAAAATAATCTGTGAAATTTGCTAGCAATTTCTGAGTAAACGTAATGCTTTTATAAATGAAAACAACACTAAATAATAAAAATAATTTAATTTATAAAATAAAGTATTAATAAAATATATAAAAATATTTTTAAAAAATATAAAAAATATTTATAAAAATAAAAAAGTGAATTTAGTCATCACATCATTATAATGTACAGAATAAAGACGGAAGAATGAAGTATTAATTTTGAGATTTTATGTGAGCGTTAAAAGATGGTAAAATATCTAAATCTAAAAATGGCACAAGCATGCACAATACAATATCCTGTATAGTGAATATCAATAAAATATTCATTATATAAGAATATAAATATTCCAACATTGGTCAGTTACCAATGTGGTGCTGATTTATTATACATGGAATCTATTCATATCCATCCCTCATACTGTAGTTTAGCAACTTATAAAATTTAATGACAATTTATTGGTTATCAGACGAAAATGATTTTGTCAGTTAAATAGTCAAGTGTCAATACACTTGGTTGTGCTTTACTTGGGGTAAAATAACCTGGAGTTATGTTTGCAAATTTGACGTGTGTATGCCAAAGAGCCGCGTCGGCACGTTTTGTGTCCATGTTTGTCATCAGAGTCTTAAAAGAGCGCTGTAACGCATGTTGCATTTTGTCACCTAATGTGGCATCTTCAGCACAAATGTCAGAAGAGATTGAGAGTGACATTCAGGAAGCCATGCTGAAGAAGACGACGCTGCATATTAAAAGGCTAGAAAAGGTTAGGCGTCAGCCCGGGATTGAGGGAAATACTGGCTCCGCAGTCAAAAGGGAATACCAGAGAGAGATTGAGGGAGAGATTGTAGCCCGCTTTTGACAGCGACGCCTGTTGAATTAAAAGAGTCGCTCCGATCGTCTTGAGAACTCTGAGCGGGACGGCGCACGTGATTTGGGGTGACAGCTGACCTTGGATGACTGGGTTCATCCACAGATGTAATTGAATCATGAGGTGGGTGTGTTCGGTGGCAGGTTAAAGAAATGTTGAAAGATGTCAACTGGAAAAGATGGGAAAAAGTCAGTCATGCTTTTTCCTTTTACAGCGTCCATGTTGCACATATTGACATAATCAGGTACTGTAATAATATTAATAACAATGTGCAATTACACGCAGCTTGTTGCAAAATAAAGTCATTATTGCACATTAACAAAAGAGTTAATCAGACAAACATGTTCATTATACAGTACAGTTATTTGTGTAAATACTGTACACACACACACAAATCCGATCGGCATACAGTTACAATGTAATGTAATACAATGTAATACAATTTTTAAAAATTATTTTAGATATACTTGGTAGTGTTATAATTACAGTTATAGTTTACAAAAAATCCAAGCAAATCATATTATAAAAATATATATATTAAGAAAAAAAATTATCTGCATACAATTACAATGGTGTATAAAAAATAATAAATACAGTACAAACAATAATGTTTTAACAATATTTTATTTTAGATTTTTTTTTGAACACTTTAAATGAAATGTGATTACTTACATGAATAATAATAATAATAATTGTATATGAAATAATACAGTTTTTTTTAAAAAAATATATAAAAAATGTACTTGATAGTGTTATAATTACAGTTAAAGTTACAAAAAGTCCAAGCAAATCATATTAGTTTTTGATTTTTTTTGAAATTTTGATTTATTCTGTGTAATTATATATATATATATATATATATATATATATATAAAGAAAAAAAATTATCTGCATACAATTACAATGATTTATTAAAAAATAATAAATACAGTACAAACAATAATGTTTTAACAATATTTTATTTTTGATTTAAACACTTTAAATGAAATGTAATTTCTTACATGAATAATAATAACAATAATTTTATTTAATACAATTTTTCAAAAATATTTGAAATATTTATATATATATATATATATATATATATATATATATATATATATATATATATATATATATATATATATATATATATATATATTATTTAAACACCGTAAATGAAATGTGATTACTTACATGAATAATAATAATAATTTTCTATAATACAATTTTTTTTGCAAATATTTTATTTTAATGTATTTTTAACACAGAATGTAATTTCTTACATAAATAATGGTAATTTAATAGAATACAATATGAAATAAATATTTTAAACACATTAAATGAAATGTGATTTCTTACATGAATATAACTTTTATATAATAAAATTAAAAAAAAAATATTTAAAAATATATAAAATTTCAAATATATATATATTTAAACACACTAAATGAAATGTTATTTCCTACATGAATAATAATGTGATATAATACTATTTTAAAAAGTACTAAATCTTTTAGTTTATTTCATTTCATTTTATTTTGTATTTAAACACATTAAATGAAATGTGATTTCTCACGTAGACAGTAATAATTTTATGATGCAATTTTTGAAAATATTTTCAATATTTTATTTATTATTTAAACGGTAAATGAAATGTGATTTCTTACATGAATAATAATAATAGTTTTATATAATACAATTTTTAAAATATTTTATTTTGTTTTATTTGAACACAGTAAATGTGATTTCTTACATGAATAATACTAATAATAATTTTATATAATTTTTAAAAAATATTTAAAATATTTGTTTATTTGAACAGTAAATGAAATGTGATTTCTTACATGAATAATAATAATAATAATAATAATTTTATATAATTTTTCAAAAATATTTAAAATATTTATTTGAACAGTAAATTAAATGTGATTTTCTACATGAATAGTAATAATTTTATACATTAATAATATACATAATCATTTTTAAAAAATATTTTAAATATAGTAAGTAGTGTTATAGTTATTAATATAATTAAAGTTAGTAGTATTTTTAATTTCAGTAAAATAGTGCTAAGCAAATCATATTATAAAAAATATGTTGTGTGTGTGTGTGTGATTTTTTTTTTTTTTTTTTTTTTGTGCTTTTATTATATATATACACACATACACTTATTTTACTTTATTTTATAGTGAAGTGACTGCTAAAAATGCAGGCAGTGCATTGCACTCACCAGGCTTAATTCATTCTTAATGTCTCAAAATTAAGTGTTGATAATGCTTACTTGTAAGAGAACCACCTCCGTAAACGTCTGAAATAATGATATCTTAAGTTTACTGAGTGAAGCCATTATCATTTTCTGAGCAACTAAATAACAATTTAAGGGTATACACTATTATTCACAAAAACAATAATATAAAAAAATTATCTTCACGAGGCCCTTAGAAGCGTTAAGCATTAAGCTAATTAGAACAAACAATCAAACCAAAAAATTGGAGTTGGTAGATTGGAGTAAAAAAAAAAATCCCACAGGGCGTTTAAAATTGTGAGATACATACAAGCTTTTGCCGCGTCTCTAGCTAATTATCTCAATTGGTTTATGAAAAAAAAAAAAACTCATTTCATAGAGGGTTTCACCATGTCAGTGCTAAGTGTTTCCTTCCTGTTGCAATATAATGGCTTGTACGACTTTATACAAGATGTCACAACGTAACAGAACGAGTTGGATGATGTGAACGTTAATAAGGCAGTGAGGTGTTAATGAGGTTGAACACGGCGCAGAAAGGCCAACAACTTTAAAAATGGACACCGCCGGAGGGCTGCTTCCCTGAGGAGGGGCTGACTAACTATATCCTGATGAAGATTGTGTTGCTGACGGAAGCTAAATTGCTCAGGTTGCTCTTTCATAGCTCAGGAGAATTCATGCAGTTCTCTGTAACATTTAGATCAACCTTTTTTTTTTTTTTTTTTTAGATGTTTCTCCTGAAAGGAGATAAAACACAGATGAGCCATTAAGTGACATTCAGAAAAAGCAGATCATTATAAATGAATGAACAGCTTAGCACTGATAATTGGATTCTAAAAGAGTTGGTTGAGAATTGTTTGAGTTCATACTGAGATCTCTGACTTTTTATTCCAGATTCTGGTGTGATAGAAAATCTGAAGATACATGTGAGAGATCACAGGGAGATTATTATTATTATTTTAGGAGAAACATCTAAGAAGTAGGTGCGTCTTAATTTAAAGGATTAGTTCACTTCCAGAATAAAAATTTCCTGCAAAGAAAGTCAAATGCTCTTTACAAAAAAAGGTAAAACTATAGACGCAAGCAGCGATTACCGGGGTTCAAGTGCTTTAAGGCATTTAAGCCCATATGAAAAAGACATTACATATTTATCAATGCTGTAACGACCTAAATTATTGATTTAAAAAGCATTTTTGACAAAAGTCGTTTACCATAGAAATATGATGTTTTTTAACTTTTATGACTGTTATAGCGCCAGCTGTGGTCTGATCTCCCTAAAACTTTGCATGCTTGTTTAGAATCACCTGTTGCATGTGCTCAGTTGAGTTTTCCTTTAGGCTTTATAAGATTTTAGGTAAATTTGGATAGGCCCCTTTTCTAAATGAGCCCATTGTAGTTTCCCAAAGGGTGAATTTCAACATTTTTTTGAGAATTGTTGACATCGACATTCCAGAGAAATGCACTGCAGTGGTTTTCCAAAAACCTAGGACTAGTTAGCAAAAGTAGTTTTTTATTCATCTTCTCAATTAGGGCTGGGCGATATGGCCAAAAAAATTATCACAATAATTCTTTTTCATATCAGTCGATATCGATAATTATCACGATAAATGTCAAATTTAAAGGCAGATTTTTACTACAAATGTGAAACCTGTAAAAAAAAACAGACGGTTAAATGTGATTTTAAAATATCATGTATGGTCTTTATGACAAACACTTCCATGTTTTCTTTTAATTCTTCACACTTTTTCCAGTCATTTTCCCTTTACAAAATATCTTAACAGAAAAAAAAAAAATTCTTAGTTCTGCATGTTTTAATGAGTAATATTGTTTCAAATCAAGAAAAAGGTTTGTGTTACCTGATAATATTAATAATAATATAACATTTTTGTCTCTAAGAAATACACATTTGATAGTAGCTTGAATTAGGATGTAGATTTATGTTCATTATCAAAATCAGTAATATCTGTAAAAATTGTAGCAACCTCATTTTTAATTATTCTGATTGTTTTTTTGTTTTTTTGTTTTTAATTAACCATTAATCACAGTTAAAACCACAAATATTGCACCACTATACCATGGTAAAAATATAATAAGGTTCCTAGGTATTTGTATGAAAAACAGTAGTCTAAATACTTTTAGTATAACGCTATAGCTTAATCACAAAACAAATACTGCTATTATCTTCCATTACTTCTCCTCCAACACATTTAATACATGTCTACATTAATAATATAATAACATTCGACACAAATACCCATTTCTGACACAATACCATGTTGCAGTTAGTTCTACTACAGTAAATCTATGATAAATGATTGCGATTTGTAGCTTCAAAAGGCTTCCGACCGTATCGTTGCACAGTGTTTCTCCTGTTTATCAGCGTGGTTTCATATGGCTATAAACAGAGTCATCTGTGGTCTTCACTGAATTCAAGCACTTCACACTGGATCTCACAACGCTGTTTAGTGACCGAGACTCATCAGCGAACGCATCCGCTCTAGTAAGTTCGCGCCGTTTGAACTTTGATCCGAGGGGATAAACGGTCCGAGTGGCGCGCTTTATCTAGCGCTCTTTTGTTCCGCCTTTGCCGCATAAACATTATATCAAACATTTATCATACTCTTGTTATCGTTTATCGAGGAAATTCATATCGCGCGATAACTATCGTTATCGATTTATCGCCCAGCCCTATTCTCAATCATTTAACGAACGGTCTGTCGTATATGTGAAGAACCTCACAATATATAATCGTTTACGTCCTTGGAAAATGTGATATTGCCCCCCCCCCAGTGGCCAACTTCATTTGAATTTATCACAGACCTTTAGGGACATGACTCAAACAAGCCCACCAAGTTTCATTCAGATCGATCTTCGTTAAGCTTGTCTATTGGGTGCTCAAAGTTCATCAGCCTATGGCAGCCATGTTTTTTGTTTCTGTCTCTTTCAAACGTTTTGGCGACCTTTTGCAATGGTGAGTCGAAAGTTCAACTTTTTTTGATAATTATTGATATTCACTCTCCAGAGAATCTTCCTGCACTGATTTAGTTCCGATCAGGCTAGTTCGCAAAAGTTGGTTTTTAAAAAAATGCAAAATACCCAAAGATTACCCGAAGACACTTTAGCCTGCGACGAACCGTTTAGAGGTTATGAGCGATTTCGTACTTTTGATCACTGTAGCGCCCCCGTCAGGCTGATTGGGACAAGCCTTGGTGACGTTGTAGGCAGTGTGAGTACTGACATTCCTCCAAGTTTCAAGTCTCTACGACTTACGATTTGGTCTGCACAATCAGTTTTACGTGGATTGCTGATCCTTGGCCATTCTAGCAATTACAATAGGGTTTCAGCGCTACGCGCTTGAACCCCTAACAATGACGTGTGTAAACTTTAGAAATTCCCAATGACGTAAAGGTTTTGACGTGAAGTATGCTATTTTTTTTTTTTTTTTAGAAAATGAAAGAATTTTTTTTGCTAGATAAGACCCTTTTTCCTCAGCTGAGATCGTTTAGAGCCCTTTGAAGCTGCATTGAAACTACAGTTTGGACCTTTAACCCATTGACTCCCACTGAAGTCCACTATATGGAGAAAAATTTCCTCAAAAACCATAATTTCTTAGCAACTGAAGACAGAAAGACATGAACATCTTGGATCACATGGGGGTGAAATTATTAGGAATTTTTTTTTATTTTGGAAGTGAACTTATCCTTAAGTAAATCTGAGAGGGAGCTCTGTTACATCTACAAACACAGTATTCCCGAGGAGACGTAAGGTATTCTCAAGAGAAGCTTCTGAGAAGCAGGAAATTTGCACAAAAGTCTCTTGCTGAGACAATGATGAAACATAAATGAAAGTTCCATCAGGTCTCCTAAAATATTCAACATTCAATTGCAAACCTTGGTATCCTATCAAATTGGAGCAAAAGATCTCTTTTGGAGCTCTAGAGGAAACACATGAGACATTCTCTCAGGAGAAACATCTGACAACCAGCAGACTTGTGTAAAAGTCTTTGTTCGCTGCCCGTTTAATGTTGTTCTCCATTTGAGATTTAAATTTTTGATTTCCTATCCACCTTATATTTTCCGTAAGAGCGGGCGTGGCCATTTGTAAATTTTATGTGTCTGGCGTCCGGTCACATCTGTGTCCAGCCATGTTTAGCTGTACAAAACAGCATGTTTTGTTGTTTGATATTGGAATTTCATGAGTCTTACTGTATTAATGTATTATCTTAATTATGAACACACTGGTTTGTAGTGCAAACAGTTTTACTGTTTACTATATGTGGTTATTAGGGGTTCAAGCACATAGCGCTGAAACCCTATTATTGAATGGTCACAGATCAGCAATCTCCACGTAAAACTGATCATGCAAATCAAACCGTAAGTCGTAGAGACTTAAAACTTGGAGAGATGGTAGTACTCTCACTGTCTACGACGTCACGAGAGCTCGCCCCAATCAACCTAATGGTGGCGCTACAGTGTTCAAAAGTACGAAATCACTTATAACTCCTAAACCATCAGTCGCAGGCTCAAGTGTCGTTGGAATCCTTGGCCTCAGACAGTGTTGCCAAGTCCACAGTTTTCCCACGGAACTGGGCTACTTTAACACTGTTGCCGCGGGTAGTTTTTGATGTCCGCGGGTTGAAGCGACCCCAGTAACATCATATTTAGCCCCTTAAATGTGAATTTACCAGAGGAACCCCGACACAAAAACGTCTATTGGCCTAGTTTTGGGGCTCGTTTTGAATAGCAATTGGGAGGGTTGTGTTGTGAAAACCTGGCAACCCTGGCCTCAGATTCGATCGTGAGCCTGGCAAAATTTTCAGGTATTTCGCATTTTTCGAAAAAAAATACTTTTGCGAGCTAGTCCTACCTTTTTTGCCCAATCAGAACCAAACCAGTGCAGAAAGATCCTCTGGAGAGTGGATATCAATAATTATCCAAAAAAAATTGGATAAAGAAAGGGGCAGGGCCACTTTTAGTAAAATGCCTATAACTCCTGAACGGAATGAGATATCTTTGCCAAACTCAGAACACTTCTGTAAGAGCTCAATCTGAGGTCACAGAAAAAAAAATAACAGAGCTTGGCCACTTGGTGGCGCTATTAGAGGGAAAAAAACATAAAAATGGCTGTAACTGTGCAACCATTTGTCTTTCAACATGAAAATCGGTGTGCACGGTCTTGGTCTTGGTTTGCGTATCTCAAAAAACATGGCCACCATTGGCTGAGTTTGAGCACCGCATTTTTCAAGGGCGTAAACGATTGTATGTTGTGCGTTTTTTCACACATATGCGCGATATTCATTAATTTACCCTTTTGGAGGCTATAATGGGGTCGTTTAGAAGAGGGCCTGTCCAAATTTATCCAAACCTGGTGAGCACATGAGACAGGTGATTCTAAACAAGCATGCAAAGTTTTAAGTGGGTACAACCTTACTAAATAATATGTAATGTCTTTTTCCTTACATGCTTAAATGCCTTAAGTGCTTGAATCCCAGAAATCGCTGCTAGCAGCTATATTTCTTTTCCTTATTTCCCTATAGCGACTAATAAACTGGAAGTCTCGCCCATAGGTTTACTTCTGCATTGAAGATAAAGCTGGATAGGCATGTTTCGGCCCTCAAAACAGGTTGTTTGGGCTTGTGTTTTTAGACACACACATCCAGTCAGCGAAAACCATGTGCGTGATTAAGCAGTCATCTCTCACAGCTGTCTCCACATCAGTAAAGCAGTTGCCAAGGCAAAGCAGAGGATCAGACAGCAGGTGCGTTCTGAACAGCAGCCACCGGCTCTTGTTAGGCTTTCTTAAGAGGCGGGAGGTCGGCATGCCGTCTCCTGTTGTATCTTCTGAGGCTGCCCCTCTTATTGCGGCCCCACCGGCGAGTAATTAACAGCTCACCTTTCCAGCCCAACAGGCTCGTACTGGTTTCCAGCAGAGGGGGAAGGTAATTAGACAGTGAACGGGGCGTACCACCACGTACGGGCAGGAAGTCGTATACGGGTAGCCAGCGCAGCTGAGTGGGTTTTGGATTAAGGGATGAGTCATAGGAAAATGTACACATAATTGCATGAAGGTGTCAAGTTTGATGAAACGTTTGGAAATGTCAGGGAAAAGAAATCTCTCAATGAGTTCCTAATTAGTCTTTTTAACACCTGTTTCCAGTAAACATATCTAAAATCTCTAAACAAAATAAGTTTACCTTATTATGTACAAGCAACAGTGCAAGAAATATGAAAGCTTTTTCATAGATTGTATGTTGAAAATAAGTGTATTTTGCACTAGCAGATTCTCATCTGGGTTTATACTTAATAGTGTGTTGTTTCTCAATCATGTTTATCTTATTTCCAGGATTTATAGCTATTTTTACTGGAAATACTGATACTCGAATAGGATTTTTCAGATGTCCCTAATGTTCATTTGTGAAAATAATCCTGAATGAAAAAAAAGTATTACTGTTTCCAAACAAATAACTGTTTTCTATAGAAATTTGTTTCTGCCATGAGATGAAACATTTAAAAGGTAATTACGACTTTTTATATCACTGTATATAAATATTATATTATTATATATATGTTAGATTTTATATCACAAGACTTTTTTTTTCTCAAGATTTTGTGAGAATATGCAATATAAACTTGCAATTCTGAGAAGAAACAGCAGTTACCTTGATGTAAACTCACTCATTTATGTATGTATGTATGTTTGTATGTATGTATTTATTAATTATTTAGTTTTTTCCAAGGAGGAAAAAAGTATCATGGTTTCCACACAAATATTAATATTAATTTCTACCATGGGATGAAACAATACAAATGTAATTGTGACCTTTTATCTCAAAAGATTCAGACTTTTTTATGTGAGACAATCAGAAGACAATCAGAATTGTGAGGTAAAAAGTTGCAGTTACCTTTTTTTTGCGGGAAAAAAAAAAATAAAATAAAAAGATAAAAAATTGCTAGATGTAAACTCTGAATTGTGAGAAAGTGACTTGAATTCTGAAATTATATCTCATAATATTTAAATGAGGAAAAAAGTCACAATTACATTTATTTATTATTATTATTTTTAATTAATTCATTTATTTATTTTTGCATAAATTCAGCCTTGGTGAGCGTAAAAGACTTCTTTCAAAAACTTTAAAATTTAAATATACTTTTTAATTTACTTTTATTTTTAATTTACTTACTTTTTTTTTTTTTAAAGCTTGAAAAATGACAGTCAAATCATTTGGACTTGCCGCATGAAATGCCACATACAAATTTATACATCACACAAAATCTGCCATGGGAGGACAATTGTTTCTACCATGGGATGAAACAATAAAAATGTAATTGTGACTTTTTATCTCATAAGATTCAGATTTTTTTCTTCACAATTCTGAGACAATATGCGAGATATAAAAATGCAATTCTGAGAAGACAATCAGAATTGCGAGGCAAAAATTGCAAGCACATTTTTTGTGGCAAAACAAACAAACAAAAAAAAAACAGAATTGCTAGATGTAAACTCTAAACTGTAAGAAAGTGAGCTGAATTCTGAGATTGCATTTTTTTTTTTTATAATTGCGAGGAAAAAGTCAGAATTGAGACATACAAATCACAATATCTTGTATTTATTTATTTATTTATGGAGGAAACAAGTTTCCCTAATTTTTAACATCATTAATAATAAGAAATGTTTCTTAAGCATCAAATCAGCATATTACTATGATTTCAAGAACTTTTCTGTTTCACAAAAGATTCTTTGTGGCGAAAGAAGGTTCTTCAGACTATAAAAAGGCAAGAAAGAGATGATTCTTTGACTGAATGGTTCTTTGTGGAACCAAAAATGTTCTTCTATGGCATCGCTGTGAAGAACCTTTTAAAGCACCTTCATTTTTAAGAGTGTAGACCACACAAAATCTGGCGTGGGAGGATTTCAGGCCTACTTTTATCTGGTTTTATGCTTAAAAGTAAGTATGTTGCTTCTCAAGTAATGTTCATTTGTGAAAATAATCCTGAAGAAGAAAAAAAAGTAAAAAAAATTTTTTCTAAAGGGGTCATCGGATGCCCATTTTCCACAAGTTGTTATGGTTCTTCAGGGTCTTAATGAAAAGTCTATAATATACTTTGGTTAAAAATTCTCAATGGTTTTGTAAAACAACACCCTTTTTACCTTGTCAAAATGAGCTCTGCAAAAATCATCTCATTCTGGTCGAGGTTGCTTTAAATGCAAATGAGCTCTGCTCGCCCCGCCCCTCTCTTCTCTCGGTGGAATGACAAACCTGTTTACTTTAGCCGCATTTAGCTGCGTTTAGCCGCTAAACTTGCTAACTAGCACATTAATTAGGAAAGGCGATCGCAAAGATTCATAAAAAAAACCCTTATACTCACTTCTGCTGTAAGTGAAGCTCGATCATGAATGATTCGCGTGAACATAGACGAATATATGTAGATCGGGAGGAGCATTCCCTTCACAAACAAACGTAATCTAGTGTATCTTCAGGGGCTTAGATGTCAGGAGTAAATGACGACCACTATGTTCATTATTACATCCAGCAACACAACACCTCAATTGCTCAATCGGAGATATGCTTGTCTAACTTACATCCCTGCTCCAGCATGGAAACAAAGAGGGCGGACCGTTACAGTTGATCTGAGGTAAAACGCTTATGTCAATCAACTATCATGAGACCGGCTTCAGTCGGTGTGATGCCACAACAACAGACATCTGAGAACGGCTCGATTTTAAAAAAAGGGGATATTACTTTTACAGATTAATTAAAAACCACTGCATGGATTTTTATCATTATAGGGTAGATTTGTACATACACTGCCAACACACATTAATGTTCAAACAACATGCAAAAGTGAACTTAGCATCCGATGACCCCTTTAAGTAATAATACATGCTGCCTTGGCGAGCATAAGACACTTCTTTTGCATTATATTTTTGAAAAAGCTTAAAAAGTAGTCAAATCAATGACATAATTTTCAGTCTCCCTTTAAAATCATCGGAACACTTAACTAAATTGTTTATGATTTGTGTGCAAAGTTATGCAATACAAAAGCAGACTCTATTGAAGTTGTTAACCATATTGAAGAATACATTATATTTGTATAACGGTATATGACAGCAATTTCTAAGACGCCTAAATGAAAATGAAAGAAATAAAGGAAGTAAGTACAGCCAAATAAACGCTGTCATCTAAGATGTTACCATTATAGAAAAAAGAAGCAAGGTCAGTAGTCAGACGGGGCCTCATTATTGTCAGCTGTGCGCGGCTACAGTACAGCGTCTCTTCAAAACCGTCTAAAGTACAGATCACACATCCTTCTGTTCTTCACACAAACCTGCAGGTTACTTCAGCGCCGGCCCGTCCTTGAGTTTCCAAGATTCCCTTTCATTCCGTGTCATTGAAAGAGAGCCGCGCGAATACCATTTAAGGTCTATATAAAACCTCCGGCTTTTTAAATGTAAATGTGTCTCTGTTGATGGAGCTCTCACATATGTATGAATTGAAAACTGCGACATGAGGTTTCATTTACGTGTAGCTATCATATCCTGAACGATGTTACCATGGTAATGAAAATATTTATGGTGGTGGTAACGCACTCTGCACACCAATCCAAGCTGTATTCAAACCAAGGAAGCCTGGAGAAAGCCAGCCATTAGCGTTTTCGGTCGACGAAGGCATGATCCTCCAGAAATCCCTCAGCTAATTAAAATTCCACATACATGTTTTTGAACCAATCAGCTAAGCCGTAATGCAAAGAGGCCACGCCCCCTTTGCCTAGACTTAAGACAAACACTAGGTGTATTTTATTATCCAGCTTTTATTTTACAGAAACGAGTACGATGAGTGACTGACTGGAACAGCAGACGCCTCGTTTCCGCCCGTTTGAATTCGTGCTGCTTTGAGAACGACTAAGGGGTAAATACCCACAAGCTAATGCTACGTTGGCGGAGAGTCGAATCCGTCTCGGTGTAATGCATCAAGAGAGGGATTTAACCTTGATATGAGAAGGTGCCAAAGATTGATTCCGGTTCAAAGGACCTGACAATCACTCTCACAGCTGCTGAAAAAATGACTAGAGCACTCAGTTGTTTAGACAACGTCAGGTTGCCAAGTAATGTTATTTTATTAGATAGGACTTGTCAAACAAAACAGGTCTTTTTGAAGCAACACGTCGTAACTGTTCTTATTTTTACCTCGTAGTAGCTGTAGCAGTAATGCAGGTGTTTTGTTCAGCAACTACTGGTAGTTTTAAACTAATAGATTTCAATAGCTTATATGAAGGTCACATTCAAAATATTTAGTAAATCTTTGTTTTTGGTGCTTTTCACATCATTTATGTAAAGATTTTATTGTTTTACCCATGTTCATTCCCCCATTTTAATCGTAAAATATAAAAAATCCATCACAAAAATAGCATTACATTTTAAAAACTATAATAATCTAACAAAAAAGAGAAATAAATCAATTCAGTATTTTTATGACAAAATGCAATATCAGTTTTTTCAGAAATTTCTACCATAACCATCAATTTTGAAACTAATGACAAATGTTGGTGTGCTTAGTTACCTAGGAAACAAATGTGGCATGCTTAATATGAAATATGAGACATCAAATGTCAGTTATGACATAAAAACCAACAACAACACAAATTCTCTTGTTAATAAAATGTATTATTTTGCATAATTTCCAATAAAGCTTAAGTAAAGACCTTGCAAAAAGTGTGAAGATATTGTTTAATCATGTATGCAGGATACATAAAAGCTAGATAGCATATGGATAAAATATCTGATTTTATGAATATTTGATTTATTTGAAAAATAAAGTCATTTTCATGATAGAATTTGTTGAACACAATACATAAATTGACCAAAATAGAAATGGTATTGGGCACAGTGTTAATTTAGTATCATTTTAACTTATATTATTTATATCATTATATATATATATATATATATATATATATATATTAGTAAATTTTATTTTTATATTTTCTGTTTTTACTTTAATTGTTGTTAAAGTTTTAGTAATTTTGTGGTGTTTTTCTTTTTTCATTTGTTTGTATAGTGTTTTATTCACTTTATTTATAAGTATTTTTTATTTTATTTGACCTTTTTTGTTTTGTTTTGTTTTATTTTATTATTTATTTATTTTATAATTAATTTGATTTATTTCAGATTTTTTATTTATTTTCAAATAAACCAAACAATGATCGCTTTAAAAACTAAATGAAATAAACTGTATTTTTTAAAATATTATTTTTATAGTTGAAGTAAAAAAAAAAATGACATACACCTTGTAGAATCTGCAAAATGTTAATTATTTTACTAAAATAAGAGGGATCATACAAAATGCATGTTATTGTTTATTTAGTACTGACCTGAAGGAGATATTTCACATAAAAGACCTTTATATATAGTCCACAAGAGAAAACTGCCTGCTTTTTTTTCAGAAAAATCCTTCTGGTTCCACAAATTCTTTGGCTTTCCAGCATTTGTGTGTATTTGAACCCTTTCCAACAGTGACTGTATGATTTTGAGATTCATCTTTTCACATTGAGGACAACTGAGGGACTCATATGCAACTATTACAGAAGCTTCAAACACTCACTGCTGCTCCAGAAGGAAACACAATGCATTAAGAGTTGGGGGGTGAAAACGTTTTTAATTTAACAATAAGAGTAAATTTAACTTATTTTGTCTTCTGGGAAACATGTAAGTATCATCTACAGCTTCTGAAGGGCAGTACTAAGAAAAATGTACACATCTTCATTTTGTTCAAAAGTTTTCACCCCCGACTCTTAATGCATCGTTTTTCCTTCTGAAGCATCAGTGAGCATTTGAACCTTCTGTAATAGTTGCATATGAGTCCCTCAGTTGTCCTGAGTGTGAAAAGATGGATCTCAAAATCATACAGTCATTGTTGGAAAGGGTTCAAATACGCAAAAATGCAAAAATGTATAAATTATGGTTACATTTTAGTTTCAGTTACCTATTTGGACTGGACATTGTTAGTAGACAGAAGATTTTTGCTGCTGCGTATGAAGTTGTTTTTGAGTGTATTTTCCAAAGTCTACAGAGCCAAAAGTAGCTGAAGAAACGGTCTTTTAAAGATTCCACATCACGTCGTTGCCAATGTCCTTGTGAGTTTCTGTCATCACTGTTGCTGATTGAGAGAATGAGCGGGATCGTAACATGAGCCGCTCCGCTATTCCATTTGAGCTCTGATTTAAGGCCTGTTGTTTTTATACCCATAAATACCCTGAGTATGGGAGTGCACAATGCTTTATTGGCCGGTGCTGCTCTTCACCAGCAAAACTTTACAAGGGAACGGGTGTCAAATAAACCTAGTAATATACCGACCTTCCTCATAACTGTTGAGAGGCCATCCTGTATGCTTTTAATTTATCCCATTCAGCGTACTGCGGCAGAACAAATGCTGCTTAAGTGACTCAGAGTGACAGACGAGCACGAGAAATATCACTTTGAAATTAATATGTTTCTTAGAAAGGTTTTGATACTGAAACCATTGAAGTGGGTCTTATTAGTAACAAGTTAGTCTGTAATCTACCCATTAGCATGGAGAGAAAAGGTTTTTGGTGGCAGAATGGTGTAATTATGGCATCAGTGTTGTATAGTTACTTAAAACTAAAATCATAAAAATAAATATTTTTGTTGCTTGAAACAAAATAGTAACCAAAATAAAATTGTATAAGAGGAACAATGTTAACATGTTATATACAAAAATAAAATTGAATATTTTAAATGTAATGACAAAAAAAAAAAAAAAAAAAAAAAAATTCTCTTAATAATAACAAAAAACTGAAATGTAGCAGAACTGTCAGAGGAAAATCATTCTGTCTGTGAGGATCAATATTTCAGTCTTGACAATGGGGAACCTAAACTGAAGGTCTCTTAAAGACAGTTCAGCAACAGCCATTTCCACCTCCCTTCTTCTTTTGCATTTCATATCACCAAGTGTCAACACCTTTGCGAAAGGACTTAAAGCAACAAAAGACATTTCGTCAAAATGAGAAACAGAAAAATATGGTGTGACATTTTCAGTAACTCTGCTGGTTGTCCTCAAAAGCATGTCATTGGGAAAATAGTTGCCCCCGTAAGAGGTCAAAACCGCTGACAGAAATCAAATGCTTGTTGAGTTTTTTTTCTCAGAAATTCTCTCTTACGTCTTTGTCCAAAGCACTAGAGAACATTTCCCAGTACAAAGACATTCTACAAGAATCACATCAATGAAATTGCTGCCAAAGATGTTTATTGAAGAAGGGTTTTTGATTTCATCAACAACATGAAGACAAGATGAAAAGCATGCATTATGATGGTAATGAAGTATTTTAATTAAATCATAGTGATGATCAAAATATAATGACATGCGTGTTTAAATGATTAAATGTTTGATCTGTAATAGTTTAACACATTTTGTCATCATTTTGTTGACAAATTTATATATATATATATATATATATATATATATATATTCTATCCTCATGATAAGAGAAATTTTGAGTGTGGTGCAGAGGCAGAAGCATTTCCTTCCTGCATATCCAGAGGCATTATTTCATTTTTGGTGTGAAAGGGTCTTTACAGTTGCCAAAAATATAACTTTTGAGTTTTTTGTTATTTAAAACAAATAAGCAAGTCCAGCTCGGGTGACAAAAAGTAACGCAAAACTAACGTAATTGCCTTTGTAACATTGCTTTCCATAAAAAGTACCTAAGTAACACAATTACAGTGTTTACTTTTTTATGAGGTAATGCAATATTGTAATGCATTACTTTTAAAAGTCACTTCCCCAACACTGTATACATACAGTAGTCAACATTTGAAGTGGATCAAAACCTTTCATCAAAGTTGTCCTAAGACAAGAACAGGCATTGCTTTGGTTTTAGGACAACTTTGATGAAATATACATTAGGGATGTGACGAGATCTCGTAGCACCAGTCTGATCTCATGAGATCTCGTGATGATATCCTTGCAAAACATTTTGCAGTGTTTAGAGCTGCATGATGATTAATCCTTAAAATATCGAGATCTCGATTCAAACACCCATGCGATCTTATTCCTGAATGACAACGATTTAGCTATGTCTACTACGACTGTTTCACATCGCGAGTGTCAGTGGAGCGTGAGAAGCACGTTTTGTCGTTGCCCATGTTAATGAATCAGAGGGTCGGGGTAAATGTAAACGCAGAAAGAGCGTCTTTTTTCAGTTGAATAAAAGACTATTTTCCCTATATATTTTATCATTGAGGATTTCTTAAGAAAAGTTTAAAAATCTCATCTCATCTCGTTCTCGTGAACCCAGTCTCGTGTCTCATCTCGTCTCGTGAGATAAGTGTCTCGTCACGCCCCTAATATATATATATATATAACACAAAAGTAATGTAATGCATTACTTTCCATAAAAGGTAAATAAGTAATGCAATTAGTTACTTTTTATGGAGTAATACAATATTGTAATGCATTACTTTGAAAAGTAATTTTCCCCAGCACTGTACAAATGTGTAATGCAAAAGTAACGTAATGGATTACTATCCATAAAAAGTAAATAAGTAACACAATTAGTTATTTTTTATGGAGTAACACAATATTGAATTGCATTAATTTGAAAAGTTATTTTTCCCAACACTGTATATGTAAGTAACGTTAAAGTAATGTAATGCATTACTTTCCATAAAAAGTAACTAAATACTGCAATTAGTTACGTTTTATGGAGTAACACAATAAAAGTAACTTTCCACATCACTGTGTATGTATATATGGGTCAATGATGTGATGCCTAAATTTTCTGTCCGATTTCAGTTAAAAATTGGTTTAAATGCATTAAAAAGATGCCATACATATGAAGTACCTCTCCTGTGTATGGACTTTAATCTTTAAAAAAGATTAGTTATTTGTTATTTTTCTGTTATTTGAAGTATCAAAATATCATGTGGTGCGACCGTCCGGCCATAACTTTATTCAGATTAATTTTCTGCACTATTTGGCATGATTTCCAAAATGATTTGTAATTCTGTATAAAATTGCAAAGGTTACTTTTGGTATAAAACAAAGTCCATGTGTTCAAATTTGGACTTTTTTTTGTTTGTTTTTTTTTTAATTCAAACAAATACTGTTTTGTGGCTCTTTAATGTGTCCTGACAGATCATCGTAGTGTATCTCTTAATCTTTACTAGTTACAGCACAAAATAAACATGAATGTACATCAGAAGGTATTTTGTTTCATTCATGAAAAGATGTCAGTTCACACCATTTTTTCAAGTTCAACTCCACTGACTTTAATCTACTCTCCTGTCTGGTTTGGCGTATGGCGTATTTGGCATTATGATTGGTCAGATCACCTGTTAATCAAACTCCCAGCGAAGGGTCAATTGAGCAGCCAAGATTGGGCAAAGTTCAGAAATAACTGGAGCTAAAGAAGAGCCTGCTATTAATGCCATGTGCTGCACTTTTCTCTTTAAATAGATTTTTAATGATATAAGGCCTTTGCGTCATTTGGAGCGACTACTCATCATGTGGTGCGGCCAATAATAGGAATAACTGTATTAAAATAACAACAAAAAAAATCTCTTTTCTGTGGTTGAAATATGAATCACTGCTACAGTAAGTGAATGGTATTTTTAAAGCATTTTTATTTTTTTAGGCAATTTACAGGAAAAATAAGTCTGCTAATTACATTTAAGAAGGAAACTAAAATTATAAAACAAAAACATGAGATCATCATTTACAAAAATTCTAAATAAATGCAAATACTTTGTTTCTAAACACTTTAATTACTGAAAACATCTAAAAAAATATTAAGCATGTTATGGAAATAAATTCATTTTATTATAAATCTTGGTCGCACCACATGACATTTTTTAAGGCTGTGTAACCAAAAATCACTTAATTTTAAATTTTAATATGAATTTATGTGTACACAACATTCTTGATGTTTGAACAATTACAATAGATATTAATATTTTTTGTATTTCAAAATACATTTAATTTAAATGAAATGTAATCTATATAATCTAATTTTAATCTCTGTTTACTATAGAAATTTACGTGACTTTTCCAGGCCTTAAAATCTTTACTTTCATGGGAATCCTTAAAGGGATCATCGGATGCTAAGTTCACTTTTACATGTTGTTTGAACATTAATGTGTGTTGGGAATGTATGTACAAATCTACCCTATAATGATAAAAATCCATGCAGTGGTTTTTAATTAATCTGTAAAAATAATATCCCATTTTTCAAATCGAGCCATTCTCAGATGCCTGTCGTTGTGGCGTCACACTGACAGAGGCCGCTCCCATGATAGTTGATTAACATGAACGTCTTACCTCAGATCAGCTGTAACAGTCCGCCCTCTTTGTTTTGATGCTGGAGCAGGGATGTAAGTTAGACAAGAATATCTCCGATTGAGCGATTGAGGTGTTGTGTTGCTGGATGTAATAATGAACATAGTGGTCGTCATTCACTCCCGACATCTGAAATCATTCGTGATCCAGCTTCACTTACAGCAGAAGTGAGTATAAGGGTTTTTTTTATGAATCTTTGCGGTCGCCTTTCCTAATAATGTGCTAAACGCGCTAAATGTGGCTAAAGTAAACAGTCTCTCAGAGCAGCAGAGAGAAGAGAGGGGCGGGGCAAGCAGAGCTCATTAACATTTAAAGCAACCTCGACCAGAATGAGATGATTTTTGCAGAGCTGATTTTGGCAAGGTAAAAAGGGTGTTGTTTTACAAAACCATTGAGAATTTTTAAACCAAAGTAAATTAGAGACTTTTCATCAAGACCCTAAAGAATCATATCAACTTGAGGAAAATGGGCAGCCGATGACCCCTTTAAGACTTCTTACGGCCCTCTACAAACAACAGCACATCTTCTGCCATAGTCTAATGGGGCAAAAAAAGCACTGTACACAGAGTCACTCTGTATGTGTTCATTTGTGCTCTGCTGGTTTGAGCTTATTGAAATGTTTCAGCCAGTCAAGCCTAAAATGGGCATTTGTCCCCTCACAAACTGCACATCCTGTAGTCTGATATAATAATTATTCAGATCAACCGCATTGTATTTTAAATGCTAATTTCTCTTCTTGATTCGCCTGCTGCTGAGTTCAGTGCGGCACAGTATGACACTGATCTAATCTCTAAACGTTATACGGCAGGTTACTTCACATAGCAGCGGGAAACAGATTGCATCAAACATCTGATTGGATGCTAACGTGGCGACTCGGCTCGCTTTGATTTCAGTGACGACAATGTAAATATGTATCTAACAATACCAGCTATGAGTACAAATGTAAATGCATTGAGATGAGTTATTAATGTAGGACTCAGTGCTCCAATGCGCTATGACTAGTGGTGTTTATTTCAGCCGTGGCACTGTAAAAATGTAAAACTGTAAAATGTTAGCTCGCTATAGCCCTTGATGTCAGGTTATCTTCTTGTGTTGCTGCCAGTACTGCAGGTAGATAAGATGTTTTTCCTTTAACGTTACATCAAGGGCAAAAAATAAAATCAAACAGATGAATATGGCCATTTGCAGAATGCAATTTGAAACGAAAGCAAAAACAATTTCAGTCATTTTATGCACGACTGTGCAAGCACTTGTACTCTCAACTCGATGGTTACAATATATTTTCTCAAATGAATAGAGTCGGCCTTTAAAATTGGTCTTCCATTAGGTGAAAGGACTGGAGGATAGCAGGTACAAACACTGCAATCAGATCCTTCCTTCCATTTTTGCACGTTGACGCGGTATGTTGCTTTTCAGACGCTGTTTGCCTCCGCCACGTGAGCCGGGTAGTTCAGATCCAATGACGTGTGATGAGGTGCCACGCTGACCGCTTTGCTTTGACACATGAAGCTAATTTCACGACACCCGCTGGCATACGGGACACCCTGACCCTCACGAGGGCCCCCTCATGGTATTATGGAGCTATTATGTTATGGTTATATTTTTCTAACACTGTTTCTAAGCACAGTAAGAAAAAAAAATCTGTAGGAAAGCAGATACAGTAGATGTGTGGTACTGTGTGGAAGCTCTCATTATGCATCAGAGTGAAAAATAAAACAGGTAATTGTGAGCTAAAATAAGAAATACTCATATTGACACTTGTGACTTTATCTAAAAACAAATCAGTTATTTCTCTATAAAATCACATATGAGAAGAAAATTGCAGCTGCTTATAAAATGATAATAAATTAGATAAATATAGTTGCAGTTGTAAGTCCGTGGAAGCTTGTTTCAGGTAAAATATTTGTGAGATAAAGTCTGAAATAAGAAATGTTACAGTTTTGACATATGAAGTCACTATTTCAAGATATAAATTCTCATTAATGAGATATAATATATCACAGTTGTCACAATTCTATATGATAAATGATATTAAGGTTTAAGTTTAGCTGCATTTAGAAAACAGTATGGAAAAAAGAGAGTTTTAAAGTTGTCATCACATATGATGACACAAATATGACATATAAAGTGGATATTGTGAGATAGTTTTAAATAAAAAGTAGTCACATTATGATAATAAAAAAGTCATAATTTCAATATATAAATTCTTAAATTTGAGGTATAATGTAATTGTGACATACAGTGCATAGCATAAATGAGTACACCCACTCTAAAACTTAGCAAATTCAGCAATTACTCTTTACTTAGAAGACATGTTAGGGTAAATTAGAGATATAATATTCCATCAAGTCTGCTTGACCAAAGAAGAATGTCAAAATTATTCAGGAAAATACAATTTTCTTATCGAAGTGGTAAAATGTTGTGTTGTAAAAATGAGTAGACTCTCCTGAAAGTTACTAAATAAACATTTCTGGTGTAACTTTAAGGCAAGTTTTGATCAACAGGAAAGTATGTTGAATTAAAACTGTTAAAGAGAAGTAATTTCTTAATGATTAAAAGTGTTATATAGCCTGCTGAATCATACTTGGACTTAATGCTGACAACAATGGTACCACTTGAGAGAGAACTGCCAGGAGATTTATTTATTAGCATAAAAGAAAACATTGGTACAAGAGAAATACCAAATTCTTGTTTTAAGTGTGAAAATATAGCAAAAGTAACACTGAATTTCAAAATCAGTGGACTTGTGACAAGACCCCTGAAATAATCAGGTCTTCACTTTAAGCTTTCTTTCAAAAAAAAAAAAAAAGAGCAGGAGAAACATCAAGAAAGTGTCTCAGAGCTGGCAAAAGCTATAAAGAGACTTACACTTTATCTCACAGAGTAACATGCAGCCTGCACAAGTGACATGCATGGTTGTTTATCCACACCTGAACTACCTACTGTAGCCAAAGCACAGTAAACTCATTTAGCCTTTTCCAAAGGCTATATTTACAAAATATAGACTTCTGGGAATCCATACTCTGGTCTCATGAGACCAAGTCAATCATTCTGGGTCTAACACAACCAAAATGTTATGGTGTTGCTTGAGGAGGAGTACAGTGAGAAGTGCCTGGTTTCCACAGTGACATTCAGTGGTAGTAAAGCTATTATATAGGGATGTGTGAGTGCTGAAGGTGTGAGGGAGTTGTGCTTTATCAATATTGTCATGAATTTACTCACCACTGTGTGATGTAATACAAAAACGTGAAACAGAAGATGCTACCCTCTCTTCATTCCATGCATTGGGCATTTTTTCAACATGACAATGAAGATATGAAGATATTTAGAGTTATGGAGGACATATTAAGTACTAGAATATTATGATTTGTTGAATTAAATCTAGAGTGTACTCATTTCAGCAATCCTTCATTTAAACAAAATTGGCTAAGTTCCTTATTTTACAAATATTAATGGCTTATATTTCTCTGTTTTTATTAAGAATATATTTAATACATTTCAAATTTGCCATCTTTCTATGAATTATATTAGTGATCATTAAGAAAATGCATCTTTTATATTTAATCAGAGAGAGTGTACTCATTTATGCTGTGCACTATACATACAGAAGAAATTCTGTGAAATATATAATAGTAAAGTAGAATTTTTTGTGATAAAGTCACAATTATGAGAAAAAAAAATGCAATTGCGATAGTCACAATTATGATAAATTATATAAATTCGCAAATATAGCTGCAATTGCAAACTCAGTTGAAAGCCTGTTTTCACTTAATAATAATAGTTTCAAAGAAGAAATTGTTACATTGTGAGGAATATACATATAAAGTCACTATTTCAAGATATAAATTCTCAATTTTGAGATATACTATTGTAATTATGAGATATAAAATTAGAAGAAATTTTGTCATAAAGTGACAACTACGTGAAATAAAAAAAAGGAATTCCTTATGGAAAGAAAAGTGAATTACATTTGTGACCCAAAAAAAAAAAAAGAATTTTTGGAGATATAATGTAATTCTAAAATATAATGGTGTAAAGTAAAACATTTTGTGATAAGGTCACAATTACAGAATTATATTTTCCCAATCACACTACTATATATTGAAAAAGCCATTTTTTTTTGTACAAAAATGATGCTCATATCACATACAACCCATGTATTCAACTGTCCGATTTTGTAAAGTTGCTCATTCTACTCTGCATTTAAGCATTAAAATTACCTCAAATATAAAATAATTTCATAGTTTTGCCTTCAGTTAGATTTCAGTTAGGTTATCAAGACATTTGGATGTGCGCTGATATATCTTGTTTTATATTAATTTATATTAAAAAATAAAAAAACACAATTTGTTGAGTCAGCATAAAATAATTTGTTACACTGCTGCCATAAAATTTTAAGTTCAGTCAACTAAAATAAGTTTAGTCAACTTGAAATGTTAAGTTGGACTATGTAACAACTTAGATATTTGTGTTTGCTAAACTCAACAAATGGGTAAGTAACCCAGCTGCCTTAAAATTTTAAGTTGATTCAACTCAAATATCTAAGTTGTCACTTAGTATAATTTAACATTTCAGGTTGAATACTTTTTCTTAGTTGACTGAACTTAAAATTTTAAAATAATTTACAAATTATTTTAAGTTGACTCAACAAATAGTTTTTTACAGTGTAGCAACCCCCCAAATGGAATGGTTTGTCCCACTTTTGCATAATTTGCACAGTATGATGATATTTCCTCTAGAAGGACATGGATGAAACGCTAGAAGTTATGTTCTCTCTCTTTCCTACTATTGGTTAAACTAGCAAACCTGTGTCAAGAGTGGATTAACTGACTGTCAACAGTGTTACACAGGTATTATTGCTGAAAATTTTAACAAGACAATTTAACTAAAACTTATGTTTTGTTTACAAAAATCTATTTCTAAACACACCATATGCTCAGTAGTTCTAGGCTTCCATGTTGAGTATAGGCCCAAAACACTAAAAATTTCAACTAAGTTACCTTTCAACTGTGTTACCCAGTAAAGGTAACATGGTGGACAGTAGCAAACATAGATGGTATTTTATGCACATATTCCTACAGATCACCTTTATATAGCACTTTATACAATATAGATTGTTTCAACGCAGCTATGTAAGGTCGTGTTTGGGGTTTTGGGAAAAAGGAAAACTTTTTTCTTCACATTGTCAAATTCTTAATGTACTTGTAATTATAGAATGACCCCTATTACATTTTGGATATCTCATATTAGAACACTTAAGCATGACATCACTGCTAGTGGGCAGAGCCTCAAATTTAAAGCCGCAGGTTCCCGACACAAATCCAACACTGCTAGACATGAATCGGTTTAAATTCACGCACAAGTTAATTTCCTCGTCTCGTATGTCCCTCCACACATAGCACATAATGTCCAGGATGCGGCGGAGGTGTTTCGACGCCGTCATATCTGTAATTTATCATGGCCACATTCCTTTCTCTCTTTTTTTTTCCCCTTACTCCCACACATAGAAACACTCCCACACATCCCGTGTTCCTCAGCAAATGTCTCCCACAGACATTTATTCACGCCAACCCGTCAATCATTTTCATAATAAACAAGACATCACAATATGGACCGTGGAGGTTAATATAATAACGGTCTGTCTGTCAAACGCACTGATGGAGTGTTTGTTTAACCAGCAGGGGTCAGTGTGGTCTCATACACACATGCACACGCTCACACACACACACTCACACACGTACAGTACTGTGAGGCGGTCGAAGCCAAACGTGGCCCTCTTAACAGATGCCCTGTGTGAAATAATTCATACCGAAGCCTCATCCAGCACAATGGCCTCCACGTCTCTGCTGAATCTCTGAGTTCGGTGTTGAAGGCGCTCGGAGCTCTGTCTTTCCCTCCACTGTGCATGAGAGCATCGTGTTTAATTCATTCGTGTAACTTTGGTGACTCTTTCGGTTTTACACAAAGAGAGAAACAAAGACGGAACAATATCACAGCACGAGCACAATTTAAAAGGCTGTTCCGCTTGTTTGCACCGCACAACCGCTGTTTTTCGTGAGAGTGGGATGTTTTTTGGCCGAAAAAATTGAACTTGTTTCAAATACGGAGCTTGAGAGTAAAAATAAATGTGGTGGAATATGTTGTGGTAAAGCTTGATGGAAGTCAAATGGCTTGCATGATTGGTTAAAAAACTGGCATAAGCTGATATAATGGTCTTACACTGGTCTTCCAGCCTCAGGCTGATCGTTAACTTAAGCTACTTTATTGTAGATAAACTTTAATTTGCATTGTGGTTTGAAAAGTATGAAATGTGGTTTGAAAAGTAATTGATCTGATTCATTTCCTTAATGACTGTTTCTGGTGATCTTAACTGGTTTAATCTGGTCTTTCAGCCTGGTCAAGATGGTCTTCAACTGGTCTCCCATCTGGAAGTGCTTAAAACCCCTCTAAAACCAAATAAAAGGCCAGCCTGGCCAGGACTGGAGACCAACAAAGATCAGTAAACCAGCATAGACTGGTTGATGGACTGGTTGATGGACTTATACTGGTGTTCTGGCCTGGTCAAGTTGGTTTTCAACTGCCTGACCAGAATGGGAGACCATCAAAGACCAGTAAACCAGAACAGACTGGTTTAAGATGTTTTGATTGTCTTACACTGGTCTTTCGCTCTGGTCAAGTTGGTCTTCAGTTGTCTGACCAGGACTGGAGACCAACAAAGGCCAGTACATCAGTATAGACTGGTTTAAAATGTAATTTTTTTTATTTTTGTATTATTTTTGCAGGTTGGTATAATTTTAAGCAATTTTCATTATCTGGAAGTGCCTAAAACCCCTCTAAAACATAGATGGGTGTCCAGTAAAACCAGTATAGACTGGTTTAAGTTTTTTTTCTGCAGATATAATTTTAGGTATTAAATACAATTTTATTTTATACCAGGTATAATTTTAAGTAATCTGCATTGTGGTCTCACTGTTGGTTATTACAGTCAGTATGAAATTGATCTGATTAATTTCCTTAATGTCTGTTTCTGGTGGTCTTACCTCATTTAGGCTGGTCTTCAACTGGTCTCCCTTCTGGAAGTGCCCAAAACCCCTTTAAAACCAGCTAACAGCCCAGCTTGACCAGAATGGGAGACTAACAAATACCAGTAAACCAGCATAGAGTGCAAAGAATGGTTTAAGATGTTTTGATAGTCTTACACTAGTCTTCCGGCCTGGTCAAGCTGGTCTTCAACTGCCTGACCAGGATCGGAGACCAACAAAGACCAATACACACCAGCATAGATTGGTTTAAGATGTTTTGATAGTCTTACACTGGTCTTTTGCCAGGCTGTTCCTGGTGGTCTGAGCTGATTTAAGCTGGTCTTCAACTAGTCTTGGATCTGAGAAGTGCCCAAAATCAGCCAACAGACCATCCTGACCAGGATGGGAGACCAACAAAGACCAGTAAACCAGAATAAACTGGTTTAAGATGTTTTGATAGTCTTACACTGATCTTTCGCCCTGGTCAAGCTGGTCTTCAACTGCCTAACCAGGATTGGATACCAACAAAAACCAGTACAAAAGCATAGAATGGTTTTGTTTTCTGCAGGTTGGTATCATTTTAAGTAATATGCATTATGGTTTCACTGTGGTTTATTTCCTTAATGTCTGTTTCTGGTGGTCTTACTTGGTTTAGCCTGGTCTTCTAGCCTGGTCAAGATGATCTTCAACTGGTATCCTATCCTTAAGTAGCCCAAAACCCCTCAAAAACCAGCTAACAAGCCAGCCTGACCAGGATGGGAGACCAGCAAAGACCACTAAACCAGTATAGACTGGTTTAAGATTTTTTTTTCTCTGTGCAGGAGAAAAATTGTAACCATATTATTGTAACCATTTTACTTTGTGATTTCACTGACAGATTATTAAAGTTAGCATGAAATACATACTATTTACTTCCTTTATGTCTTTTCTTGGTGGTCTGAACTGGTTTAAGCTGGTCTTTAAATCTACTTTCTAAACGCATCTTACTGATCTTTTATCCATGCATCAATTCAATTCAGGGAGTCTAATTTACAAGCTGTTTTCATGACTTTGTAGCTCATTGACTATTTATATTGATTGTTATTGATGCAGTTTGATACAAATCAATAAAATCACTTCTGGAGGTGTTTAGACTCCTGAAATGGGTTCAGAGATGTCAAAATTCTCACCTGACTGAAGAGAAAGCACAGTCTTTAGTGATGTGTTGCCACCCTGCCATGAAATCCAGCGATCTCTCTCTCTCTCTCTCTCTCTCTTCTCTCACTCCCTCCCTCTTGGCCAGTGTTGGTGGTTAGTGAAGCCTGTACTTCTACTGACTGTGTGCCAGAATGACAGAGGAAAGTGCCAGCAATCTGGTCTTTCTCAGCCACAACACTGAGAGAGCCACACACTGAGCAACACCGGCATCAAACACCTCCACAGTTTTATCTTAACCACCGAATAGTCACATCTGTGTGAATCAGAATTGCTCTGAATCCTTTATTTGCGAATTCCCTTTTACAGAAAACATTTTAGAATCTTGTACATGTAATTTGTCTAAAAACTGTCTAAAAACATTAGCATCTAGCAGAATTTGCTGTCACCTAACTTTTACTTTTTACAGTCTCACATCCTCAGCATATTCTAAATAACTAACTAAAAATGTAAACAGAAATCCATCAAAAATATATCTTCACACCTTGTCATTCAAAGTGCAAAACCATGGTAGCATTATGTAATGTTACTAAAACTGTGCACCACAGATGAAGAGGCATGAAAATGCTAATATTGCTAACTACACTTTGTACTGCGGATAAGGTGAGTATGCTAATATTTTTAAAACACTACTACGGATGAGGTTTTGCTAATATTGCTGACAACATTTCACCCTACAAGTGAGGAGGTGTGAGGATGCTTATATTGCTAACAAGACTTTGTATACATATGAGGTGTTTTGCTAATATTGCTAACATCATTTCACAGTAGTAATGAGGTGTGAGGATGATAATATTGCTAAAAACACTTTGTATATATGTGGTGTTTTGCTATTGCTAACAACATTTAACACTACAAATGAGGAGGTGTGAGGATGCTAATATTGCTAAAAACACGATGTATATGGATGAGGTGTTTTGCTATTGCTAACAACATTTAACATTACAAATGAGGAAGTGTGAGGATGCTAATTTTGCTAAAAACACTTTGTACTAATTATGAGTCCTGATAGCACACACACATCTGGAAGATGTCTATTTGACATCTGCATTTACATCTGCAAGACATATTTTTTAGAGTGTTTGCTCATCTGCAATACGTCTATAGGACGTTTCCGATCAGATGTCAAATACCCTGGTGAAAAAAAACAGCATATGCTGGTAGGTATGTTTTGATGCTGGTTTAAGCTGGTCCTTTGCTGGTTTATGCTGGTCAAGGACCAGCATTAACCAGCAAAGGACCAGCATAAACCAGCTTAAACCAGCATTAAAACATACCTACCAGCATATGCTGTTTTTTTCACCAGGGTAGACATCTATTAGATGTTTTTAAGATGTTTATAATTTAGAATGTATGTAAAACTGACATCTGAAAGACGTCTGTCAGATGTTTGTACACAGCAGACGCTTTCCAGATCAAGAGATCTTTAAAAGACATCTTGTAGACGTGCGAGGTGTTTGGGCTAATATTGTACCCTGATAGCACATGTACATCACGGAGACGTCTATTTGACGTCTACATTTACATCTGTAAGACATATTTTTTTAGAGTGTTTGCTCATCTGCAATACATCTATAGGACGTTCAGATGTCAAATAGATGTCTATTAGATGTTTATGATTTAGAATGTATGTAAAACTGACATCTGAAAGACGTCTGTCAGATGTCTGTACACAGCAGACGCTTTCCAGATCAAGAGATCTTTAACAGACATCTTGCAGACGTGCATGTGCTATCTAGGAGATGTTTGGGCTAATATTATACCCTGATAGCACACGTACATCACAGACACGTCTATTTGATGTCTGCATTTACATCTGTAAGACATATTTTTTTAGAGTGTTTGCTCATCTGCAATACATCTATAGGACGTTCAGATGTCAAATAGACATCTATTAGATGTTTATGATTTAGAATGTATGTAAAACAGACATCTGTAAGACGTCTGTCAGATGTTTGTACACAGGAGACATTTTCCAGATCAAGAGATCTTTAACAGACATCTTGCAGATGTGCGTGTGCTATCTAGGAGGTGTTTGGGCTAATACTGTACCCTGATAGCACATGTACATCACGCAGACGTCTATTCGATGTCTGCATTTACATCTGCAAGACATATTTTTTTAGAGTGTTTGCTCATCTGCAATACATCTATAGGACGCTCAGATGTCAAATAAACGTCTATTAGATGTTTTTAAGATGTTTATGATTTAGAATGTATGTAAAACTGACATCTGAAAGATGTCTGTCAGATGTTTGTACACAGCAGATGCTTTCCAGATCAAGAGATCTTTAACAGACGTCTTGCAGACATACGTGTGCTATCTGGGTACCTTGAAAATCAACCAAAAATAGTACGCTAGCTATAAGCACCTACAATGCGACCGTTCCTTTACTACGCAGACTGGACCAGTTGAGTCAGAATAAATGGATGTACCTTTGTTAACTTTGCTGAATAAGTTTGCCATTGAATTGTGTTCAGCTGTGAAATGGAGACTAATGACCAGGTGCATAGTCATCGAAATCCAATACCATTCTCTCTAGCATCCACTGTCTCCCATGATGCCATATAAAATAAACAACAAAAATAAGCTGTTATATGCAACCCTGACCCATCCTTGTAAAATATGGATTTGCTCGCTTTCTCCTTGATGGATGTCCTCTCAGTATTGTGTAGATAGGGTTAGTCTGATCTGTAAGGTGTTAGATGTCTGCCAGACATGAGGTTGTGACCATGTCATTCTCCTGTCCGCTTGGATTGGTTAACCAAATACTTGTTCTGGTCTTGTCTAGACGGCCATTATACGAGAAGGGTGAAGAGGAAGTGCACATCAAACCAGAGGAAATCAATGTTGCTCCTTCTCGCCAGAAGTCTTGAGAATGGGCATGATTAGTTTAATTGGCTAACGATCCAAAAGCCCAGGCTAGAGTCTAATCCTTAGCGAGCTGCCTGAGCCTCGGCTGGATCTGGCCTCCAGATCTGGAAGCAGAGTAAACGAAAGAGACTTCCAAATCAGAGTCTCTTAGACCGGCTAATGCTGTTAGCATTAATAGCATCTGCTGAGAGACTTGAATTCTGTGGCGTTTGACTGTAAACACGTGTAGATGAGTTGAGTCACCGCTCATCTATAAACTTTTTTTTTTTTTAACATTAATGCTAAAATTATGCCTTTTGGTCCATAATCTATATTTAAGATAACATTTTTAAAATCCTACATGGCAAATAGAAAAATGTAAGGGATAATATATAGCCATCCCTTAAGGGGTTTATTTTGCATTAATGACCGTCTGGCTGTTCATTAACCTGCTCATTACACAGCTACTTGCCAAAGAAATAAATACATAGACATGAAATATTGATTTTGAGTTGAAGTTGTTTTATTACCTTTGTAAATTAGCTTAAAGCTACTGCTAAGAAAAATAGTCCAGCAAACCTTCAACATTACAAGACAAACACTGCAGGAGTTGAAATATTATTATTGTTCTACACTCCAGGTTGCTTCATCTATGGACTAGTTAACTACATGTGCCAGTCACGTTAGTGAAATTTCTGCAAAATTTTAGTCGCATAACTTAAATTAATGGAAATGACATCATTTCGGAATAGTTTTTTATTGACATTTATAAAATATTCCTGATTCCTGATGAGATTACTGTATTTATCCTGCAAAAATTTTCCGAAAGATGGTACAGTTGAGGTTGAAAATTTACATCCCCCTTTTAGAATCTGCAAAATATTAATTATTTTACCAAAACAAGAGGGATCATACAAAATGCATGTTGTTTATTTAGTACTGACCTGAATAAGATATCGCACATAAAAGATGTTTACATGTAGTCCACAAGAGAAAATAATAGTTGAATATATAAAAATGACATACACTTGATTCTTAATACTGTGTTGTTAGCTGAATGATCCAGAGCTGTGTTTTTTTGTTTAGTGATAGTTGTTCACGAGTTCCTTGTTTGTCCTGAACAGTCTGCTGTTCTTCAAAAAATCCTTCAAGTCCCGCAAATTCTTTCGTTTTCCAGCATTTTTGTGTATTTGAACCCTTTCCAACAATGACTGTATGATTCTGAGATCCATCTTTTCACACTGAGGACAACTGAGGGACTCGTATGCAACTATTACAGAAGTTTCAAACACTCACTTATGCTCCAGAAGGAAAAAAAAAATCCATTAAAGGAGAAGTCCACTTCCAGAACAAAAACTGACAGAAAATGTACTCCCCCTGGTTAAAAAAACAGCATATGCTGGTAGGTATGTTTTGATGCTGGGATGCTGGTTAGGTAGTTTTTGATGCTGGTTTAAGCTGGTCCTTAGCTGGTTTATGCTAGTTCTTAGCTGGTCATGTTGCTGGTCAAGGACCAGCATAAACCAGCAAAGGACCAGCATAAACCAACAAAGGACGAGGAGTTTTTTGACATACCCTAACTGTCTTGAACCATAATACACAGAGTTCAGGGAGAGCAAGACAAGACGAGCGTTTGAGATTAAAAATTATTTAAACTGTATTTTTTTTTTATGAAAATAACCATTCATTTCGCTAGATAAGACCCTTGTTCCTCGGTTAGGATCATTTACAACCACATTTCGGATTGTTTGAAGCTGCATTTAAACTGCATTTTGGAAGTTCAAAATCGGGGCACCATATCAGTCCATTATATGGAGAAAAATCCTGAAATATTTAACTACAAAAAAAAAACAATTCTTTATGGCTGAAAAAAGAAAGACATGAACATCTTGGATGACAAGGGGGTGAGTACATTATCTGTCAATTTTTGTTCTGGAAGTGGACTTCTCCTGTAACAGCCAGAGGGTGAAAACTTTTGAACATGCATATTTTTCTTATTTTGCCTAAATATCATATCTTTTTTTCATTTAGTACTGCCCTTCAGAGGTCACAGAAATTAGTTACATGTTTCCTATGAGACAAAATAAGTTAAATTTACTGTGATCTTCAAATTCAAAAAGTTTTCACGCCCCGGCTCTTAATGCATTGTTTTTCCTTCTGAAGCATCAGTGAACGTTGAAACCTTTTGTAATAGTTGCATATGAGTCCCTCAGTTGTGAAAAGATGGATCTCAAAATTGTACAGTCATTGTTGGAAAGTTTTCAAATACACAAAAATGCAGAAAAAACTAAAAATTTGTGTTACCCAAAGGATTTTTCTGAAGAACAGCAGACAGTTTAACTGTTCAGGACAAACAAGGGACTCATGAACAACTATCACTAAACAAAAAAAAACAAAAAACACAGCTGTGGATCATTCAAGTAAGGGGATACTGTATAAACTTTTGTAGGGGGTCATTTTTATAAATTCAACTATTATTTTCTCTTGTGGACTATATGTAAACATCTTCTGTGTGAAATATCTTATTCAGGCCAGTACTAAAAAACAGTAACATGCATTTTGTATGATACCTCTTATTTTGGTACAATAATTAACATTTTGCAGATTCTGAAAGGGGGGTGTAAACTTTTGACATCAACTGTAAATGTGACCGAACCTTAATAAATTTAGTCGAAATGTAACATGACTTCAACCTCATCTTGTTGTTTGTTCATATATTTTTTGCCTTTTAGACAACAGGACAGTGGAGATTGACAGGAAAGTGTTGGGTGGAGAGGGGGGGAGAAGGATCGGCGAAGGACACTGGGTCAAGATTCGAACCCAGGTCAGCCGGAGGCACAGTTGCGCTATATGTCAATGCGCTAACCACAAGGCTAAGACTTGATCCAAATAAACTTGTCTTAGTTGAGGCAGGTCTTTTTGTGGATATGTGGCACTGACACACCTGCACTATCGCTAAAAATGCACCAACTTTGCTGAAGTTCTTTCCCCAATACATTTGCCCTGACCTCAAAAATAAGTTAAGACTATTAGGACGTTTTGCTATATAAATATACTTTACATTGAGTTCCTTCCTGGGGCTTGAAAAAAAAAAAAAAAAAACATCAAGGCAAGTGATGTTTGAAAATACAGAAAAAATACCAAGGAACTTATGCTGAGACTCCAGACTGGCAGATAAGGCTGTTTGGCCAAGCGTGCCTTAGCTGGGGAAGGATTTTGGGCGTCTTGTCAGGAAGTCTTAGGGAAGCATTTCCTCTTTTCATATTTCATCTGAATGCAGCGTAGACTGTATGCGGCGGGTAGGGAACATATAAAGAGGCTTGCTCGGAGCTACAGCCTTTATGCGACCAAAGCTTTCAAAGGAAGAAGGTTGCTTACCGCACCAGGGTTTAATGGTACCCTGCTCGTCCTCTCTCCCGCACTCTCTCTCACTCTGCTTTCCTTTCTTCTTTCTTTCTACTTAATCATGCCTTTACTTTCTATCTCTTAGCAAACCAAACCATACAATCCCACAGTATGGGCAGTCGCGCACACACACACACACACACATATGCGGGCCGTGCGCACTAATGTTTGGCTTTGATGTACCTATCTTCCTGTTTGACTGAGAGAGCAGGAGTTGGGGGGAATGTAGATGCTGGTGGCTGGGAGGATTCTGCGAATTATCGAGTCTTCTCAGGAAGCATCCTGGATGGGGAAAGCTGGAGATAGAGGGAAAGACTTCAACCGGCTGCCGTCGCAAGGCCCCAGATGAGTTTGCCCTCTACCCGATTTAATGTTCAGAGCTCCCGCTGTTTTTGACTACCGCGTTTCGGTGAGATTTCCTGTCGTTAGTGATTACTGGTTAAGGATTTTTAAGAATTTCTAGCTGAGAATATCTAGAAAAAATTGTTATATAAAATTAGAAATTTTAGTGATGTTTTAAGATTTCAATTACTTTTCCGGCCCATTATATTTATCGGATTAGAATTTGTAATTATTTCTAGCTGTGCAATAAATAAATAAAAAAAAAAAATAAAATAATAAAATTAATAAAATAAAAAATGTATATAAAAATAATTGGATTTAAAATTTTAATTACCTTTTTAAAAATAAGATTTTTCATTTTTCATTTCATGTTCATTTTGCCAATCATAATTATCAGATAGGAGTTTTAACAATTTCTACAACATGTGGAAAAATGTCCTTCATGAAAATGATAGTAATTTCAATTTTACTTATTATTATTATTATTATTATTATTATTATTATTATTATTATATTTTTATTTTTTTAAATAGGATTTTGTACATTTCAGTGACTTTTTAAGTCGATAATAATTTTCAGATAAGGATTTTTTTTTAACAATTTCTAGCACATGTAGAAAAATGTCAATTTAAAGCATTGAATGCATTAAACTAGCACTGCTTCACATTTTAATTATTTAATTATTATTATTATTATATATTATTATTATATTATTATTATTATTATTATTATTATTATTATTATTATTATTATTATTATTATTTTACAGCATAAACATGCATCCTGAGTTAATTATGCCTTTTCTAGATTTAGCCTTATTCACAAAACGCAAAATTTTTTGGCCATGAAAAACTTAAAAATAAATAAATACAAATCTTTAAACAAATGTACAAAATTCATAAAAGTGTCGTCAAAACAAATTACTAGCCAATACAATATTTAACTCTAAATAGAAAAAAGCTTATTATAGAAATCACATATTTATATATTATAAGATTTTTCATGCTTTACATTTTAATTATTTAATTATTATTATTATTATTATTATTATTACAGCATAAACATCCATCCTTTCAAAGTGAATTAGTCCTATTCTAGATTTAGAAAAACTTTAAATTCAATTAAATTCAATTCAATTAAAAAATCTTTAAAAATGTACAAAAGTCAGAAAATTGTCGTCAATACAAATTACTAGCCAATACAATATTTAACTCTAACTAGAAAAAAATTATAGAAATTACACATCTATATATTATAGTGATATATATTTAAAAGATTATTTTATGATCTTCTCACATTTCTAGGTTTTCCTGAATATTGTTGAATTTATATCATTTCCCTCAAGCATTAAACTAGCACTGTTTCACATTTTAATTATTGAATTAATATTTTTTACAGCATAAACATCCATCCTTAACTCGCAACATTTTTTGGCCATGAAAAAAATAAGAATAAAACCAAACAAAATCAATAAAAAAAATAAATTAATTTAAAAAAATGTACAAAATTAAACAACAAAAAAGCTGTCAATACAAATTACTAGCAAATACAAGAACTGTAACTTGAAAAAAACTCATTATAGAAATTACATATTTATATATGTATGCATAAACATCCATCCTTTCAAAGTTAATTAGTCATGTTCTAGATTTTGTCTTATTTACAAAATTTTTTGGCCATTAAAAAAAAAAAAAAAAAATCTTTACAAAATTCAGAAAATTATCATCAATGCAAATAGCCAATACATTTATATATTATAATGTGATATCTATCTAAAAGATTTTATTATTTTTCATGACTTTTCCAAGCCTTCTTACATTTCCAGGTCTTTCCTGCATATGGTTAAAATCATCCATAAATAAATCAAATCATCCCTCAAATGTGTGGTTTTTCAGTACAAAAACCTACGCCTGATTCACTAACGACCCATCATCCAGTGTAACCAAGCGTTAAATGCACTAAACTAGTGCTGCTTCGCATTTTAATTATTTCATTATTATCTCCCCAGCATAAACACGCATACTTTCTAAGTTAATTAGGCCTATTCTAGATTTCGCCTTACAAATCTCGCAACATTTTCTGGCCATGTTTAAATTGCAAACTCATTTGCATAATCACGCAAATCGAGTGCTAAAACAAAGACGGCACAGCGTGTGCAAATAAACAATGTTTTTTCTTCTTCTTTCTCTGTTTTTATATGCATTGCTCTTTTCATATCTATCTTGGCAAAGACAGCCAAATCTCAACTGATTGACTTCATGCCCACATTTTCTTTTTCAGCAAAGAAACACATGTATGCAATGCCCTGCAAAAGATGCCACTGATCCAAGCGGAAAAGCAAAACAAACACTCGTGCCAGCTGCCGTAACAGCGTAAGAATTGGCTCAAGTACGCATGCAACAATGTGCATACAGTACGTCACAGCGCATACTTCACAGCGTCCTTGGCTTTCGCCGGGGGTCGTGATCTCATTCCTGTGGTTCCATAAGCAAATCTTCCTTTCTCACAAACGCTAGCGGCGTGCCTGATTTATTTGTCGAGTTTTGTAGGACGCGGGAAAAGCTCAGGTGAAGGATGAGAGCAGGGATCTTTAACCAACGCGGCGGACAGCACAATAACTCAGCGTGATTGATTTATGCGCGTGCTGTTTAGAGTTCTGTTTAAAATCTGCACTATTACACTTACCTTTGGCTCTCCCAAAGGAGCAAACCACGCATTTTCATGTTTACAGAGCGGAGGATAGAAGTTAGATCATCTCGGGGTGTATCGCACTGGCTTTAATGGGATCTGTTGGGTAGCTATTCTGGAACAAGTGAGCAGCAAAAGTGGAACTATTAGGGTTTTATAAACGAGGTTTGGTTCGGCTGCTTTTAATAGTGGCGTATTCAATACTCGCCCCCTTTAGGAATAGATCAAGGTCGTTGCAATGAAAAAAAATCATTGTTAATCAGTATATGTGTCTTGTTTTATAGTACAGTTTATTCCTTTTATTTTTGCTTAATGTTTTTGTTGTTGTTTTAAGCATACACTTAAGCATAAACATTACATTTTATTAAATTTAAGCTCAGACCAATACACTTAATACAATCTAGATTCTCTCAAAACAAGATTTAATGTCTTATAATGTTGCCTCTTAAGTAAATTTATTTTGTTTTCATTATTTTTGCAGGAAACAAGAAATAACTTCTGTATATAGGTGCGTGGATGGGAAAACATTGAGGTCCTACGAGGTCCAGCAGGTATTGCTTTTCTTGAATATTCTGTGTAGGAGGACTTTTCTATCCCAGAATGCTTTGCTGTCATCACGTCCCTCTGTTAAGGCTGTCATGTGACGGCACGAATGATAAGGGTTGCATTTAATGACTCTGTCCATCATCAAGTGGCACTTTGTTGGATTTTTATGAGCTTGTTTTTTAAATTGATGGCCTGGATATGAATTCTCCATGTTTTTATATGAAAGTACATGAATCTCTGGGGCTTTTTTTTTTTTTAAATCAGTATTGAGTTTATGAAAAATCTATATGACTGAAATGAATAGCTATGTTCAGAATAGCATACTGACATACATCTTATTGTTTTTGCAGTATTTAGTGTAGGCCACAATGTGCACAACACAACACAGCTCATACTGGCTGTATGTTTTAAATATTATATATTAAATATAGCTATATAATATTCAATTACAAAATTGTAAAATGACAAAAGCTATCATTTTTATTTATTTATTTAACGGAAAAATATTTTAACATTTAATGCTTCTATTTACATATAAGCACATACAAACACACACACACACACACACACACACACACACACACACACACACACACAGCTATATATATATATATATATATATATATATAGAGAGAGAGAGAGAGAGAGAGAGAGAGAGAGAGAGAGAGAGAGAGAGAGAGAGAGAGAGATACATTAAAAACTTTCAATTATATAAAATAAGCTAAATATTACAAAATTACATTTTTTAAAGAATGCAAAATATTATTTGATTTGACTGACTATATGTTATAATTTTTGAAGTAGAATATAATATAATTTGGCTATAATGGGTATTGGTTTAGTAATTTGTGGGGGGAAAAGCATTTTAAATTATTTGTTTTTATAAATTAGTTCGATAGATATTTTTACATATATTAAAAACAACTTATTCAAATAATTTAAAATCAGCTAAATATTACAGAATATTACTAGAATATAGTATATGTCTTACATTTTGGCTAAATATAAATATATATTATATTTATTATGAAATATATATTTATATTTAATATATATATATATTATTATTATAGGAATTGTAAGCAAATTACCTGTGGAACAGAATATAGTAAATATCTTAAGTCTTGGCTAAAATGTAAAGCAATTTACATACTATTATGGTAAATTATATTAAAAATAAATTGGTAATAAATTAAAATTGGTATTGTTATTTTAAATTATTGACATTTTTTTTTTTCAATTATTTTTTTTTTTACATATATTAAAAACAGCTTATTCAAATTATTTAAAATAAGCTAAATATGATAAAAGAATTTAAAAAAGAAATTGTAAATGATTATTTAATTTGACTCACTATATATTATAATTTGTGAATACGAATAGAGTATATATCTTACATGTTGGCTAAAATGTAAAGAAAAATATATATTTTTATAATTATAGTATAGTAATTATTATAGTAATTGTAAGTAAATTATTTGTGAACTAGAATATAATAAATATCTTAAAATGCTAAAATGTAAAGCAAGTTATTTACTATTAAAGTAAATTAAATTTAAAAAAAAGTAAGTCGTAATTAATTAAGAAATTAAGAAATTAATAAAGTATTGTATAGTAATTTGTGGAAAAAATGTATTTTAAATCATTTCAATAGATATTTTTACATATACTAAAAACAACTTATTAATTCAGAAATTAATTTATTAATACATTTAAATTGGTATCTGGTAATTTGTAAATAAAACAAAAAGGTATTTAGATTTTTAAGAAATGTTTAAATATATTATTTTACATGTAATGCAATACAATGCAATAATGCAATACAACCATTTATTGTTTCTGTTTATTTCCAAGATGCCAACACTCGAACGACAAACGACAACACTACTGTTTGAAATTCTTGTTGCTTTTCATGTACTACTTTTAAAAAGTGACTATACAGTGTACTGTATACTGCTTACTAAGCTAGTATACCATCCCGGTCAGAGCCCATGTCTTTTGTCTGTTTTTGCCTGGCATGCTAGAAATGTTTTACATTGAGGTCAGGTGTGCAGCTAAATATTGCATCATGACATTTATTGTTGCGTGCATTATCATGTTTCACTGTTATTTCAAGTTTTGCCATGCTGACACAAAATCCTGAAGCTGAAAATTATGTAAATCGAGCACATGCACGATTAGTCAGAGGAAGATTAATTTAAACTAAATCTGGCAACCTTGAGACAAAGAAGGGTGCTCTACATGGCTGTTCGCTTTTGTGCGTGTGAGATTTTTTCCCTCACGTACATCCCTTGCGCAATTCATCAAGGCGAAAGGAGACCTTGCGTGTGTGTGTGTGTGTTGCAGGAGGACTGATGTTCCTTATTGCCCTCTGAGAGCTAATCACCACAGTGTGCGAGAGATAAATCCAAGCTTTAGATAAAAGCAAGACTCATTGTGCATAACAAACCGTGAGCGGACCTCCTCCCATCTGCTCTTCACTTACTCTCTGCTGACAGCACACACCCACCTGCAGACCTCTGCATCTGCAAACTGTCCTGCTCTCAGAGCAGTTCTGCTGCATGTCCTGCACTGGTTGTAGGTCAGACTGGAAGTGGGGAAGCTGGTCCTGGATCAGTCCAAAAAGACAATTTCTTCAGTCAGCTTCAGGCTCCTTTTCTGCAAAACAATGATTTCAGTGAGGTCAAGAATTTATTTTGTATAGCGTATATCGTATATTCTGTATATATATATATATATATATATATATATATATATGTGTGTGTGTGTGTGTGTGTGTGTGTAACGCAAAAGGAACATAATGCATTATTTTCTATAAAAAGTAACTAAGTAATGCAATTAGTTACTTTTTATGGAGTAACGGAATATTGTAATGCATTACTTTTAAAAGTATCTTTCCCTAACACTGTATATATTTATATACATAAGTAACGCAAAAGTAACGTAATGCATTACTTTCAAAGAAAAGTAACGCAGTTAGTTACTTTATTTTATGGAATAATGCAATACTGTAATGCATTGCATTTAAAAGTAACTTTCCCTAACACTGTATATATTTATATACATAAATAATGTAAAAGTAACATAATGCATTACTTTCCATGAAAAGTAATGCAGTTAGTTACTTTATTTTATGGAGTAATGCAATACTGTAATGCATTACATTTAAAAGTAACTTTCCCCAACACTGTATATATTTATATACATAAGTAACGCAAAAGTAACGTAATGCAATATTGTAATGCATTACATTTAAAAGTAACTCAGCCCAACACTGTATATAAGTAACACAAAAGTAATGTAATGCATTACTTTCCGTAAAAAGTAACTAAGTAACTTTCCCCAACATTGGTTACTTTTTAAGTAACACATTGTTAATACATTACGTTACTTTTGTGTCACTTATATACAGTGTTGAGGAAAGTTACTTTTAAATGTAATGCATTACAGTTGTCACAGGCACGGTCTCTGTGGTTTCCCCCGTCCCGCACCAGCGGGAGCCTTCACCCGAGTACTAACTACATTTCCCATAATTCCGTACCTGGGCGCCTACTTCCGGTTCCGGGTGCTCCCGGGTCATTTCCTTTTCGGCGGCCATTTCAGCGTGCCTCGCCGGCACAACCGTCGCGAAGTTTTGCTGGTCATGTACCCAACTCTGAGCGTTTTCAATCGGACTGCCTTTATCGTTGCCAACCGGACTGTTAAACTCGTTTGTGATACTTTGCTGCCTGCCTTCCATCGACCCTCGCTCTTCCCTCGGACTATTGTTATAGATCGCCGCCGGCCTCGACCCCTCGCCTGGACTTTGACCATTCTATTGGATTTGCCTTCTCTGTCCCTGTCTGTTGTTGGTGACCCCCGCTTGTTTACACTGTCCGATTCATTAAAGCTGTTGCAGATGGATCCCACGCCTCACGAGTCTTCTATGGCCGCGTCACAGAAAACTTCGCCGACTACGGATCCAGCGACAGCCGCCATGTTAACCCGACATCAGCAGCAACTGGATCGTCTGACCACCTTAACGGAGCAGCTGGTACAGGCGGTTCAGGGCCTGCAGATCGCCACGCCACCCACCGCGGCAGCCCCGCCTCCCCCTGCACCACTCCCCGCAGTTCAGACCGTCACTGCCAGCCCTCGCCTCGCTTTTCCGGAAAAATTTGATGGGACTGCAAGTAAGTGCAAGGGTTTCCTACTGCAATGCACGCTTTTCGTTAACCAACAGCCCAACCTCTACGCCACGGATGAGAGCAAAATAGCGTTTGTTTGCTCACTCCTAACCGGGAAGGCGTTGGAGTGGGCCACTGCGGTATGGGATCTGGGACAATCCACTTACCCCACCTTCGCGACTTTCCTCCGGAGCTTTAAGGAGGTGTTCCAACCCACTCCCGAAAGCAGCGAGGCAGGCGAACAGATCGTGGCGCTGCGTCAGGGGCGCCGCACGGCGGCCGACTACGCGTTGGAGTTTCGCACGCTGGTGGCCCAGAGCGGATGGAATGACGGTCCGCTCAAACTCCATTACCGCAAGGGTTTGAACTCCGACTTGCAGGTGGAATTGGCGTGTCGGGACGAAGATCTCTCCCTCAACCAGTACATTGATCTTTCGATCCGGATCGACAATGTGATGCGCGCCCGAAGGCCCTATCGTCCCACCGCCGCACCATTCCAACCCCAGGCCTCGGCCGCCGCACCGCCCGAACCGATGCAGGTGGGAACCACCAAACTCACCACTGAGGAGAGGGAGAGACGGCTTCGCAACAATCTGTAAACAGTGTTGGGCAAAGTTACTTTTAAACATAATGTGTTACAATATTGTGTTGCTCCAAAGAAAAGTAACTAACTGCGTTACTTGGTTACTTTTTATGGAAAGTAATGCATTACGTTACTTTTGCATTACTTATACAGTGCTGGGGAAAGTTACTTTCAAATGTAACGCATTACAACATTGTGTTACTCTACAAAAAACCAATTGTGTTACTTAGCATCAATTTAAAAGTTACATATTTTTTAAAAGCACTTACATTTCTTCTGTTAAACTTTGTGTTTTTTTTTTTGAGCTGTAAAGTTGTTTATTTTTACAGTTGGTTTAAGGTCTGAGGCTTTATGTTGTCATTGCAGCAAAGTTGTAAAATTCGATATAACCTCACACAGAAAAGGTAAATGAATGTTTGTTTGTTTTCACACTAAACACTAAATATGCATAATATGTAAACATTTTAAAGTTTACAAATCGGCCCCATTCACTTACATGGTAAGTGCCACATTGTAATTATTATTTGAGCTTTTACATTGTTTTTTGCAGAGAGAAGTGCATATAAATTATATATAATAATTATATTTTATAATGACATAAATGTTCTTTTTTTTTTTTTTTTTTTTTGAGTTTATGTTTTACTGGACCTAGAATATTCTTTTAAGTAGATTCACCTTTAAGAAAAATAAAATATAGCAAAAATAGGTGCATGATGCCCCTGGCAGTAAGAGTCCATCATCCAGTGTTGGGTTTCCTAGATGCTGTGAATGAGAGGAAGCCCTAAGTTGAATGCAGGAGGGAGAAAGAGCATGGGACTGGCACTGGGCGGCAGCTGCACAGAGTGGGCACGGCAGCCGGATCGCCGGTGGGTATTTTTCAGCAGGGGCAAGCGGCCAGGAAGTTAGAAGTGGATCGAGTGTGAGACAGAGAGAGAGACAGAAACTGATGAGTGGATAAAGGAGTGGGATTTTTTTTGCAATCAGCATCTATTTCCTCTCTCATTAGTTTCAGGGGCTGTTGACTTCTAGATGCGCCTTTCATGGGTCAGTGGATCAGGCTTTTCTGAGAGCAGAGACTCTAAGATGGAGAAGGTGGAGTCGCAAACAGTCGATCAGCACTATTCTGCCCTCCAGAATAAGGCGTGCAGGATCTGTGACATTATTTATGTGCAGGGTCAGGCGTGCACGCGCATGGCTCTGAATATTCTCTTGCATGAATGCTAAAACAGCTTGCCGCTCACATTTACATGAATTTAAAAGGGTCATATTTAATGTTTCCAGTGATTTATGTTCTTGCTGAACAAAACCTATTTCTACAGGGCAGAACCTTCAGGCACATACTGTATATCATGACTATTATAGTATATTAAAGCTAAAACTAAAATTAAAATAAATAAATGTAAATTAAATAATCTTTTTTTATTTTTTTTTTATTTCAGCTAATTGCCAAGACAACATTACTAACTTTACTTAATTTAACTTCATGTAGTAAAATAACTAAAATGAAACCTGAAATAAAAACTAATAATGATATCAAATATTAAGGTTATTAACAGAGGTCAATGTTAAATACAACAGTATTGTCATTCTTCTGTCTGATCTTTTTGAAAAAGATGAACTCTCAGCATTGTGTAGAAATCAGAAAGACAGAAAAATAATAACGAATGGCCTCCGTGGGCTCCTGTGCTGCTATGAATGTGAAATCTTTTTACTGTTCGCTGCGTATTTCATAAGATTTTCTCAAGGTGTCAATTCCATACTGGAGAAAAAAAGAATCAGTGAATAACTGTGATAGACCCAGTTGAAACGCTGATGATTCATTTAGCTCCTCCTTCTGACTGGATTTTTTTTCTCTATCTGCGTGGGAGAATCATCAGAAGTGCGCTGCATTGGTCATATCACAAGGAATCAAATTTTCCTTGATCTTTCTGAGATAAAAGACTTCATTGTACTATCAAAACATACTGTAACTTTCTCAAAACCTCTTCCCCAGCGATATAAAGACCATCTATTAAAACTAAGCTGCTAAAGTGCTATATAATTTTGAAATTCAAAGATTTCTGACATAAGAAACTCAAAACATTAACACACGAACACTCAGATTTACTCTTTCTGCTCAGGTGTCTGAAGGATCTGCACAATGGATATAGCTTTTGCTCAGCAAGAGCATAAATCACAGGGAACACTGGGTATGACCTCTATAAATTCATGTAAATATGAACGATAAGCTGTTTTAGCATTCATGCAAGAGAATATAAGCAGCATTTAAAGAAATAGTTCACCCGAAAATGAAAGTATGCTGAAAATATTCTCACCCTCCGGCCATCCAAGATGTAGATGAATTTGTTTCTTCGTCGCATTTGGAGAAATGTAGCATTACTTCACTTGCTCACCAATGGATCCTCTGTAGTGAATGGGTGCTGTCAGAATGAGAATCCAAAAAGCTGATTAAAAAAAAAAAAAAAAAATCACAATAATCAACAAAATATGAATCCATGATTAATAGTAGTGCTGCTTCTGGTGAAAGAGTTCATCCACTGTTGTCCTCTAACATCAAAGTCTTTTGATGAGTGCTTACATATTTGTTTAGAACTGTTTTTGCTAGCTAGCAAATTGTGTTTGATCTGTGCATATTTCTCTCCTGATTCAGATGAGATTGCTTTTTCACTGAAGAAAGCAATATTATGGGTAGAAAACTCATTTTTTAGCTGAAAGCAATAGTTTGAAGTTAAAAACGTCTTAATTATAATGTTTTTATCAGCTCTTTGGACTCTTATTCTGACGGCACCCATTCACTCCAGAGGATCCATTGGTGAGCATGTGATGTAATGCTGCATTTGGAGAAATCTAGCATTACATCACTTGCTCACCAATGGATCCTCTGCAGTCAATGGGTGCCGTCAGAATAAGAATCCAAACAGCTGATTGATTAAAAAAAAAAAAAAAAAAAAAAAAAAAACTCAATAATCAACAAAATATGAATCAGTAATTAATAATAGTGCTTCTTCTAGTGAAAGAGTTCCTCTGTTGTCCTCTAACATCAAAGTCTGCTTACATATTTGTTTAGAACTGTTTTTGCTAGCAAATTGTGTTTGATCTGTGCATATTTCTCTCCTAATTCAGATGAGGTGACTTTTTCACTGAAGAAAGCAATATTATGGATAGAGAACTCATATTTTAGCTGACAGCAATAGTTTAAAGTTAAAATGACATTAGCATTATTATGTTTTTATCAGCTGTTTGGATTCTCGTTCTGGCGGCACCCATTCACTGCAGAGGATCCACGCTACATTTCTCCAAATCTGTTTTAATAATGAAGCAAACTCATCTACGTCTCAGATGGCCTGAGGCTGAGCACATTTTCAGCTCGCTTTCATTTTCGGGTGAACTATTCCTTTAACTTGTTTATATTAGGCATTGACTTGTTTTGATCAGCGCGGCGCGGCTCTACACCTCCCACTGTCATTAGCGGTGCGTTGTCTAATTACCCCTCTCACACCAAATCACCACAATCCAGCACAATTAATGGCGTAGTCCAAATACAGAGGCGTTTATTTCATATATTCAGGCTTTTGGGTGAATGTTTGCGCGTCTGAGCAATCTCCATTGGTTAATTTCCTCCTTTGTACTCATCTGAAAGTTCTTCCCGCCTCGTTGTAAAATTACAGGTCTATTCATCAATTACAGGCCAGCCTGCTGATTGTCACAGAATGCCAGCATATTGCGTTTACGAGCTCATTAGACCGACAATATTGTACTTAGCTGCGCCTCGTTACGGGGAGAATTCGGTAAACACATTGTTTGTGCATGTAATCAGTGTCAGTGGGGAGAGTGAGACAATCAGCCACATTTTCTGGATAAATGAGCAAGGCAGGAAATGCGGTCAGTGAAAAAACAATCCGGCGACGGCGGCGGCGGCAGCAGCAGCAGCAGCAGCAGAAGGACGGGCACGCCGAGCGTTTCGCCATGAGAGTGGAGCGGTGAGGAGGAAGCGAAAATATAAAGGTCGTAGATCACTCCTGCGTTCCAGAATTATTGCCATGGTTACATTTACCCTAATAATGACTGACTGACTGACAGCTGCGCATCGCTGGGAGACGAGCGGGAGCTAGTTTAATGAACGGAATAACTAACATTCTCTACCTCCCTTCGTAACCATTATTTTCGTCTGTATATACCGGTTAAAAGTTCGGAATAATTAAAATAGTCCTATGCTCACCAAGGCTGCATTTATTAAAGGGAAATACAGTAAAAAGACTAATATTGTGAAAGAGTGTTTTCACAAGAGTCATCAATAGAACATATTGGCGACACTTCATGTAAACAATGCTAAACGAATGAAACTCGTATATTTCGCTAAATATTGCTGCTGAAAATGATTAATTTTTGTCATGTTTTGGGCGGTACTAATCGGGCAGACCGGGAAGAACATTTGGAGTACTATAGACAGCCATAAGTTATAACAAATCAAGGAGAAGTGTGCATAAAACAACAACAACAAAAACAAAACAAAAAACAACAACAACAACAACAAAAACGAAACAAGACAAAAAACCACTGTCATTTATGGTTGGCCAAACTGAGCCAGGATTTCCAGGGCAAGAATCTTGACAACTTTCGTGTTTGTTCTTAACATTGCTGGTCAGGCAGGTGAAATATTAGGCTAATATCTTAAAGGAACAATCCACTATTTTTGAAAATAGGCTCATTTTCCAACTTTCCTAGAGTTAAACATTTGAGTTTTGCCGTTTTCGAATCCATCTCCGGGTCTGGCGGTAGCACTTTTAGCATAGCTTAGCATAGATCATTGAATCTGATTAGACCGTTAGCATCTCGCTTAAAAATGACCAAAGAGTTTCAATATTTTTCCTATTTCAAACTTGACTCTTCTGTAGTTACATTGTGTATTAAAACCGACGGAAAATGAAAAGTTGCGATTTTTCTATGCCGATATGGCTAGGAACTATACTCTCATTTCGGCGTAATAATAAAGGAACTTTGCCACCGTACCATGGGTGCAGCAGGCGTAATGATATTATGAAAATATATCATATTGAAAAAAATCACAGCTTTTCATTTTCCGTCAGTCTTAGTACACAATGTAACTACAGAGGAGTCAAGTTTTAAATATTTTTACTTTTTTTATTTTTTTTTATTATTTTTTTTTTTAAATATTGAAACTCTTTGGTCATTTTTGAGCGAGATGCTAACGTCTAATCAAATTAAATGATCTATGGTAAGCTATGCTAAAAATGCTACCGCCAGACCCGGAGATCAGCTCAATCGGATTCGAAAACAGTAAAACTCAACTTTTTAACTCTAGGGAAGTTGGAAAATGAGCCTATTTTCAAAAATAGTGGTGTGTTCCTTTAATTAATATTGCTTGTATGTATCTTTACCACCTATTAACATTATTTTGTCAAAATATTGTGCCCTTTCCTGCTTACTAAGTCCTTCTCTATATGATTTAGCAGCTTCCACGTATTTCCATGGTTTAGAGAGTATAAATTAGCAAAACAACGTATTCAGTAGTACATTAACTGTGAAATCCATACTGTTGTTTACATCTGAGTATCGCCAGTATGGCTGTGCATCCCAGGTAACTGACGAAATCCTGATGTAAGTGCATACCCTCTATATAGACCAATTTTGGTGTTTGCAAACAGTGATGACGTTTTTTTGTGGGCAGAGTTTAAATGGTAGAAAATAACACATTTTCAAATAACAGTCTATGGAATTCATGGAATAAAAGAATTAAAAAATGTAAATTTGAGTTTGTATTTAAAAATTCTGACTTTATTCTCACAAGTCTATCTCACAGTTATGATTAAAAGCATCAATTTGTCATTCTCTTTTGTCCCTCGACTCACTGAATCATTAGTTTATATCATCCCACACTTCTGTTTTTTTTCCCCCTCAGAATTGACAAACTCGCAATTGTTAAATCGATTTTTAAAGTCTGAAATACGAGATAAACTTGCATTTGTGAGGGGAAATAAACTAAGAATTGTGAGATAAAATAGGTAAATGGAAAATGTTATAGGTTTAATTAGTATTTCATGCTGTAGGGCTAATATAATGTGTTCCCTATGAACTGCATACAGTATGTAAATATTATGTAGACCTATTGTTTAAATCATATGTGTGCTTTAAAAGCCAATTAAACGTCTGCAGTTAGCTTCAAATGTCGTCTTTGAAGATAGTATTCTATAAAAATGATTTGCATTCCAATTCTTACATCCAAATACTTTTTTTTTTTCCTCTCATTCCATGGATTTTACCTGTTTCCCTCCACTTGTTGCCAGTGTTTTTCTGCCACCACAATGCGTGTGCAGCTGCACTTGATGTAACTGTGATGTCTACTCCAAATTGGTCTATTTGAATATATTTTAAAATGTAATTTATTCCTGAAATTTCAGCATCATTAATCCAGTCTTCAGAGTAACAGGATCCTTCAGAAATCATTCTAATATGCCTTGCCTTAGCATGAAAGAGAACAAATTATTGAATAAAGTTGTTATTTTTGTTTTCTTTGTGGACAAAACATATTCTCGTAGCTTTATAAAATTAAAGTTGAACCATTGATGTCACATGGACTGTTTAACAATGTTCTTATTACTTTTTTAGGCCTTGAACGTGTCGGTTGGGTTGCTGTCTATGCAGGGTCAGAAAGCTCTCGGATTTCATCAAAAATAAAAACAAACTTAATTTGTTTTCTGAAGATGAATGAAGGTCTTACGGGTTTGAAACCACATGAGGGCGAGTAATTAATGACAGAATTTTAATTTTTGGCTGAACTATCTGTTTAAGGCTGTTTAGATGCTTACTGAAAGACAAGACAAAAAGCCTTCTTCAGGATGAGGTTCTGGGGCATTCGATTGAATGCCTTCTCGAGGTCAAGGAAGGTCATTTGTACTAACTAGTATTTTTTGTCTAGCCAGACGGCCAGACAAAAAGTATTGATTAATATTTTTTTTTCCCAGTGTTCTCCATCTTTCAGTTCTCAGCCCGCAACCAAATTGCTCAAAAAACACTAAAACCTTCAGATGAATGTTTGATCTGGGTTGCATCAATGTTATCATTCGTTGCCTCATCCCTCGTTTTGCACTTTTCGTTTTAGTCCACCTCTGTTCGGCTCTCTGCGCCGTCGTTGTCCGACACCTCAGATCAACAGGACTAGAAGTCCTCGATCCAAATCCTTATGAGTTGGCGCTTGGGGTCGGCGGCGTTCACCTCATAATGAGCTTATCTCTGCCATCTCCACTGTAATGCCATTGTCTGCCAATCGAAAGTGACATAAAAGAGAGCTAAGCTGATGTTATAAGGTGAATCAGGCCTCAAATAACTACGCCCATCGATCAGCCATCACACGGACAGCTGTTCCCATGGAAACAATAGTCAAGCGGAGCACTATTCTTGCTGTTTAAATCAGCACATGACTGGAATGTATAATTGAAACTCACATGTAGCCTGTCAGATACAGACCGGACATCATGTATTTGAGCTTGAACTTGATTATATAAGTGATATTACAAGTGATACTAAGATTTCATTAGAGTTGGGTAAAATATAGATTTTTTTGATTAATCCATTTTTTTTTAAAGTTATATAATACGGTTGAAGATTCCCTGTATCATTGATTCCTGTGCGCTTTTTCAGCACTGGGGAATGTTAACGCTGTAAAGCCTGGAATATGAAATAATAATCAGAAAAATCTAATTATTTGAAATGGAACATTGAAACTTTAGATGAAATATATATTACAAAAGTTTGCATAAGTGCATTTTTTTTTTTTTTTTTTTTTCCCATACCTCAGGCTTTTATGGCTCATACAGTATGATATAAGAAAATATAGAGCCCATACTTCAGGAAGAAAAATACCTCAGTTTTATTCAGAGGCCCAAAATGAGCAAAAATATGCAATCTGATGCAGTTGCTAATATGGACAAAAAGTAAGATGAAGATGAAATTCTGATGGCTTGTAGTGAGTGAGACCTTCATACTTGCAAAAAATGCATATACTATAAATATCAGTTATTCCGCAATACAATAAGGATTGGGATATTGACAAATAAACTCCTCAAAAGCCTAAAGGATCAAGTTTTATATGTTTTTAACATGATTTTTCTGAATGATGTATTATCAAGTAAACTTAAGTTGCTTCATCTTGAAAATGTACTAATAATATAAAAAATTAGGTTTGCTTTTTATAATTAAAGATTTCACCATGAACTGAAGATGGATGGTTTTATTTAATTTAATTTGAATAATTATACTAATTGTACTATAAAAGAAATATAATTATATTATTAACAAAAAAAAATCTTTTACCTGCTAAAAAGTATAAACTATTAGACAGATGACAGAAGCCGTGTATTAGATTGTGTACAGCAGGTTTTTAGTAAAGTTATTTAATAAAACATTTATAAACATTTAATAAAATATAGGCAAGGCAAGTTTATTTATATAGCACATTTCATAAAGGTAATTCAAAGTGCTTTACATAAAAGGAAGTAGAATAGTCATAAAAACAATAATAAAACAATAATCACAAAGAAAAGTAAAATAATCATAAAAACAATGATCACAACAATAAACAACAACAACAAAAAAAATGTAAAAACTGATTGATTTAAAACTGATTAATTTAATAATTTAAAAATTTAATGATTTAAAAAAATATATATTTTTATTATATAAAAGTTTGTTTAAATTTATAAAATAAGCATTATTTAGTTTTATTTGTCTTATTTTTCAGTAAAAAATTTAAGGTTTAAACAAGTTTAAACTTGATTTATGTATAAACTTAAAAAAAGGTGTAGAAAACTTTCCCTCAGAAATTGCTAAAAATTTCACAAACACAAAGAACAAAGAAAAGGTTTTATTTACAACTATATTATTTATAGCTGTTTTTATTCAGTGTACTGACCACGTAATTTTGCTATTTCAGAAAACAAGGCTTAATACATTAAGTATTGACACCTCTGAAGTAAATGTATCTTGATTTTTAAATGTTTAGATGTTTGTACTGGAAATTAAAATAAGAAATAAAATAAAAAATACTGAGCAGGAAAATAGTAGATGATTCTGTTGTATACAGGGATGGATCATAACCAGTATCAGCTTAGTAGAAACTATTAGAAATATGGGGCCCACAGAATCTGATGGCATATAAATTAATATTACATCAAATTAGGCCTAAGATTGGTTGATAAAAACATAGTTAAATTAATATTACATCAGATTAGGCCTATGATTAGTTGATAAAAACATAGTTAAACCACAAAGCCTCTAAAACATCCTACCCTGTTTTAACTTTCTTAAAGAGATAGTTTACACAAAAATTAAAATTACCCCATGATTTACACACCATCAAGCCATCCTAGGTGTATAAAACTTTCTTCTTTCAGACAAATGCAATCAGAGTTATATTGAAAAATGTCCTTTATAGTGGCAGTGAATGGCTGTTGAGATTTTGAAGCAAAATAAAGTGCATCCATCCATCATAAAAAGTGCTCCACACAGCTCCAGTGGGTTAATATAGGCCTTCTGAAGCAAATCAACACTTTTGTGTAAGAAAAATATCCATATTTAAAACTGTACAAACTGTAATCTCTAGCTTCCGTTAACTGTCATATGCACGTTCACAAGTTAGAAGTACAAAACGCGGATTTGTAAAGAAAAATGTCTGAGGATTTTGATATAAGCCAAGAGGAGACTGGTTTTCCCTTGCTGTAAACAAAACTTGGTGCTCGGTAGACTAGCATCTAGCATATTCTCACCGGAGCTTATGCTACGCCTATGTCATCCATTTTAACGCCACTCTCTTGTGAACGCACGTACAACATTTAGCGAAAAAAAGAGATTGCGGTTTATAAAGTTTTACAAACCGGATATTTTTCTTACATAAATGCATTGATTAACTTTAGAAGAACTTTAATAACCTCCTTGGAGCCATGTGGAGTACTTTCTGTGATGGATTTATGCACTTTATTTTGCTTCAAAATCTCAACAGCCATTCACTGCCATTATAAAGCTTGGAAAAGCCAGGACATTTTTAAATATAACTGTGATTGTATCAGTAGCGTAGCCAGAAAAGAGACTCTAGGTGTGCCTCAGAAAAACTGGGTGTGCCACATTTATTGTCAAATTGATGTGCACAAAAAAAAATGTACTAACATTACGGATAACTGTAACATATTAAAATGACCAGATGCGGTTGTAGCCTATTTTTCTTGTGAACCGGCAATCAAAAAAATGTAATGCTGCAATAGGTACTTGACTTCTCATTTAATTTTCACTTTAATTCGAGACATACGCTTCGCAAATTTTAAGTCGTAAGTTTACATAGGTACAATTTGCACAATTTGCAAGATATTATTATAGCCCACAAAAAATGAATGAATAAATAAATAAATAAAAGAGAGAGAGAGAGAGAGAGAGAGAGAGAGAGAGAGAGAATAGAAAAAAATAGCATGTTGCATTTGTACTGGCCAGAATAAGCTTTTTCACATAACATCACAATTTGCGTTTACACACAAATGAAGCAGTTTCATATATGCTGATGTTTAAACGATAAAATATGTTATATTAAAACCTAAAGAAAGAAAGAAAAAAAGAATAAAGAGAGAGAATTCGCCATTGTTCCACATTCCCGGTCCTGTTTAAGGCATCCCCACAGCTGCTTCTTTTAGATAAAATATGCAATGTATGTGCGCATATCAAATTAATTATTAGCCTATTGCACTTACTGCACGTCATGGAGGCACCCGCGCCATCCATTGCAAATTTTGTTTTCTGATTTATGTACTCTCATGATAACACCAAAAGGCTGTGCTTTTGTAAAACAGAGAAGTTGTGCTTTCTGCCGTCTCCGTGAAATGGAGCGCGTCACTGCAATGAACCAGCTACTTGCCTCACAAAGAAATCCACAGAACGCTTAAAATGTAGCCTATATTAATTTTAAAAAAAGTACAAACAAAAATAAATCTCTGATCACGCAGTCGGAATGAAAAGGTACATTACTCGCATTACTCGAGATGGCGAGTGCAGCGTCGGCATTCGGCGAAATCATCTTTTCAGCCGACACCGACTGAGGAGAAAGCACCAGTTTATTAACAAATAATTAAAATGTTTTCTTTTCCCCCCAACACATTCGTAATCATTACTTTTGATGGTGAAAGCTTTATGTGCGCGCTTGAACGCAGAATAGGCTATACACCTATGTATTAAAGGATGGTTAGTATGTTATTATATTAATCAATTTAATGTAAACGTGTGAGTAGTTTTTAGTCGGGGGTAGGCCTATTTGGCACTTTTTGTTTTTAAAATAAAATGCTGTGACATTTCGAAAAGCGTTCCTGCTAATCACGTCACATTATTGCAATGAAGGAGTTTGCGTAATGAGTCAAATGTTTTTGTTTTATTTCATTTTTACCTGTGTGGGTGCTATGGGGGTGCTTTCTTGGGGGTGCTGTAGCAGCTGCTAGCCCCTCTTTAGCGCCGCCCATGTTTATACGATTATAAAAAAAAAATATTTCTGGATTGTGGCTATGCCCCTGGATTGTATTCTTCTGAAAGAGGAAAGTCATATACACCTAGGATGGCTTGAGAGTGAGTAATTTTCATTTTTGGGTGAACTATCCCTTTAACTTGGGTTCAGCAGATCAGCACAAATTACCCACAATTCTCAATCTTGCAGGACTGGATGTACAGATCAGAGCCAGACTACACTTTTGGGGGTTTTACTGTGAACATTCAGCTTCATACAATTATGGGGTGCTTTTTACTTAAAGGACAAAGTCTATTTGCAGACCCTTAGAGAAACACATCCATCTTCTGAGAGCTTGTTCCACAGTTCACATGTAATGTTCTTTCAAATTGTGATTTAAAAGAAATGCTTTTCATTTTTAAAAAAATCACACCAAGTTTGAAAGAAAGAGATGCAGGAGCCAGAATACAACCCTCTCTTGTAAACCAGGAAAGAGAAGTCTCTAATTTTATTTATAATTCCCTGACTGCTTCAGCTCTTTCATCCTTTTTTTTTTCTCCCTCATCTTTCTCATCCCCCTATCCTGCTGACTGCAGGGAACTGAAAAGCAGAGGGTCCCACTCGTATCTGAGCTTGAACCCAGTGTGCAGGCAGAATAGATTGTAGCTTTTATTTCCAGCGTGACTTTTCCTTCAATGAGATTTGGAGAAGGTGACTTTTATCCCTATTGAGGAGGGTAGCACTTGCATACGGCGTACTGTCTGGATGAGTTGAGAAAGATACGACAGGCTCTGGGAAAAAGAGGGCGAATTCGAAATCCACAGCACGGGGAACCATTTACTTTGTGCCTGTTATCTTTGTGTATGACTTGGACTGCATACTAGGTGGAAAGTGAGCTCTGGATTTGTGAAATACAAAGATGTATTATCTCAACTAAGTAATGGAGCCACACGCTCTGATATTTCAAGGCTTACCCTTCGGTGTTCCCTACCTTCTTTTGAGAAGCGGCTGACCTGAGGTATTAACCTGGGCAGAAATAAAAATAGGACCACTTCCTGTACTGATAAAAAAAAAAAAAAAAAAGTGAGAGGAAAATCTGGGAAAATCCTGCTATCTTGGCAGAAGTTGAGTTCAGTTAATAAGTCTATAACCGTGCTAACCTCAATTTAGTGTTGAAGGCTTCCCTGTTCCCCTTTCTCAAGGACTACAGGCTAAGAGCATGGAAGAGTGTTAGTGAAGCCGCTTCAGCTCACTAAGCTACACGTTCATCATAATTAGGGGTGTTGTGATATAACGGTATCGACGATAATTGTGATATTTAAATAATGATATATCATTATATGGTGATTAGGGGTGTGGCAATACATTGGTATTTCCGATACACTCTTAAAAATATAGGTGCTTTAAAAGGTTCTTCACAGCAAGGCCAGAGAAGAACCATTTTTGGTTCCACAAAGAACTATTCAGTCAAAGGTTCTTTAAAGAATCATCTCTTCTTACCTTTTTATAATCTGAAGAACCTTCTTTGACCACGAAGAACCTTTTGTGAAACAGAAAGTTTCTTTAGATGTTAAAGGTTCTTTATGGAACCATTTAAACAAAAAAAGGTTCTTCTATGGCATCGTGAAGCACAGAGTGTATTTGAAGATGAACAGCACACATACGATAATATTACACATAACAATCCATCGGCAGCTAGATTATGAAGTATTAAACTCTCACGTGTGATTTGTTTAATTCATACTCAATACTAGAGGGCGTCCTCACGCAGAAAGTCCACAAGCGTTCTCACAAGAATAACAGAACAAATGACTTTCCAGGAAATCCATTATATGGACAAAAGCATCCAGCTGTCGCTGTAGCTGAATAAAATGCAGAAAGAAATGTTTTGTGTTGAAACATGATGAGAATCAGCATGATTCTAACAGTAAGTGTTTATTTATCAGTATGGAAGCGCGTTTCCGCCACTGATTAAAAAATGTTTGATTTAAAAACAAAAATTACTGTGGCTTTTATCGCAATTCTGCCTTTTTTTTTTCTCAGAACTGCATAATACAAACTAGCAATTCTGACTTTTGTCCTCCGACTTGTGAGATATAAACTTGCAATTGCAAGTTATAAAGTCAGAATTCTGAAAATGCGTTTTTATCTTTATCTTATAAAGTCGCAATTCTGACTTTTCTTTCTCAAAATTGCAACATAAATAATTTCAAGTTTTTTTTTCTCAGAATTGCGAGATATAAACTTGCAATTGGGAAAAATAGTCAGAATTCTGCAAATGCATTTTTATCTTGCAATTCTGTCTTTTTTCCCTCACAATTCCAAGTTTACATCTCATAATTCTGACGTTTTTCTCGCAATTGCGAATTTATATTTCTCTTTTTTTTTTTTTCTCAGAATTGCGATATAAAGTCACAATTCATACTTTTTCATAGAATTGTGACATACTTACAATAGCGAGCAATAAAGTCAGAATTGCAAGATAAAAACTCAAAGCCAATTGCAAATGCGAGTTTGTATCTTGAAATTCTGACTTATTCTCACAATTGTAAATTTATATCTCACAATTCTGTTTTTTTTTTCTCAGAATTGCCAGATATAAAGTTACAATTCTTACTTTTCTCTCAAAATTGTGATATAAACTAAGTTGCGAGAAAAAAAGTTATAATTCTGAGATTAAAACTCGCAATTCTGACTTATTCTTGCAATTGTGAGTTTATATCTCACAATAGTTTTTTTTTTTTCTCAGAATTGCGAGATACAAAGTTACAATTCTTACTTTTCTCTCAAAATTCTGATATAAACTCAGTTGCGAAAAAAGTTATAATTATGAGATTAAAACTCGCAATTCTGAATTTTTTTTTGCACAATTGTGATATAAACTTGCAATTCTGAGAAATGAAGTCATAATTGCCTGATACATTCGCAATTGTCTTTTTTTCTTGCAGTTGCAAGTTTATGTAGCAGTTCTGACTTTTTCTTACAATTGTGAGTTTATATCTCGCAATTCAGATTTTTTTTCTCAGAAATGGAGTTTGTATCAAAGTCAGTGACTTTATAACAAGAAAAAAAGTCACAATGGTGAGATACGAACTTGCAATTTTGAGGAAAAATGTTTATATCTCAGAATTGTGACTTTATGTCTGACTTTATAACTTGCAATTGCAAATTTATATCATGCAGTTCTGAGAAAAAAGTTAGAATTGCAAAATTGTAAACTCACAATTGTAAGATTAAAAAGTCACAATTACCATTTTTTTTTATTTATTTATTTTTTATCAGTGGCGGAAACAGGCTTTTATGTATCTGTGTTCCTAGCCATCTCAGGTATTTTCATATGGATAATGTATGTTTATACTGCAATGCTAATCGACATTTATCACTGTACAGAATACTACTAAATATGAATCAGTTCATAGAAGGAAGTAATTTCAATCACTTGATCAATGCTATAATGCAAGTTTGGAGTAAAAATATGCAGTTATTCTAATAAATTGTTTTTAATACTGTGCTAAACCAAAAACGCTTAGCATTTTAGTCTCTTCTGTTTATTGTAATTTTTCCTTTTATGTGCAATGGTGTGATTAATTGGTCAAAAAAAAAAAAGAAACAAGGAAAAAAATAAATAAAGATTAATTTGAATTTGATAAAACAGATATGCTGTTGAGTTTAATTAAAAAAAAAAAATCAAGGTAGAACACTGCAAAAATGAATAGTTTTTTACTTTAATATTTTTATGTTTTTTTTTTAAATGTATTATTATTTTGTGCAATAGTTTTAGAAAGTGTTTGTTTAGTGACAAAAACTACAACATTTTGTAACATTATACTGCTACCCATTTGAAAAAAGTAACTTGCTACTGGAAAAGCCATTTTGGATCAGCTAATCTGCTGTCATGCTAATAAAAGATGCAGTTAGGTTAGTAACTGTAGTAGTTAATAAAAAGTAACTAACACAGTTCATCATGTTTCTCAGCTGAAGACAGTCAGGCAGGGTTGTAATGTATCTGAGAACCACTTGAGCACTAAATGGAAAAAATTTAAGACGGATACAAAAATGTACAAGTTTTTAAAGTCTCTGGACTTCAGTTATGACTCTGGGAATGAAACGCTGCCGCTGTGTTTTCATTCAGTTTTATGAAGGGTTTATTTATACCCATAAAAGAAAAATGTGCGTGAAGTTATAAAATCCATATCAGCCATGTAGCTAAATATTCCACCGCCTATTTTCCTATACAGTCTTCTCTTTGCTTCGAGCAACTGGCTTGTGGCTTGTGACTGCTCATCTGTTAGCAGCGACAGGATTTGTGGGCGAACGTTAAACTCCAGGCCTCTGCGACTGAAAAGAGGAAACGACTTCCACATTCGAACATATCATGCTGACCAGTGTTTCCTTCCTCAGAGATTTGTTCAATTCCTGAGCTGTCGCTGATGAAGATGGCGAGTCGTCTGACCTATTGGGCAGCTTTGAACCGCTTCATCATGCTGAAAGCTGACATACTGCTACTGAGAGACTGCAGCTTGAGTTGCCAAATCTTGTTTTTGGAGTTTTTCAAAGATATTGCCTTGATTTGCCAACTCATTTTTTTCCTGATTTGCTTTTTGTTAAGTTTGTGATTGGATAAATTCATATCAGCTGCTCCTGAAATGACACAATTACCTTCATGTCGTTTCAACCCCATATGACCTTCGTTTCATCATATCATCTTCGGAACACAAATTAAAATATTTTTTATTAATTTTTTGATGATTTCTGAAGGAGCATGTAAAACTGGATAATGATACTAAAAATTCAGCTTTGTCATCACATGAATAAATTACATCTTAAATTACAATAAAATAGAAAACAGCTATGTTAAATTGTAACAATATTACCATTTAAAGAATAGAAACTCACCTATCACAAAGTTTTGAATGGTATAGCATACATACTTTATATTTTAAAAAATGCAATAAAGTAAGAAAAGAAAAAAAAAAAAAAAATCATTCTTCAGCTGTTTTTTTTTTTTTTTTTTTTTGTCCTGATTATTCTTTCAAAATCACAGCAGTAGGTTTCAGCTCTACAGTTTGAATGTAACTTATTCAACTCTCATATAAAAGAAGAGTTGAAGATTTACTGAATGCGAAGAAAGCCAAATCGGTGCTGTCTCAGCTTAAAAGCTGCTTTGTGCTGATGTGGGACCACATTTTGCAATCCAAATCCCAGCTTTACTCAATTTAAGAGAAACGGTAAAAAAAAGATCTCACTTGAGGGTAGAAAGACCTTGAGCTCCAAGGGCACAGGAAACAATAAATAAAAGGAAAATGTCACATCTGAGCCCCGAATCAATCAAAGCCGTAAATCGTATCAAGTGTTTTATTTTTAGCTGATTTCTTTGTGCCTTTGCTTGGGTCACAGTGATCCACGACCCCCAGATTCAATAAAAGAGAGCTAAATGATTCAGGAAGAAAAGAAATGGGGTTAAAGAGAAAGATAAGAAAGAAAAATCAACATGTTGATGCTGTCATTTGAACGTGGGAGAATTCTGATTTTTTAAAAAAGCAGAATACTTTTTCTCTGTGTTAATAAATATTAATGCATGAAAATGGATGTCGATGAATAATGTTTGAATTTATATTAAAGGAATATTTTCACCCAATATAAAAAAATTAGCTGAAAATGTGCTCACTTTCAGGTCATCCATAGTGTAGATGAGTTTGTTTCTTCATCTGAACAGATTTGCTCACTAATGGATCCTCTTCAGTGAATGGGTGCTGTCAGAATCCAAACAGCTGATAAAAACATCACAATAATCCACTCCAGTCCATCAGGTAACATCTTGTAAAGCTAAGATGTGTGTGTTTGTAAGAAATACATGGACTCGTATTCTGATGGCACCCATTCACTACAGAGGATCCATTGTTGATCAAATAATGCAGAATATTCAAGCTTTTTCTCTCTGTTAATAAACATTAAATGTATGAAAATGGATGCCGATGAGTTCATAATGAAGGAATAGTTCACCTAATAATGAAGCTGAAAATGTACTCATTTTCAGGTCATCCATGGTGTAGATGAGTTTGTTTCTTCATCTGAACGGATTTGCTCACCAATGGATCCTCTGCAGTGAATGGGTGCCAACAGAATCCAAACAGCTGATAAAAACATCACAAAAGTCCACTCTAGTCCATCAGGTAGCATCTTGTAAAGCTAAGATGTGTGTTTGTAAGAAACAAATACGTGGACTCTCATTCTGACGGCACCCATTCACTACAGAGGATCCATTGGTGATCAAATGATGTAGAATATTTAAGCTTTTCTCTCTGTTAATAAATATTAATTTATGAAAGTGGTTGTCAATGAGTAATGTTTGAATTTATATTAAAGGAATAGTTCACCCAATAATGAAAATTAGCCGAAAATGTACTCGCTTTCAGGTCATCCATGGTGTAGATGAATTTGTTTCTTCATCTGAACAGATTTGCTTACCAGTGGATCCTCTGCAGTGAATGGGTGCCGTCAGAATCCAAACAGCTGATAAAAACATCACAATGATCCACTCCAGTCCATCAGGTAACATCTTATAAAGCTAAGATGTGTGTTTGTAAGAAACAAATACGTGGACTCTCATTCTGACGGCACCCATTCACTACAGAGGATCCACTGGTGATCAAATGATGTAGAATATTTAAGCTTTTTCTCTCTGTTAATAAATATTAATGTATGAAAATGGATGTCGATGAGTTCATATTAAAAGAATAGTTCACCCAATAATGAAAAATTAACTGGAAAATATACTCCCTTTCAGGTCATCCATGGTATAGATGAGTTTGTTTCTTCATCTGAACAGATTTGCTTACCAGTGGATCCTCTGCAGTAAGTGGGAGCCGTCAGAATCCAAACAGCTGATAAAAACATCACGAAAGTCCACTCCAGTCCATCAGGTAACATCTTGTAAAGCTAAGATGTGTGTTTGTAAGAAACAAATACGTGGACTCTCATTCTGACGGCACCCATTCACTACAGAGGATCCATTGTTGATCAAATAATGTAGAATATTCAAGCTTTTTCTCTCTGTTATTAAACATTAAATGTATGAAAATGGATACCAGTGAGTTCACATTGAAGGAATAGTTCACGTAATAATGAAGCTGAAAATGTACTCATTTTCAGGTCATCCATGGTGTAGATGAGTTTGTTTCTTCATCTGAACGGATTTGCTCACCAGTGGATCCTCTGCAGTGAATGGGTGCCGACAGAATCCAAACAGCTGATAAAAACATCACAAAAGTTCACTCCAGTCCATCAGGTAACATCTTGTAAAGCTAAGATGTGTGTTTGTAAGAAACAAATACATGGACTCTCATTCTGACGGCACCCATTCACTACAGAGGATCCATTGGTGATCAAACGATGTAGAATATTTAAGCTTTTCTCTCTGTTAATAAATATTAAAGTATGAAAGTGGTTGTCAATGAGTAATGTTTGAATTTATATTAAAGGAATAGTTCACCCAATAATGAAAATTAGCCAAAAATGCACTCGCTTTCAGGTCATCCATGGTGTAGATGAGTTTGTTTCTTCATCTGAACAGATTTGCTTACCAGTGGATCCTCTTCAGTGAATGGGTGCCGTCAGAATCCAAACAGCTGATAAAAACATCACAATGATCCACTCCAGTCCATCAGGTAACATCTTGTGAAGTGAAGATGTGTGTGTTTTTAAGAAACAAATACATGGACTCTCATTCTGACGGCACCCATTCAGTACTGAGGATAATGCTAAATTTCTCCAAATCTGTCTTGATGAAGAAACAATTCATCTAGATCTTGGATGGCCTGAGGGAGAGTATTTCATTCCATGGGGGAATGAAAATAAGGTCCAGTGAATTTCGGCTTAAAGTAGATGTTTTGTATCACTATAATGTGATAATATGTAAATAGCCGATGTGGTTTTAAACGCATTCTAATGTGATTACAAGCTTGAGGAGATCAAAGAAAATTCAGGAAACATGTTGATGAGAGAAGACGGACTGTGTGGCGTCGTGTCAAATGGGCCACTTTGTCATTTAAATGCTACGCTAAAGAGAACTTCAGTTCCCGGAATTTGAACCGAGATCAGAAGCGTCTTGAGTTCACCGCACGTGGCCAAACAAGCCCCAGAGGAAAGCGCTCCGTGTCTCTCTGTGCCAGTCACTGAGATTTTATTGTTTCAATCAAAGATTTCCCTCTGCAGTATGAGCAAAAGCAAATTATGTTCAACTGCTGGTCCGCTGCCAGTTGAACTGTTTTGTTCTTGGCTAATGTCATGCAGTGCCCTGAGACGGGAACTCGGTATGAGACGGGAGGCTTTGCCCGTTTCCTTATCTTCTGTCCCTCTGCCAATTACTAAATGTCTTTTTATCACTTTGATGTCAGAATATTGTGGATTTTTTGCATGTTCAGAGAATATATGAGTGGTACTTTCTTATACAACACTTGCCAGCATGATGTTAGGGTGTGCTGAGAGAGGATTCTAGGGCGTTGATAGGTGGTTGCATTTTCAGTTTTAGGAAATAAATTGACTTTTATTTTATTTTATTTTATTTTATTTTATTTTATTTTATTTTATTTTATTTTATTTTATTTTATGTCCAGTATTACTGGAAGATTGGAATTTATGTGGGTTGGTCCTAGAGGGTCATAGAAAATAAATAAATAAATAAATAATAATAATAATAATAAGATGATAATAATAATAAATGGAAGATTTAAGTATGTATTGAAGTAAAAGTTTATTATATATATTTGTGAAATTTGACATTATTACTGTTTAATTTTGCGTTCTAAAGACTGGTTAGAAGTCTTTATTTTATTCTGTTAAATAATTTTGTCCAATGACAGCCATAATTCTTTTCTTATTCTTTTATAGGTGGAAATAAATCAATATTTATTTCATTTTATTTTATTTTATTTTATTTTTAATATTACTGGAAGACTGGAATTTATAAGAGTTGGTCCTAGGGGGTCAACTGAACAATTCAGTGAAAATGTTGTAATTATAAATAAATAAATAAATAAATAAATAAATAAATAAGTTACTGTTTATTATTATTATTATATTATTACTATATACAGAATTTGACATTATTACTGTTTTAGCTTTCTAAAAACTGGTTAGATATTCAAATATTTCAATATTTTATTTTATTTCATTTAACTTAATTAATAATTTTGTCCAATGACAGCCATGATTGTGTGTTTTTTTTTTTTTTTTTTTGTATGTGGAAAAAAAAAAATAATTTAGTTTAGTTTAGTGTAGTGTAGTTTAGTTTATTTTAGTTTATTTTTAATATTACTGGAGGTTTGGGATTTATGTGGGTTGGTCCTAGGGGGTCAACTAAAACTTTTTTTTAGTTGACCCCCTAAATATTTCATTTATTGTTATTATTATTATTATTATTATTATTATTATTAAATGTATTGAAATAAAATAAGAGTTTTTTTTTTTTTTTTTTTAATATTTGCAGAATTTGGCAGTATTATTGGTTAATTTTGCTTTCTTAAGACTGGTATCTTTATTTTATTCTATTAAATTATTTTGACCAATGACAGCCATAATTGTTTTTATTTTCTTCTTCTTCTTCTTCTTCTTCTTCTGGTTTATACATCTGACAGTTCTTTAGTCATTATTTTTCACAGTATAAACACAGATATAGCTGCTTTCATATTTTAGATAACACAATCTCATAGAAGTTTGTAACTTTTTTAAATATTTTGCTGAGTTGGTGGCTATTTATTTATTTATTTATTTTTCATCCATATGATCTCATTTGTACACATATATATGTTTTTGTCTTTCCGTATGTTTTTGCTTACTCCCAGTTAGCTTCAGAGGTGGACCTTTATGCTTATTTCAAAAAAAAAAAAAAAAAAAGTCATGTTTTAATACAAATTGCACAAATTCCTACATAGTTGCAACCTCATTGTTACACCCCGTCTAAGGTAAAGGTGCAACATGAAAGAGTACAATGACACGGAAGAGTTTTGAAAAATGACTGAATAGTATTGTAATGAGAATAAAGGTTTGACAATGCAAGTGGGGGATTTTTAGCTTCGGGAGCCGACAAGGCCAAAGTAATAAACAGAAAACAGTTATTATCCCTTTTATTGCTAATTATTATCGCCCTAAATTCCCTAGTTCACAAAAGAGAAGATAATAAGAAGAAGATAATATATTTCCCTACCTCCGTATCAAAAAACAGTCAATAAATATTCCAACAAAAATGGCATCAGTCTTGGGGGCTCGTCCGGGATTTGAACCCGAGGGCGAGAATTATACCCTGTAACATTGTAAATTATTTGAGTTTTCTCACAAGATGGGGTTGAGTTTAGGAAGCTGGCCCCTCGGGTGGATCCTCATGTGGGGGTCTGTGGCGTGAAACCGTTTGACAACCCTTGGCGTATGATATAAAGTGGGTGTTAAACACTTATATAACCTATCTATAATGAACGCAAACTGAACGTCTTCAGAAGTTAATATTTCAGGATTTGATAGAGGGTTGAACAGTTCATTTAGCTGCCAGCAGCACAATATTGTCCATATCAGAAAAAAACTTTCTTTGCTTTTCCACTTCTCCATCTCTTGGGACTAGAAAACGGTGGAGACCTCTTTAAGAATCTGAGGTATTGTTGCCCGTTTCTTTCCTTTTAATTAAGGTTAAATAAAAAAATGCCAAGGATGTCTGCTAGACTCCCTGCCCTCAATAATCTCAGAAATTTCATTTGCCTTTCTCAAGCATGAACCATTAATGAGTGTTTGCTGAGCAAAATTTTAATCGAGCGTAGGAAGACAGTCCTCCGCATTCAAAGAGATTTCCAGCAATGTCCTACAGACATCTTTAAATTAAATGAAGTCAAGATGCATCACTTCCTGTTACTCATGAGGGCCTCATGAATGATAAAATAGTGTATTTATTGAGAACGCCTGCTGATGTTTCGAATATATATATATATATTTATATATATATATATATATATATATATATATATATATATATATATATATATATATATATGAAGAGTTCAGATGCAAAAGCCTCTAAATCCATCTGACATATTTCTTTAAAATTAGCATTTGTATAGGTTTCTATGTAAATACTAGTACTTCTGATTGGGCTAAGTCTGGAATTTAGTGAGTTTGAAGTAAAAGTATTTGATGGATGTATACTATGTGTCAGGAGCATTCACTCAGTATCATCTCATTTTTGACCGAGATGGCTTTTAGCTGGTTCTCAGAAATGTATGACATACATAAATGATCTCTGATTGTGATTTATAAATATGGATCATTGAGAACACGTTTACTTCTTTACAATATATAATTCAGGATTATTGAGAATTATAGTTCACCCAAAAATGAAAATTCAATTATTGGCTCACCCTCATGTCGTTTCAAACCTGTATTATTTTTTGTTTAACTTCTGTGGAACATAAAAGATAAGTTACATTAAAAGATATTTTGAATAGTGTTGGTAAACCGTTTCAGTTCCCATCGACTTTATTCACTGTATTCTTTCGCACCGTGTAGTTCTAGGAACTAGCCAGCACGGAGAACCAATTTCTCCCTCGGGGCTTTTTCCTGGTTGCATTCATAAGCGTCATTTACAAACTTCAACAGCAAGTGAATGGAGGACGCTGTGAACGTTGTTTTTCTTTGTGTCGTGGCTTTTGTGATATCGGAGACAGAGTGTAAACGCACAATTTAAGCGATTGAAAGAGCAGGAAAATCTAAATTTTCTATGACAACTTGCAGTGTTAGGCTATGTTCACACTTGGCTTCTTTTTTGACAAGAAAAAGTTAACAAGGGCGCTTTTTTAGTAAAAAAAAAAAAAGAATAAATCTGGCAGCGTGGGTCTGCGAGCCGGGACTCGAAAAAGGGACGCCCGAAGCGCAACGGCGGTTATGTCGACGCGCTACCCACAAGGCTATCAGAGCCGCCTGTCGGTTTTTGAAGTTAACAGGGAGGAGAATGTCGGTTCAGAACAATCAAATAAAAGTCTATCTACCGGCACCTTCTCCATTTTTTCTTGTTGATATGGAAACGCAAGTTCTGGCTACTCGCTTGTCATTGGTCAGCTGTCAAAAAGGCGCTTGACGTAGGGCGTTTCTTTTAGAAAAGTTGTTTTTTTTTTTTTTTTTACTTGAAAAGACGCTCTGAGCTGCAGAAAAAGACGCCGGCGGTGGCGTTTAAAAAAGCTCTCAGGACTTTTTTGAAAACACGGTTTACTCCATAGGATTATAATGTAAAACAGACGCTGGCAGTTTCAAAAAAGACGCCAAGTGTGAACATAGCCTTACATGTCATCGAGGATGAGAAAAGAACACAACGCGGCAGACGACAGGTAGCTATAAATCCCATTATTATCGCTGTTTTCATGTTCGTGGAGTAAATATGTTTACATGGCTTTCTAAAAATGCCGGGTAGCCGGTGTTTCGTATGCGTTTGGCCAATCAGGGTACACTTAGGTGTTCCTATCCACCCTTTTCTTTCCGTAATGACACAAGAAAAAAAACAACGGTACTAATTATACACTCACAATGAGATGTAATACTACCAAAAAATAATAATCCTGAGACTGTTGTGTACACCGTAATTTGAAAACGTTAAATGTTTCTTAAATGTTTCTAAAATGAAATCTTAAATGTTTAATATGAATAAACGGCTGCTGAGATAGTATTCTCAAGTGAAATGAGTTGGGGTTTGGACCCAGAAACAGTGTTCGTTACGTCATCACTTAACAAGCCAATACTACAGGGCCGATGAATGCTTGAATCTGATTGGCTGACGAATATTCTAAGGCAGGGGTGCTCAACCCTGGTCCTGGGGACTGACTTCACTGCAGAGTTCAGCTCCAACCCTGACCAAACACACCTGAACCAGCTAATTAGGATCTCAAGGAGCACTTGATAATTATAGACAGGTGTGTTTCATTAGGGTTGGAACTAAACTCTGCAGGAACAGGGTTGGGCACCCCTGTTCTAAGGTGTGCAAATATTTTCAGGAAAACGCACAGCGAACATAGTTTCAGGCAGCTCTTGAATGCATTACATGTCCATATCACTTTGCCACATGTTTTCACTTATTTCAAAGGTCTTACAACAGCAAAATAACCAAAACCCAAAATTACACTGGCTAAACAAATAAATACAATAAACAATGGGATAAAGACGACCGGTTATTTCCATGTTTTAGCCCCAAAATTACGTTTTATTATGTACGGAAAGCACATACTCTATTTCTCCCTCTCTCTGTCCCTCATAGATGCGCACACATACAGTTTGCACACATGCTAACATACGTGCTAATATTGTTAGCGCTGCTCTTACGATTTTATCAGTAACCTAGTTTAACAACTTAAAAACTACATGACTACTATTTCTCTCTTTCTTTCTCTCTCCTTCTCGCTCTCTCTCTTTCTCTCTCTCTAATAACTTCATTAATAACTGCTGTAGTCTGCTATCAACGGCTCAAGCCTCCATTACTAGGTCTAAAATGACGTCTTGGAATTAGCAACGGAAGCACTGGATGAGATGTGTAGGAAATTAATCCTACCTACAATAGCGTTTTAAGGGCAGGAACCGGATGAATGCCTTGAAATATTTCATCTGATTGATGTCTTGAGGTGTGGTAATGGTGTATGCAGATTAATTGACTTTGGACTGTTGAATTCTTTCTAAATAATGCACACTAGAGGTGTGCTGCATCACCACCTCGGGTGTGCATTATTTTCTAAGAATTCAACGGCCAATCGTCAATTATTCCTTATGTAGCCTATCCACAATCCACCCGGGGGGCGCTACTGTAAAAATGAACATGGGTACAACTTCCAGTGAGGCGGCGGACGTAGTATACCAATGGTATTTTGTATGCTAATTAGCGAAGAGGCTAAGTGTTTTTTGGACCATTGTTTACTTTGTGAACTTGCACACCTTTGTAAGAGATGTCATTACGGTTCTTAGGGACAACATATGCTGTTCCCACATCGTTAGCAAGTTTGGATCGCTAAATCTTGAATGACGGTCAACTAGTGAAATGACATTTGATCTGAGACATCAGAGCTCGTGTTAAAGGGCATGCCAGATGAAGCCTGGATTCGAGGCTTGTTAATGTAGAAATCACTTTCATAGAAGCCTCACTTTCTGTCCAGTCATATGCAGCCATATCTTACTTTGGAGTACATTTTCATTGGGACTTATATAATAATTAAATTTTTAAATACCCAGTCATACAAGTATTATGAAGAATACAAACCACTAGATCGCGCTGTTTTCGACACTTTCGAAGCTTTGAATATTTTCTCAAAACAGTCGGAGGAATGTATCAGTGTTTCACGAGGCTTCATTTGCTCATCACTCCTGTTAACTGTTGAATGAATGAGTGTCAGGTCCTGCTTGTTTACTCTGAACCGGAAGACGCTCCCACTTTTGACGCAATCCCTCATGGGCCGTAGGAAACTTGTGGATAGAGGGTTTGCACTTAGGTCATAATTAGGTCAGTTACCTGAATATGTGGCCATTTTGGTGATACTTGAATGTAAACAACAGCATGGATTGCATGGTTATGTACTGCTGAATATGTTTTTCTGCTAATTTTATGATGTATAAACTACGGAAAAAAACGTGTGGAAGCTGCTAAATAGAGAAGGACTTAGCAAGCAGGGAAAGGGTGCAGTATTTTGACAAACAAAAGTTAATAGGTGGTAAAGATACATACAAGCAGTATTATAAAGATATTAGCCTAATATTTCACCTACCTGACTGGAAATGATAAGAACAACCATGAATGTTGTCAAGGTTCTTGCCCTGGAAATCCTGGTTCAGTTTGGCCAACCACAAACCCCTTTTGTTCCTCAGACAGTTTTTTTGCACTCTTCTCCTTGATTTGTTATAACTTTAGGCAGACTATAGTACTCCAAATGTTTTTCCTGGTTCTGAACGATTAGTACAGCCCAAAACATGACAATACTTGACCATTTTCAGCAGCAGTAATCAGCAAAATATGCAAGTTTCATTCAGTTCAACCCCCTAATGGGAACACAAACATTCTTCTAAATATCTTCTTTTGTCATGGTTGGGGCTCGGGTCATTATGATGTGTTCTGAATGTGGTTAAAGGGCACCTATTATGCCCCTTTTTACAAGATGTAATATTAATGTTATGGCTTTGCTGAATGTGCCTGTGAAGTTTCAGATCCAAATACAATACAGATCGGATGTTATAACGTGTTGAAAAGTGCCAATTTGTGGGTGGATCTAAAAAGTGCTGTTTCAAGGGTGTGTTCCCTTACATGAAAATGAGCTGCAACTTCCCGCCCAACTCCAGAAGGGATGTCTCTGTTTTGCATATGGCAATAAACAGAGAGAAGCAACATGAGCGAGCGTGAGAAGGCCGGTTTTGCTGTACTTAAATGGAACAAATACACGATTTCTCAAGAGTTGCTGAACAATGAATCAAAATGTGCAATCTGTGATTGCGTGCAGTTGCTGGCGATCGCAAAACTGTGCAGTCGGTTTCTTATGCGCGCTGTTTTTCCGGTTTCACTTTCGCTTTCAAAATCTATCACGCTTAGCAAGGAGGGGAGAGGATAGACAGGGGTTACCACCTGCGAATGCCCCCCACTTTGGCGTGACACCTGTTCTGCTTGACGTAGATGCAAAGTAATCTGTTTAACACGTTTACATGGCATAATTTTAATTTTGTTCTGTTTATAGAAAGGGTTTTTATCCCACCCCTCTCAAACCGATTACAATTTCATGCGGTTTGAGCATTTTTATTCCAATTGAGGTGTTTATACGGAGCATTTTCATTCGGGTTGCACTGTTAAACCGATCACAATGCTCCATGTAAACTTCACAGTAGCCTGTTAGATGATCTTACAAATCTTTTAGCTTCTTGTTTTCCTAGTTAAATATAATAAATAGTCACTGAACCAGATAAACTCTATACTTTACTGTTTTTGTTATGTGTTTCATCAAGTAATCCATGAAAACTTGCATAATGTACTTTCCTTTGTTTACAGGTATAGAAAAACATAGATGAACTTTACAAAAAGATATATAAATAAACCCTTACAAACATTTGTAAAACCAAATCATAGTTATGCATAGACTGTGCAAAGGCCTCAATAGACATTTATAGCAGAAACACTAACATCCTTGAATGTTTTATGATCATGAAACAGAGCAAGGGTGTTCCTGACGGGACACTTCTTTCTGCACAGCCAATCGCACGCAGACAAAATGGCTGAGGATATGGTAATACGTGCCTGTCAGTCAATAGTGGTGGGTGGGGCTACCGAAATATGGCGTCATTTTGCGGACAGGCTCCAAAGTGGTTGTTTTTTGAGCCCGGTTTGATTTTATGAAGATTAATAAAGAAAAAGACTGGATGTATTTTTATCATTCTAAGATGGTTGTGTACACAATTCCAACACACATTTATGTCCAAACACCTTCTAAAAGTGGATTTTGCATTATAAGCGCCCCACAGCAATACTGTATATATCCGTGTCTAAAAATGGAATTTTGAGCATTGTTTATTTCTCCATCATCGCAGAATGCATTATGAAACCTAAAAGGAACCTGAAAAGGCACCTGCTGTTTGGTTTTGGCTCGCTGCAGGATTTCGGCTGCTCTGGAGAGTTCATGTTTCTGCTCCTTTGTTCAGGTACTGTTCTCATAATTCTGGAGGAAATATAACAGCTTCGGTATGACAGGACTACAAACCACTTACAGTTAATTTAGAACTTTTTAAATGTCATTCAAATGACAAATTTCTAATTTAGTTTTTGAACGCTCTTCAAAGACTGACATGGAAAAGAAGAAATTGTTGAATAAAGCTGTTATTTTTGTTTTCTTTGCACAAAAAAAGCATTCTTGTAGCTTCATAAAATTACGGTTAAACCACTGATGTCACATGGGCTATTTTAATGACGTCCTTACTACCTTTCTGGGCCTTGAATGTGTCATTTGTGTTGCTGTCTATGCAGGGTCAAATATCTTAATTTGTGTTCTGAAGATAAACGAACGTCTTACGATTTGGAACTCATGAGCGTGAGTAATTAATGACCGAATTTTCATTTTGGGGTGAACTATCCCTTTAAAACACTTCTTAACTTTTCCGTATTGGCCTGAATTTTCTTTTTGTGTAATACAGAACATATTTTGTTTTGAGGGAATTGTGTGGATTATTGTGATGTTTTTATCAGCCGTTTGGACTCTCATTCTGATGGCACCCATTCACTGCAGAGGATCTGGGAATGCTACATTTCTCCAAATCTGTTTCAATGAAGAAACAAACTCATCTCCATCTTGGATGGCCTGAGAGTGAGTACATTTTCATTTTTAGTTAAACTACTCCTTTAAATTTTTTGTTAGGTTCCTTACAAACCTAACAAAGGTTAGTGTTTATGAAGTGTATTGGTCTGTTGAGTTTATACACGTATAAAATGAACAGAATCTAGTAGGTCTTTCTCTGCTGTGTGCCAGGGCTTTATGCCAATGATCTAAAATCCAGCATACATAAGCATATCTAAAGGAAACCCCTCTTTTGAAGAGCGAGTGAAAAGAGCTGCGATTCAGGGGTGAAAACATCTTCAGAAAGTATGACTCGCTCTTTTGCTAATGAATGTACTGCTGATATGCTTAAAAAAAAGTGAGTGGTAAGAGCTATTTATGCTAAACAGTATAAATATTAATAGTCAACACAGCATGAAAAATGAAGATATTTTTTGCTTACAACTTTACGTTCTCGTTTTTACATACTGAAGCACCTCGGTTGCACAAAGCAGCTTCCCTATTCTGTTGGTCATAATGGCGACTCTTTGGTTGCGCGGTGCTAACCGTGACCTCATGCTGCTCAAGGCTAAGCATGAACCTGCGTGGCATATTTACCTCCGTAATGAGCATTTCATGGCCTTCCCTCTTGTAATAGAATATTCTTGTCTGGTGAATTTATAATGGAGTTTGCATTCTCTGGTTCTTATTAAACTCTGTCGCCAGGATGGGCTGGTACAAACGACCCTTCTATTAGCCTTCCTGCACCCGGCGCGGTCATTAGAGGAACATTAGGAAATTAGAGGAGAATTGCATTATGGGTGCAGCAGATGGAGTGGCTGCAGTACCGGACAAACGCGATTGGCCCCTCCAGCTGCAAACACAGTTGGGTCACTCTATGAAATCGGTGCCTTTTCCAATTTTGTAAAATGATTTTTAAAATAAGTATTTAGATGATTCTAAATATTCGGTCAGATCTGATATATATTTTAAATGTTGAATCAGATAAATATGTGTGTGTTTGTGTGTGTGTGTGTGTGTTTGTACATATTTATTGAGAATCAAATTATTCACTTGTTTTAGTCATTCCACAATATTGTAAATACATAGATAAGATTGAAGATAGATAGATAGATAGGTAGTATACAAATATTAAATATTTAATTGCATATATATATATATATATATATATATATATATATATTATTAAATAATAAAAAAATAAATGGACAAATATTTTATACACATATATTATTTTCTGTTTTATTATAAATAAATACGTAAGGTATAGATATAAATATTACTTTATAGTAAAGTGTTTCGGTGTTAATAAATTACTTTTTACTTATTTATTTGTTTTCCAGTTTTATAGATAAACATTATAATATTTATTTTGGAGAAACATACACTACCGTTCAAAAGTTTGGGGTCAGTACATTTTTATTGTTTCTTTTTTTTTGTTTTTTTGAAGAAATTAATACTTTTATTCACCAAGGATGTATTAAGTTAGTAATTAAAAGTTTATTAAAAGTTAATAATAAATAATTTACATTGTTATAAAATATTTATATTTTGAATAAACACTGTACTTTTTAAACTTGTTATTTATGAAAGAATCCTGAAAAAAAAAAAATTACAGGTTCCAAAAAATATTTGGCAGCACAACTGTTGATATTATCCAACATTGATCATTCTAATAATAAATCCGCATATTAGAATGATTTCTGAAGGATCATGTGACACTTAAGACTGGAGTAACAGCTGATAAAAATTCAGCTTTTCATCACAGGAATAAATTCTATTTTAAAGTATGTTAAAATAAAAAACATTATTTTATATTGTAAAAACATTTTGCAATATTACTGTTTTTTTTCTATATTTTTAATCAAATAAATGCAGCCTTGATGAGCATAAGAGACTTCTTTAAAGACTATTACAATTACGGTAGTGTATATATATATATATATATATATATATTGATTGATTGATTTGTATATATATGTGTGTGTGTGTATATATATATATATATATGTATGTGTGTGTGTTTACAAATAAATCACTTAATTTATATTTCAGCAGATGTAAGCTAAACCTTTACTAAAATTAAATAATTGAAAAATTAAATTATTCAAAAAATAAAATTAAAATTAAATTACATTTTATTAAAATTGAATGAACATTTTTAAAAATACAGTTGTATACACGTACAGTATACATTTTTATAAGAATAAATTTTTAACTATTATGTGTTTAGAAAAAAATGACAATTTTTCACATATGTATATGAGAGCTACAAATAGCACCTGTTTTGTAGAAAGACACATTTGAGTGAAGATAATAAATGTCACCGTTGGCTTATCATTTAACCTCTTCAAAGAGAGTTTAAATGAGTATGGATGAGTTAGTGTGCGTGTTTTTTAAAGGTTAAGACTGAAATATATTGCTGAAAAAAGTTCATTTTAGTCTTCCGGCATCTGTAGGCCAGTATTTGTCTGCGTCCTTGTGTAGCTGCGGCCACATTTTTCAGATGAATTTGAAGAGAACCTTCACAGAAACAGCTTGTTGAATCTGTGCTGCTCTGAAGGACCTTTCGTTGGCCCTCAAATTTTTAAAAAAGTTTGCTTGCTTGTTCTTATGCCGCTTGCCGTTCGCTACCAGCGAAATCACTGTACGATGATCAAAATGAATGTTTCAGACCTTGTACCCTTAAATGAGTTATGCTCCCGGGAGCGTTACATAAGGAAAAAGGATCGTGTCTTTAGGACATACGCTGTCCGTACGCTTCTCAATCTTTGCTATAGTCTTCATCGGCTCACGCTGTGCGCCCTGGGCAATGAGCCTTGAAGATAGCCGCGATACCGCCAGGCCGTTAGCGTGATTGAACGAAGGTGCTCGTCTTCTTCCGTGCGACGTTATTTATACGTTTTAATGATACCCTCACTGTGCGTCCCATCTCCTCCCAAGGCTGCTAGTGAAAAATTCATATTTTAAATGCTTGCCCAACACAGATAACTCCCATCAGTCATTCCTGGACATGTTTAGTGTGGGTGGTGAGGACAGGGGGTCTCGAATAGCGGAGATCCAGTCCAAATGTCGTCCTCCAACCGCGCAAGAGGACATTTTATTAAAATAACTTTAAATTTTAATGCAATCCTCTGGCTATGTTTGCTCACTGTTCCGAAATCATCCACCCGTTCCTCTGAGGTACTCAAATACGCTCCTTGTTTGCGTGTTTGTGTGCGTGTGTGTTTCTTTTATGCGCGTTCTTCAGAAATGAATGAATATGTATATGTTTTCTTTTCTCTTTCCCCTCGCACCCGCTGTTGCCCGAGCTCCGCGCCAGCAGGCAACGAGCGCGTAGCGTTTCATCCTGGTTTTATGCCAGTGTGGCTGGCTTGTCAATACAGATTGTCAGTGTCTCTGTCAGCCAGAAAGGGTCATCCGTGCCGGTGTCAGAAATCGGCGCTGTGGCCTGAGGATACGGAGGTCTTTGGAGTCAACAGTCTGACACAAGAACACACAGCTCTGAGTTTCCTGGCCATTGGCACTGAGTCACAGCCAAGATTTCATTAACTATACATTACAGCTGAATTTTTCAGACGGTTCTTCTCTGCGCGCGTCCCCCTTTGTGTATTAAGGTGATTAAAGGTCATTTTCTCAGTATTTAGTCATATACATAGTAATAGGGGAACAATATATATATGATAACAATAGTGCCACAAAAACTTTAATTTATCATACACTATTTTTTTTTTTTTTAAGGAAATAAATACTTTTATTCTGCAAGGATGCATCGAATTGGTCAAAAGTTACAGTGAAGACGTTTATAAAGATACAAAACACAAAATAAATACTGTTCATTTGGACAAAAAAGTTTTTAATGTTTCTATAAACACATTAAGCAGCACAACTATTTTCAACATTGATAACTGAGCAGCAAATTAGCATTTTGGAATGATTTATGAAGGATGATTAGTATGTTACTAACATGTTTCTAGCATGTTTTTAACAATGGCTGTGTCCGAAAGCTCTAAAATGCTGCCTTCGAAGGCAGGAAGGCATCAAGGCACATCCGAATTCTAATTCTGCTTAACTTCCTGTCTCCGTAGGTACCTTCTTCTGATAGAATTTTGAAGGCAGCATAGATGTATCCTTCGCTGCCTTCGATTTCATTTCCTGTGCGTGTGTGTCATATAGGCTATATAAATGAAGATATTCTGGTGAAATTAAACTTGTTACTTTATATAATAGATGAGATCTTGACCATGATATACTTTATGAATCGTAATAGTGTAAAAAGCATAATAAATAATATTGTTTGTAATAATAGTATTTAATAAAATGTTAAAAGGGTTCAAATGAGTAGTGGATAAGAATAATTTTTACAATATACTACCAATACTAATGAAACAGCCACTAATAACAATGACCTGTTCTGCAATATTACTTGCATCAGTGCTTTTTTTTTTTTTTTAAGCAAAAAGTAGCTGCCATTCTCAGTCGTCTTCTCCGACGCACAGGCCTTCAGTGGGTAATGACATTGAGGTCTTTATGTATTATTAAACCATTTATATATAACTGTATAAGATCATTTTTCTACAAAATCTACAACTTAATTGTTAGGTAACCTAGCAACGGCGTTACGTTCTGCTGCCTCTGAAGTCTGTCCGAAACTGTTTCTAGAGTTGCCTTCGCAGCCTTCGAAGTCACTGCCTGATAAAGCAGCTAGGCAGCAAGTCAGCTGACTAGGATTTCGGATGCAGCCATTATTACCATGTTGCTAGCATGCTGCTAACATGTTTATGGCATGATTAGCATGCTGTTAATTTGTTTCTTGTATGAGTAGTATGTTGTTTCTGCCATGTTTTTAACATGATTATCATGTTGTTGGCATGTTTTAACATGATAAACATCTTTTTAACATGATTAGAATGTTGCTGGTATGTTTTTTGTATGATTATCATGTTGCTAGCATATTTGTAGCATGATTAGCATGTTGTTAGCATGTTTGTAACATGATTAGTATATTGCTAGCATGTTTTTAGCATGATTTGCATGTTGCTAGCATATTTGTAGCATGATTAGCATGTTGTTAGCATGTTTGTAACATGATTAGTATGTTGTTAGCATGATTTTAGCATGATTAGCATGTTTCTAGTATGTTTTTACGTGATTTGCATTTTGCTAGCATATTTTTAGCATGATTAACATGTTAACATGTTTCTAGCATGATTAGCATGTTGTTAGCATGTTTGTAACATGATTAGTATATTGCTAGCATGTTTTTCGCATGATTAGCATGTTGCTAGCATATTTGCAGCATGATTAGCATGTTGTTAGCATGTTTGTAACATGATTAGTATGTTGTTAGCATGATTTTAGCATGATTAGCATGTTTCTAGTATGTTTTTACGTGATTTGCATTTTGCTAGCATATTTTTAGCATGATTAACATGTTAACATGTTTCTAGCATGATTAGCATGTTGCTGGCATGTTTTATATGATTATCATGTTACTAGCATGTTTGTAGCATAATTAGCATGTTGTTAGCATGTTTGTAACATGATTACCATGTTGTTAGCATGTTTTTAACATAATTAACATGTTGTTAGCATGTTTGTAACATGATTACCATGTTGTTAGCATGTTTTTAACATAATTAGCATGTTGCTACCATGTTTTTAACATGACTTGCATGTTGCTGGCTTGTTTTTAACATTATTAACATGTTGCTAGCATATTTTAGCATGATTAACAGGTTGTAGCATGTTCAATATGCTGCTAGCATGTTTATAGAATGATTACCATGCTGTTAATGTTTTTGCATGATTAGCATGTGTTTAGCATGATTAACATTTTGCTGCCATGTTTAGCTTAATGTTGCTAGCATGTTTTTAGCATGATTAACATGTTATCATGTTTATTGCGTGATTGGCATGTCACTAACCTGTTTTTGCATGATTAGCAAATTGTTAACATGTTTGAGCATGTTGCTAGCATGTTTTTAATATGACTAGCATGGCATGTTTGCTGGCTTGTTTTTGCATGATTAACATGTTGCTGGCTTGATTTTAGCATGTTGCTACCATCTTTTTAACCTGACTAGCATGGCATGTTTGCTGGCATGTTTTTAGCATGATTATCATGTTGCTGGCATGTTTTAAAAATGATTAACATGTTGTTAGCATGTTTATAGCATTATTAGCATGCTGCTAACATGTTTTTGTGTGATTTGCATTTTTCTAGCATATTTTAACATGATTAACGTGTTTAACATGTCCAATATGATTAGCACATTGCCAGCATGTTTGTAGCATGATCAGTATGCTGCTAGCATGTTTATAGCATGTTTATAGCATGATTACCATGTTGTTAACATGTTGCTAGCATGCTGCATGATTAGCATGTGTTTAGCATGATTAATGTTTTTAACATGATTTGCATGTTGCTGCCATGTTTTTAGCATGATTAACATTTTGCTCCCATGTTTTCAGCATGATTAGCATGTAATCGTGTTTATTGCGTGATTAGCATGTTGTAGCATGATTAGCAAATTGTTAACGTTTTAGTATGTTTCTAGCATGATTTAACACGATTATTTAGGATATTTAGGTCATTAAGCTTTGCTAGTGATAAACAGCTTAAACACTCTACAAGCCTTTCTGTACAAAAGTTTTGACCCCCTCTCAATGAAAGTCTATGTTGTTCATCTGTTTAAAGAAAATCTTAAGTCTGATCAGTTAGAAAAGACATAGCAACCCGAGTCAGACTAGTCTGAATGTCTGATGGCATAACAGCAAAAAAACAAACAAAAAAAAACAGCATATAAAGTCAAAACAACAACAACAAAACAAAAATAGCAAAATAGTTTTCTTGAGCTAAGTCAGATTGAGGGATGTTTCATAGATTTCCTTGAGGGAACAAAAGAACATCACGCTATTCCTGGATTAAGACCCACTCGGAGATTTAATTAGCTGTGCTATGCTAATCACAGTCGTGTGGCCGCTGAAAAATACATTAAACACACACCTGCTATGACAACACCCAGACAGTGCAAACAAACAGAGAATGTGAAAAACAATCTTTACAGAGAACATTTAGTGCAGACATGCCAACCAGGGGAATTTATACAACCTGTGCTATAGTTACAGCTGCGCTTTACTGAACAACATTAACATCCACATATTCTGACAAACATGTTGGTGTAAAACAGAAGAACAATCTTATCAGCCTTCTTTCTGGCCTGATTGGAACAAACAAATTGTGACGCTTGCTTTGTTATTGTGAAACTCTTATATCAGTCAGTTTTCTGCTGAATAAGAGTGTGTTTTCAGGATAGCCTGACCAGATATTTGTGTGGTAATTCATTTGTTTTTAAAGAAACTTTCTTCTTTGGAACACAATAGAAGATCTTGACAAATGTTCATGCTGCTGTTTTCGATTCAAAAACGTTTGTCTGCTGAAATTCTGTCTGACAGTGAACTAAAATATATGAGAACAAAATCAAATCTGCCCATAATAATAATAAAAAAATAACTATCCAAATTTAAACAGATTAAATTTGCTGTAAAGTAAGTTGGAAAATAGTATGATATTAAAAGCAATTTAAAAAATGCACACGCACGACCATGTCATTGAATTGCTCACACGTAGATATGTCATTGTAATGGACGCAAATGAAAGGACTGATAATGTTAATTACAGCACAAGGTGACACGGCGGCGCTTGCTGAAGACTGCAGTCGTCGCTTTAATCAGGAAGAGGTCGTCAGCTGAGTGAGGTCAAACAGAGAAAGCACACGTGAGTTCAGCCCCATAATCTGAACAACTTTCCATTGCCATCTCTCTTTCATACCCAGCTACTTGTTTTTCACTTCATTCTTTTGAATGCCTGGGTCTATTAAAAGAATAATATTTTAATTTTTTTTTTTTTTCAATAAAATTTATACTGTGTATTATATATACATAATATTATATATTATATAAAATATTATGAATATATTTTATTATATAACATTCTATAAGATATTTTAATATAACATAATTTTCTAAAATATGCATCAATTTTATTTTATTTTATTATTTTAACAGAATAAATGGAATAAATTATGACAATTTTGATTTCGGGGTGAGCTGTACCTTTAAAAGACACAGTGACTATGGACTTATATTAGTATGTTATTTATACTGTAGGTTATAATGCATATTATTTATAAAAATAAATGTGTTTTATATTTTATTAGATATTTTAAATATAAAATAATACATTTATAAAATAGACATTTTATTTATTTATTTATTGACTTATATTACTTATACTGTAGGTCAGGGGTCACCAGACCCAGTCCTGGAGGGCCGGTGTCCCTGCAGAGTTTAGCTTCAACCCTAATCAAACACACCTGAACCAGCTAATCAAGGTCTTACTAGGTATACTTGAAACTTCCAGGCAGGTATGTTGAGGAAAGTTGGAGGTAAACTCTGCAGGACACCGGCCCTCCAGGAACAAGTTTGGTGACCCCTGCTGTAGGTTATACTGCATATTATATAATATATAAAATATAGCATATTTTTATAATATATAATAGATATTTTAAATAAAATAATACATTTATAAAATAGACATTTTATTTATTTATTGACATTTTTATATTACTTATACTGTAGGCTGTACTGTGTATTATATAATATATACAATATAACATATTTTTTGATTATATTATATTTTATTAGATATTTAAAATAAAATACATTTTTAAATTAGACATTTTATTTATTTATTTATTTATTTATTGACTTAATTTTGTATTACTTTTACTGTAGGTTATACTGCGGATTATATAATATATAAAATGTAACATATTTTTATTATATATTTTAGATATTTTAAATAAAATAATACATATAATAAAAAATGTCAATAAAAAATGTACATTTTATTTATTTATTGACTTTTTATATTATACTGGAGGCTATACTGTGTATTATATGATACATAAAATATAGCATATATTTATTATATTATGTTTTATTGTATTGTATTTAGAATATCTAATAAAATAATATAATATATAATATAATGAAAATAAAAATAAAAAATAAAATGTCTGTTTTATAAATGTATTTTATTTAAAATATCTACTTATAAAATAGACACTTTATTTATTTATTTATTTATTTATTTATTTATTTATTTATTTATGTATTTGTTTATATATGTAAACATTTTTTTGTGAGCTATCCCTTTATAAGACATGATGACTATGGACTTATTTGTATATTATTTATACTGTAGGTTATGATGCGTATTAAAAAAAAAAAAAAAAAAAGATGACAAAATATACATTTTTGGGTGAATAGTTACTTTAAAGGGATAGTTCACCCAAAACTGAAAATTCTATCATTAAATACTCACCTTCAAGTCGTTCCACCATAAGACCTTCATTCATCTTCGGAACACAAATTAGGATATTTTTTTATGAAATATGAATGCATAGGCAGCAATGCAACTCACACATTCAAGACCGAGAAAGGTAGTAAAGACATTGATTAAAAAGTCCATGTGCCATCAGTGGTTCATTTTTTGTCTTCTTTGCACACAAAAAGTATTTATAACATACAAAGCTTCATAACATGATGTCACATGGGCTCTTTTAATGATGTCCTTACTACCTTTCTGGGCCTTAAACGTGTCAGTTGCATTGCTGTCTATCCAGGGTCAGAAAGCTCTTGGATTTCATCAAAAAATATCTTCATTTGTGTTCCAAAGATGAGTGAGTAATTAATGAAAGAACTTTCATTTTTGGGTGAACTATCCCTTTAAAAGTCCTGGTGACTGAGTAGTCGATAGTCTATCATTATGTGGAAATTAAATTCTTTTTGTCTTCCACAGAATGCAATAACAGCACAAGTTTGGACGCACAGTGTGTGTCCGCCTCATCATTTTCCATTTGACGTGCGTGACACTCATATCCGACTCTGACATGCCCGCGCCTCGGCTGTGAACAGCTGGCTCAGGAGGCGACATGGGTCGAGCCCCGCGATTGGATTGCATTAACTGGATTGAGGTGAGGTCGTGGCCCGCCCGGGTCTGTGTTAATTGCAATGTGAGGATAAGTGATGGGCCCAAGTAAATCAAAGTGAAAGGACCCCTTCTCCTCTCTATATGAGCTTTGGCTGTGCCTTCAAATCTTCAGTGAGGGATTTTAAACCATATTGCTGTCACCTCTTTACTCTCTATATACTATCATCACATGGTTTCCCCTCTTCTAAATAAATAATGGGACTTCATAGGATAGCGGTGGACTAGTTTCATGACTTCCCATGAGGTTCAGATGGACAAATATGATTAATCTTGCTCCGTTTTTGGCCATCTGACCCTTAAAAATGTCCTTTTGAGAAAAATTTTGCTCAGCAGATCACAAAATAGATTAAAAGTATAGACTTGTTGTGTTGTTACATGAAAGAAAATGATTTTTAGGAATCATTAAGATGTGTATTTGTCGCCACCTGCTGACATAAATGTGTAAGAAGAAATGCTCACCGAACGAGTCCGCAAATGAATCATTTGAGTCACTGGAATGAATCAAAAACAGCACAATAATGTCTAATCTGGACTTTTGATTCAACAAAACTGTACATTTTAAATGCCTAGGTATATCTGGTTAACGTTTAGCCATAAACTAGCATATAAGTAGGCGTAAGGCTAAATCACAGGTTTTTTTAATAGCTTTGAGGTAGTTACGTTTTTGTTGCTTTTTTTTGCTAACTGTAATATAGCTCAGTTTTTAGAGTAGCATGGCAACAGTTTAGCTAACTTTCTTTTCTGAAATTACAGCTACGTAATTGCTTTCCCAGCTTGCTTTTCTACACAGACTTTGTCCGAAATGCTTCTCTGAAGTGCTTTCCTTCACAGAGATTCAGATTTGTTCAATTGTGTGTGTGTGTATTTATTTCATTATTCATTTGGCCTTGCTATTATAGGATCCTGCTTTTACAGGTGTAATTGTGTATGAAAACACTTTAATGGAAGATGGATCTCTATTTGACGTCATGCTGTGTGTAATGTGTGAATTTCAATCTTTTTTTCCATTTTGAATCACATAGTTGTTAAGACACTGAGGTGTTCTGTTAGAGTCGCTGCGGTGAACTTCACACTTCACACAAACATTTTTTATGTTGTGAATAGTTTTGATGCTTGTCCTCCTGTTTGTGAACACCTGCAAGAACCACCAACACTCACTCACTTACTCACTCAATCATAGAAGACAGTGTACTGTTTGACTGTACATCCAGCCGCCGATAATGCCAATGCAATTTCGGCTGTAAGTGTCACAAGTGCTGTCCATCCTAGAAAATCACTTAATAGCCAATTTCATGCAAGAACGGTGAGGAACGAAATGCTGAGTTATTACTGAAAAGAGAACAGGAGAGCCTAGAGAGAGAAACAGGTTTGGCTCCAGTCACACCTCTTGGTCCTGTGATAAGGTACGAAGTAATAACTCGACCTCTATGAGTTTTTCTAAAGCAAAATCATCTGCAATCCCTCCAATGTAGTTTACAGGTGTCTCTGGTATTTTGTCTTGTTTTGCCTGGCTTTTGACCAACAACATAAATTTGGTCTAACGTTGCAGTTTCTTCTGATTGATTAGAGAGAAAGAGAGTGGCTGACTGACATTTAAATGGACCAATCACAGTTCATTTAGGGGTGGCGTCTTCTGAAATGCATTATACCATCATAATAGATGCTGCTGAGGAAAAAACAAACAAAAACAAACTAATTGAATCTAAACTGTAACTGAATCTTTCTTTCCATCCATTTAACTTGTACCAACAACATATGTCATTTTGGTGAATCTAATCTCATTTTTTGAGGAGTCTGATCTCAGAAACATACAGCGTGAACAGTGAATTAACAGTGAATCAAAAACATGCAGAATAACCAGTGTAGTCTAACTCTTTTATGAACCAGTTCTATGTAGTGAATCAAAAACACGCAAAGCAGGCAGTGTAGTCTGATTCTTTATGACTCTTATGAACCAATTCCTTGTAGTGAATCAAAAACGCGCAATGCAGCCAGTGTAGCTGATTCTTAAACAAATGACTCTTATGAACCAGTTCTTTGTAGTGAATCAAAAACAATCAGCGCAACCAGTGTAGTCTGATTCTTAAACAAATGACTCTTATGAACCAGTCCTTTGTAGCGAATCAAAAACGCGCAGCACAACCAGTGTAGTCTGATTCTTAAACAAATGACTCTTATGAACCAGTCCTTTGTAGTGAATCAAAAACACGCAATGCAGCCAGTGTAGTCTGTTTCTTAAACAAATGACCAGTTCTTTGTAGTGAATCAAAAACATGCAGCGCAACCAGTGTAGTCTGATTCTTAACAAATGACTCTTATGAACCAGTTCCTTGTAGTGAATCAAAAACACGCAGCGCAACCAGTGTAGTCTGATTCTTAACAAATGACTCTTATGAACCAGTTCCTTGTAGTGAATCAAAAACGTGCAATGCAACCAGTGTAGTTGATTCCTAAACAAATGACTCTTATGAACCAGTTCTTTGTAGTGAGTCAAAAACATGCAGAGCAACCAATGTAGTCTGATTCTTAGGAAATGATTCTTATGAACCATTCCTTTGTAGAGAATCAAAAACATGCAGAGCAAATAAGGGTAGTCTGATTCTTAAACAAATGAGTCTTATGAACCAGTTCTTTGTAGTGAATCAAAAACACGCATCGCAACCAGTGTAGTCTGATTCTTAACGAATGACTCTTATGAACCAGTTCCTTGTAGTGAATCAAAAACACGCAGCGCAACCAGTGTAGTCTGATTCTTAACAAATGACTCTTATGAACCAGTTCCTTGAAGGGAATCAAAAACACGCAGCGCAACCAGTGTAGTCTGATTCTTAACAAATGACTCTTATGAACCAGTTCCTTGTAGTGAATCAAAAACGTGCAATGCAACCAGTGTAGTTGATTCCTAAACTAATGACTCTTATGAACCAGTCCTTTGTAGAGAATCAAAAACATGCAGAGCAAATAAGGGTAGTCTGATTCTTAAACAAATGACTTTTATGAACCAGTTCTTTGTAGTGAATCAAAAACACACAGCGCAACCAGTGTAGTCTGATTCTTAACAAATGACTCTTATGAACCAGTTCCTTGTAGTGAATCAAAAACACGCAGCGCAACCAGTGTAGTCTGATTCTTAACAAATGACTCTTATGAACCAGTTCCTTGAAGTGAATCAAAAACACGCAGCGCAACCAGTGGTCTGATTCTTAACAAATGACTCTTATGAACCAGTTCCTTGTAGTGAATCAAAAACACGCAGCGCAACCAGTGTAGTCTGATTCTTAACAAATGACTTTTATGAACCAGTTCCTTGAAGTGAATCAAAAACATGCAGCGCAACCAGTGTAGTCTGATTCTTAACAAATGACTCTTATGAACCAGTTCCTTGTAGTGAATCAAAAACGCGCAATGCAACCAGTGTAGTTGATTCTTAAACAAATGACTCTTATGAACCAATTCTTTGTAGTGAATCAAAAACATGCAGAGCAACCAATGTAGTCTGATTCTTAAGAAAAAAGACTCTTATGAAGCTACAAGCTACAACTAGTGAAGTATGATTGACCAAAAAGTGACTCTAAAGAGCTTGATTGATTGATTGATTGAATTTGTGGTAGTAAAAAAAATAGTTAGAGTGCAATTTTTTTCTGCAGATACAAACCAAGGCTGATTGTACCATCTGTGCTTGTGGATATCTAGTTAACAGTGCTACATAGTATTTCAGACAGCTCTCGTTGTTTTCATCAGATGGTCAGTCAAAAGACTTTGAATGGTTCCTGCCAGATCACAGACTTCAGAAAACATCAAAGGTAGGTGGTAATAAGCCTTTACAGACATGAAAACAGTTTAACAATTCCCCTGTGCTTAAAAAACAAAAAAACAAAACAAAAAAAACCTTTTCTGTTAAAATAATAGTTATTTCCTGTTTGTGTTTCCTGTAAGGTTTGTGTCATATTTTACTGTAACAATCATCATATTACCAAACAACCCTTTCAAGCACAAGTTTGAGCAGTTTATATGGTTTCATTACCAATTCAACTTGATGTTGGGGAGATAAAAAAAAAAAACAGTTCTGTCTTTATAGCCTTGCATCGTCGCATGGGATACATCCCAGCTCTTCAGAGACCTACAGATCTTTCCATTCGCTGTTAAACAGAATTAGCTTCCACGCTAAACTTGCGTCAACACCAATGCTTGAGGCTGCCACAGTCTCAAACAACAACAAAATGTGACTCCGCAACACCACATACTTCTTGCATATTACTAACACAATTGTAAAAAGGACACAAGAAGTTATTGTCGTTTTGCTTACATTGAAGTGATCAAAGCTTTTCGCCTTTAGCACAAGCGCTAGCTGCTTCAGATCTGTTGCTCTTTTATCTTTTTCGCCGATTATATGAAGTCAGACAGTGTTTTTTTTTTCTTTTCTTTTTTTTTCGTTCTATGCTCTCTTGCCCAATCTGGAATGATGCTACTGTAGTGGACTATTTTAACTTTTTGAATGACTGTAGAAGCTGTTAATTAACTCAGAATTAGTAACAAAATGATGTGGTGTTTCATGCTATCCGCTTTGTATCACCATCAAAGAAAATGTGATTTGATGAGTATTTTAGGATCTGAATGCTGTTTGATAAAACATTTGATGTATTCAGCAATGACCTAGACCTGTATGCAAATCTTTTTTTAGTTTTGTATTGAAGAAAAATTAATGCCAGGATTAATCACATGAATTCTTTTATTCTCACTGAAAAGCCTTTTCAAATAATCATAAGACAGCTACATAAATCTTTAATGAATATGACTTCAATTTAGTTGATTTATACAACAGAAACTGGTTATTAATTTATTAAACTTTACAGTTTAATGCAGTTAAACTTCACAGTTTGTGCAGTTAGTTAGTAAGATCCCTGGTGAAAAAAAACAGCATATGCTGGTAGGTATGTTTTGATGCTGTGATGCTGGTTAGGTATGTTTTGATAACAGCATCAAAACATACCTACCAGCATATGCTGTTTTTTTCACCAGGGATGTCTCCTGCTGTACTAGTCTAATTTTCACTAATAAGTGTTAACTAAAAGCTAAAGTAATAAAATAATTGGAAATGGGAAGGAAATGCATGTTTTAGTCACTGGACGAGTGTGCCTAAAATAATTTCTGCAAATTATTTTATGCTGCTTCTTTCATGAACTTCTAATTCTGACTTTTTTCACAGAATTGCTTGATATAAACTCAAGATTGTGAGATCGAAAGTCTGAATTGCGAGATATGAACTCAATTTCGAGTTACAAAGTCAGAATTACGAGATTTAAACTCACAATTCTGACTTTTTTTCTCAGAATTGCATGATACAAACTTCCGATTGTGAGTTATAAAGTCTGAATTGTGAGATGTGAACTCATAATTCTGAGCTATTTCTCAGAATCGTGATATAAACTCACAATTGTGAGAAAAAAAGTCAGAATTGCGAGTCTTCTAACTTTGCTGAAAAAAGCAGAAATGCAAATGCAGTTTATATCATTTCTCAGACTTGAGTTATTTCTGAGTTAATTCTCAGAATTGCGAGACAAACATAATTATAAAGTCAGAATTATGAGATATAAACTCAATTCCAAGTTATAATGTCAGAATTGCGACTTTTTTTCTCAGAATTGCGTGATTTAAACTCGCGATTACGAGTTATAAAGTCAGAATTACAACATATAAACTCAATTCTTTTTTTCTCAGATTTGCATGATACAAACTTCCAGTTGTGATTTATAAAGTCTTAATTGCAAGATATGAACTCATAATTTCTCAGAATTGCGAGACAAACAGTCCTAAAGTCAGAATTACGAGTTATAAACTCAGTTTTGAGTTATAAAGTCAGAATTGCGATATAAACTCACAATTAATTTTTTTCTCAGAATTGCGTGACTTAAACTCACGATTGCGAGTTATGAAGTTAGAATTACAAGATATAAACTCACAATTCTGACTTTTTACTCAGAATTGCGTGATACAAACCTGCGATTGTGAGTTATGAAGTCTAAATTGCAAGATAAGAACTCATAATTATTTTTCAGAATTGCGAGACAAACAGTTATAAAGTCAGAATTACTAGATATAAACTCAATTTCGAGTTATAAAGTCAGAATTGCGTTATAAACTCGCAATTCATTTTTTTTTTCTTAGAATTGCGTTACATAGACTCGCAGTTGCGAGTTATAATGTTTGAATTGCGAGATATGAAATCATTATTCTGGCTTATCTCAGAATTGTGTGATATAAACTCAAAATTGTGAGGAAAAAAAGTCAGAATTGTGAAATAAAAACCTTCTGACTTCTGAAAAAATAAGAAATGCAGATGCAGTTTATATCTCGCTGTCAGAATTGTGAGCGATAAACTCGCAATTGCGAGTTATAAAGTACAATTTAGAGGGTAAAAAAGATCTCTATGTTCTCAGAATTGCAGTTGCATGTTATAAAGCCAGAATTGTAAGATATTAACTCGCAATTCTGGAATAAAGTCACAATTGTCAGATATAAACTTGCAGTTTTGAGAAAAAGTTTATTTCTTGCAAAGTTTATTTCTCAGAATTGCGAGTTTCTCAGAATTTATAACTTTATAACTCGCAATTGCGAGCTTATATCTCACAATTCTGAGGAAAAAAAGTCCGAATTGTGAGTTTGTATCACGCATCTGTGAAATAAAAAGTGGTGGAAACGAGCTTCCATAGTTAACAAAAGACAACAAGCTTAAAACACATTTACTGAAGTAACCATGCCATTTGAGCTTTTTTAAATTGTGTTTCCTGGGACCCATACTCTAGCATTTGCAACAAATGTGCAATACACTGTAAAAAATAAAAAACGCAATTTGTTGAGTCAGCTTAAAATAATTTGTTACCCTGCTGCTTTAAAATTTTAAGTTCAGTCAACTAAAATAAGTATAGTCAACTTGAAATGTTAAGTTGTACTAAGTAACTACTTAGATATTTGTGCTTGCTAAACTTAACAGATGGGTAAGTAACCTAGCTGCCTTACAATTTTAAGTTGATTCAACTCAAATATCCAAGTTGTCACTTTAGTATAATTTAACATTTCAAGTTTAATAAACTTTTTTTGAATTGACTGAACTTAAAATTTTAAGGCAGCCAGGTTACAAATAATTTTAAGCTGACCCAACAAATTGTTTTTTACAGTGTACTGCACCAGATGAATTACTGAACAAGTATAGCCAGAAAAGCCATTCAGATATGTTTTGAGGTCATACCTATAGAGTAATGTGCATGGAACTACGTAAAAATAAGACTTTGTTGTGTAAAAAAAAAACTATCATTAGTGGTCATTTCAACTGGAATCTGCACCTATATATAGGTTGCCTATACAGAAGGTCAGGTCGTAATAAAGTTTTTGAAAGAAAGATCTTGTGCTCACAAATGCTGCATTTATTTGATCAGAAATACAGTAAAAAAGAAACATCATGAAATGTTCTTACAATTTAAAATAACAGTTTGCTCTTTTAACTTGTAATTTATGTGATGCCAAACTGAATCCTTCAGAAATCATTCTAATACGCTTAAGAAACTTCTTTCAAAAACTTCATAAAAACCACAATATTTTGAAACTTTTGACAGCTGGTGTCTTATTTTGCAGAAATGCAGATAGAAGCACATGAGCCTAAGCTGTTTTTATTGCTTCGCTCCTTCACTGAGCTCTGAGGTAAAAAATTTGACAAAATTCAATGTTGTGGAAAAAGATCAGGTTCTGGACAGTGACTGTCCAAGGCTCTCTGTTTTTGAGGCAGGAACTGGCTCAGGAGAGTGTATTATGAACGAACAGAGGGATTTTGGTAGCAAAGCCACAGGGACTCATACATTTCAGCTTTCGTTTTTCCAAATCTTGGATTTGCTTGTTGTCAAGCATATCATCCCAGTGTAGATACAGCCGTGATATTCCCTCTAGTTTTTTGAAATTCAATAGGGTGTTCACTTGAATCTCTCTATAATTCATGGGTCTTCGGCCGTATACGCTGGGCGCTGCTTATGTTTTTTTTCTTCTTTTGGATGTAACGTCTCTCTCTCTGGAGTGTCAAACCCAAGTGCCAGAAATGAAACAAGCCATTCGGCCTCATTTTCTCCGGTCTCTTTCTCTCTTGTTGCTGGAGTGTGTGGTTTTGTGGGAAAAAAAAAAAATATTGATTGTAAGCTCTGTCGTGACTACCTCTTGCCGGAGTTCTTGGACGGCCTGTGCAGTTGTAATTTCTCAGATGGCAGAATCTCATTTACTCCTGAGCGCGATGTGTATTTCAGAATGTGTGAAAACAAGGCACTCGACGCAGCTGAGAGAGGGGGCTGTCAGATGCCACTCAGGCCAGGCTCAGGGCCCTCATCATCCCCTAGTGGATTAACACCTTCTGGCCTGGATCTATGCCGTGCGACTGGCCCTCTCATTCATCTCGTTCTGGCCTCCAGAGGAAAGCGAGTCCATGTATCCGGCAGTCAAAAGCTAGTCGGTGTTTCCCACAATCAAAAGGCCGTGGTTTTGGACAGCTCTCGCAGCATGTTGTGCTTTTTTGGTCAGGCAAGTAGCATTAACGCTGTTGCTTATACTTAGGGTTAGGAGTTTGTCTAAATAAAGTAAATAAAGTGTTAAACTTTCAAGAATTGATGTTGTATGCACAGGACTAATTTATAACACTTTAAAAAAAAAAAAAAAAAAGAATTTAGTTTTTAATAGAGAGAGTGATGAAAATGACTAGTTCTGATTCACATTTTTTTTCCTTTACTGTATTTATATAAACTATAAATTATACTGGACTTAAACCATGTACTCATCTTTTTAAATTATTTAGTAAAACTGGCACATAAGCCATAAATTCAAAGCCAGAATCGGGCTATAATTGTCATGACAGTCCATAAGAGTCACTTGTTTGTGAATTGGACTAAACTGGTTGTGCTGTACTGTGTTTTTGATTCATTTTTTTTGCCTGTGTGTAAATCAGACTAAAGTGGTTGGACTTTACTGTATTGGTTTAATTTTTCAGAATTGGATTAGACTGATCAGGCTGTATATTTTTATATATAATAAAAACATACAGGGTCATTTGTTTGTAAATCAGACTTGGTCACTGTATGTTTTTAATTCACTAAAAGGAATTGGTTCATGACTACACTGATCATGTTTTTGATTCACTATAAATACATGTTTTGAAAGAATCATTTGTACGTGAATCAGACTAGAGTGATCACACTTTAGATTTTGATTCACTAAAAATAACTGGTTCATAAGAGTGTTTTGTTCATGTATCGGACTACAGTGATCACTTAACAGATTTTGATTCACTGAAAAGAACCGATTCATTGTCTTTTATTTTTATTTATTTATTTATTTTTTTTTGGTTCATGAATCAGACTACACTGGTCACCCTGTATGTATTTGATTCACTAAAAAACATGTTTTGGGAAAGTCATTTGTACGTGAATCAGACTACACTGATCACTCTTTAGATTCTGATTCACTGAAAAGAACTGATTCATAGGTTTTTGTTTGGTTGTTTGTTTGTTTGTTTTTGTCATGACTACACTGATCATATTTTTGATTCACTAAAAAACATGTTTTGGAAGAGTCATTTGTACGTGAATCAGACTACAGTGATCACTTAATAGATTTTGATTCACTGAAAAGAACCGATTCATAGTCTTTTTTTTTTTTTTTTTTTTGGTTCATGAATCAGACTACACTGGTTGCCCTGTATGTATTTGATTCACTAAAAAACATGTTTTGGAAAAGTCATTTGTACGTGAATCAGACTACACTGATCACTCTTTAGATTATGATTCACTGAAATGAACTGATTCATAGGTTTTTGTTTGGTTGTTTGTTTGTTTGTTTTTGTCATGAATTGGACTACACTGATCATATTTTTGATTCTCTAAAAAACATCTTTTGGAAGAGTCATTTGTACGTGAATCAGACTTCAGTGATCACTTAATAGATTTTGATTCACTGAAAAGAACCGATTCATAGTCTTTTTTTTTTTTTTTGGTTCATGAATCAGACTACACTGGTCGCCCTGTATGTATTTGATTCACTAAAAATACATGTTTTGGAAGAGTCATTTGTATGTGAATCAGACTACAGTGATCACTTAACAGATTTTGATTCACTGAAAAGAACCGATTCATAGTCTTTTTTCTTTTTTTTTTTTTTGGTTCATGAATCAGACTACACTGGTCACCCTGTATGTATTTGATTCACTAAAAAACATGTTTTGGAAGAGTCATATGTACATGAATCAGACTACACTGATCACTCTTTAGATTCTGATTCACTGAAAAGAGCTGATTCATAGGTTTTTGTTTGTTTGTTTGTTTGTTTGTTTGTTTTTGTCATGAATTGGACTACACTGATCATATTTTTGATTCACTAAAAAACATGTTTTGGAAGAGTCATTTGTAGAGTCATCTGGTTCATAAGAGTGTTTTGTCTATGAATCGGACTACACTGATCACTTAACAGATTTTGATTCACTAAAAAGAACCAGTTCATAGACTTGAAAAGAATCGATTCATGGTCGTTTTTTTTTTTGGTTCATGAATCAGACTACACTGGTCGCCCTGTATGTATATGATTCACTAAAAATACATGTTTTGGAAGAGTCATTTGTATGTGAATCAGACCACACTGATCACTTAACAGATTTTGATTAACTGAAAAGAATCGATTCATAGTCTTATTTTATTTTTTTTTTTTGGTTCATGAATCAGACTACACTGGTCACCCTGTATGTATTTGATTCACTAAAAATGCATGTTTTGGAAGAGTCATTTGTATTTGAATCAGACTACACTGATCACACAATAGACTTTGATTCACTCAAAAGAACTGGTGATCACTCTATGGTTTTTGATTCACTAAAAAGAACCTGTTCATAAGAGTGTTTTGCTCATAAATCAGACTACACTTGTCACCTTGTAAGTTTTCATTTCATTAAATAGGCGCCATGCATATGCTCTAGCCGGACTCAAACACACGTGGCCCGCATGAGTGGCGCAGCTGAACGTGTCAGAACATGTGCGCGAACTGTGTTCTTCTTAAAGGTGAAATGAATCACGGCGGAGGACTCCGGGCGGGCGATTTGTTGAGCTAATGGTGGGCGAGACATCACATTTTCATGTTTGCAGGCCCAATGCATCACAGAGGGCCACAAACATTCATCAGCGTTCACATCTCCTCTGCAGACATTTGCAAAATCTGTGTTTACTCATTATGTCTAGGTTTTCAATTCTCTGTCAGTGAATATGGATTAGATAAGCTCTCTTTTTCCCTCTCTCTCCCTCTCAGCGCGAAGCGAGCGAGCGCTTCCAGAGACCGGGACGGAAATTCGGTGTGAAATGCGAGGGCTGTCTGCGTGTGTGAGGGAGCTGACAGGATTTTAGGAGCGTGGAAATGGAAATAAGAAGCAGGCTTTGGATGTGCCCGGCTGCCATCCTGGAGGAAAGATTGGTGTCTGTCGCAACTGGCCCAATTTCAAGATTGCCACGTCCGTTTACTCTCCATCTTTATTTACACAAATCTGTTTTGTCACTCTCTCTTCACCATTTGCCTGGACAGATGCATTAAAACACTCAAAACAATCAAATCTGAAGCGGCCGGTCGCGATGGAGTTGATTGACGAATTGGCACGCCGTTCCCCGCAAACGTGCCGCGAGACAATGAGAAGCGCTCGTCGGTGCTGGAACCAAGCGAACCAGCTCAGAGGCAAAGTGCGATGAATAAATTGGACTATCAAATGCATCTGAATATAAATGTGGCATGTTATCGTCATATATTTCTTATTTGATATGGTAAACCTTAATTTATTCAGTGAAAGATCGTAGTGGGTCGAACGTCACGGGAAACAAAACAAGCAATCAAGCAGAAACAGGTGTTTAGAGAAACTACCAACTCGCTTTATTTGAAGAGCACTTGTTTTTATCAGAGCGTTATCTCTCTCGATCCTTCTGGAAGTGTTACTTGCCTGCTTAATAGGTTTGTTTTTTTGGTGTTTATTTATTTTAGCAGACTTGTAGGACTGGAGATAATCATTTATCCATTAGCAGCTTTCTATGTTCTGTGCCATATGTTATTCCAGCTAAAAATAGCATGTTCATAGACCACCGCAGAGATGACCTACATATGGGTGAGAATCATGAAAAGGTCACGTTTTTGCCTAAAATCAAAAGGAAATAAGAAACTAGAGTTTCAGAGAGATAATGGATGTTTTTATGTTTTTAGCACTGCAATATTTTATTGACAGTTAAACACATTTTCTCCCTAAACTGGGAAAAATTAATTTTTTCCCCACATTGTTCTTGATTTTTCTCACTAGATTCTCAGTCTATTGCACGGTTTTTATATAAAACTAAAATCTTTTATTTTTAAAATTAACTTGTATGAAATGAAATATATACTGTATATCTATATACACCCAACATTTCTCATTTTCATTTAGTTTATTTTGATGTACAGACATAAACTAAAATAAAAATAAAACTATAAAGACATAACTATATAGCCATATTTTAAGAATTATATATATTTTAAATAACAAATAGAAAATATGCTAATAAAACTCATTAAAAATATTAATAAAAAAATATATAGTATCTGAAAATAATCCTGGTGTGCTGCCTAAAAACTTTATTTTATTTCATTTTATTTTTAATGGTATTATTTTTATTTTATTTAATTTTTAATCTTTATTTTTATTTATTTATTTATTTATTTATTGTATTTGTAATATTAACTTTTAAATTTGTATTTTATTTTATTTTTTTTATTTTATTTTATTTTATTGTTCTTATGTTTGCCAATAAACACGTCCTTTTATTTCATGTTTGTTTGTTTGTTTGTTTTAACCTTATTTGTTTTTATTTTTTTTTGTTATTTTTGTAAAGTAATATGAACGTGTAATGGTGTTTGTAATTTTATTTTATTTTAGCCAAGAAACATATCTTATATGTTATACTGTATTATTTTATTTTATTTTATTTTATTTTATTTTATTTTATTTTGCCAAGAAACACATCTTATTATTTCATGTTTGTTTGTCTGTTTTAACCTCATTTATTTTTATTTTATTTTGTAAAATAATTTTTACATTGTTTTAATGGTATTCTTTTTATTTTATTTTTAGTTTGTATTTCTAATATTTATTTTTACATTATATATTTATATATATATATATATATATATATATGCCATGTGTACACACTTCACAATTCCCCTTTGAAACTGTATGATCCCAAAGGCCCTTGAATCCTTGTTTGCACTCCTCAGTCCTTATATCCTCATCATATCTGGTTAATAATGATGTCTGCTCATCGCATTTGCACCCAGCCACAGAAATGTGTCTTTGTTAGACAGACAGAAATCCGATTGCATCCATCCTGCTTTAATCGTGTTACATGCAAATCTGTGAGGTCTAATCTACTTTAGGCACCACAGAAATTGTCATTAAATGCATTTATATAATGTTAAATAGACCTTTATATTATTTATGGACATCAGAACTAGTGAGAGACATTAGCAACAATAGAAACACTTGAACTCATAGTAATGTATTTCTCCCTATAAGTGAATTCTGTGGTTATGTAATGATATTAATAGGTACCTTTTGAAACTCTTTTTAATTGATTCAATTAAAAAATTCATAATTTATTTATTTCCTTTTTTATTTTTTTAAATTTTATAATTTTTTTTTTTATTTTAGTTTATTTTCCCACATCTTACAATTTAATGTTTTTATTTTAATTTATTTTATTTTATTTTAGTTTAGTTTAGTTTAGTTTAGTTTATCGTCTGTTTGTTTTAACCTTATTTGTTTTTATTTTGCTTACTTATTTTTGTAAAGTAATATGAACATTTGTAATGGTATTCTTTATTTTAATTTATTTTATTTTGTATTTTTAATATTAATTTGACATATTTTATTATTTTTATTTTATTTTATTATTTTTGTAATTTAATTTGTATTTTTAATAGTATTATATTCATTTTATTTTTAGTATATTTTAGTTTAGTTTTTTAAACATTATTTATAACATTATTTTTTTTTTTTATTTTATAGTTCTTATGTTTGCCAAGAAACACATCTTATAATTTCTTTTTATTTGTTTGTTCGTTTGTTTTATTTCATTATTTTATAAAGTAATATGAACATTTGAAATGGTATTCTTTATTTTTATTTGTAGTTTGTATTTTTAATATTATTTTTTACATTTTATTTTATTTTGCCAAGAAACGCATCTTAAAATTTCATGTATGTTTTTATTTTATTTTATTTTATTTTGCCAAGAAACACATCTTAAAATTCCATATTATTTTAATTTATTTTATTTTATTTTATTTTATTTTATTTAGCCCAAACAACAAATCTGTATTCACAGAATGCGACATTGCAGAAAAACACCTGTGTAACATTTTTATGTGAAACCATCTAATTTGCTCTCAAGAACCAAACTCTCCAGACTTCATATTTTAAAATTTAAATTATTCTTCAATATTATTAATAATTTAACAACAAAGTTTCAGAAAAACATTAGTATTTTCGAATCCTTCCGAAAGCAGCACATCACCAGTATAATCATAGCTGGCAGCTCCTTTTAATATGCATGTATGTACGGAAAACTGTCTTGCCTTCTGTTGTTTAAAAGAAAGACGAGGCTCGGGCTTCATTCTGCAGCTAATCACAGGAGTGAATTATTGCGCAGGGTAATAAAGCTCCAAATGCATCGCCTTTGTTCCTCTTATCAGCTCAGTTAAGCAATTTACCTACACATTCTCTCTGTATAATCACCACCCGGCTGCAATTATGCACTTCTAGAAGTTTCTGAAGAGGATTGTAAAGCGAGTAGATGTCATCAGATACAGCCCCAAAAAAAAAAAGACTTGAGTGTACATGCTTAAACATTCAACATGAAGTATGTTAAGCAGGATATTAATAGGCTTGCATGCAATTATATTAACTACATCCTTTCAAGTTAAAAGCCTTGTATTATCATAGTAACTTGTAACATCTTGTTCAGATTCTCATTTATTGATTACAGAACTACAAGTCAAAAAAAAAAAATACGATTTTTTTATTGGATATGTTTTTATTGGAAATCAAGACAAAATGTAGAATAAGTAAATAAATAAATTATTGCAGTATAGTTGGTTGAACAGATTTGAATTTATTAAAAATCTAAGTTTTGTCAGTCATGCATATTAGGGTATTTCTTTTATATTTTATATAATATTAAATAATAAAAATATATTGTTATTTTATTATAGTGATTTTCTGTATTTTAAAAGCATCCTTTTCTTCCTATCAAGTCAAAAGCCTTTTATTATAATAGCAACTTGTTAAATCTTGTTTATAATTTAATTTATTGATTATAGAACTATGAAGCAATTTATCATGTTTTAAGTATATATATATATATATACACTAATTTATCTAATTTTAGTGATTTCAGTAAATTTTCAAGTCAAAATTCTTGTGTTATCACACTACGTCATGCAATATTGTTTATATTTTCATTTCTGGATTATATTGCAATATAAAGCAAATAATTTTTCTAAGGATGTTTTACTGGAAATCAAACCCATTTTTGTTATTATATATTTATTAATTTTTTATTTTTGTTTTATTTATATATTTTTGCAGTATAGGTTATCAGATTCCAATTTATTAAAAATCTGTTTTTGTTCTATTTTTAATATCATATTAGGATGTTTATTTTTATGTTTTTGCATAAAAATATTTTTTATTTTATTTGAGTTATTTTCAGTATATTTCATCATGTCAAGTCAAAAGCCTTGTATTGTCAGTAAATCATAAGATCTTTTTAATAATTTCGTGTATTTTCTATATTGAACGATAAGGCAAATAATTTATCATATTTTAAGGATGTTTTCACTGTAAATCAAGACAGAAACGGACTACTTAACTAAATTTTTGCAGCACAGCCAATTGGCGATAGGTAAAACGTTTTTATCTGCATCTGATGCAATATAGTTTCACAATCCCCAAGTAATTCCTCAGTTTTCATGCTTTAATGCAGTATAAAAAAAAAAAAAAAAAAAAAAAAAAAAAATCTCCCCCGTAACTCTATCACCCACAGAGCTGCAGCCTGAGCTTCCGCGCTAACAAACTTTATCACTGCTTTCATATACAGCACTTTGGCTGCCAGCCTGCCCGTATCACCATAGATTTGTGTATCCGTTGATTCATGCCGGTAGATTCCTGCTGGACGGAAAGGGGCTTCAGTAGCCGCCGGGAGGCCTGAGAGAAGCGGCGGGAGGGCTGATTTTGAGGGAGATTTCCAGCCACATTTGTGGACTGCATTTTAGCTGCAAACACGAGTCACGATGACTCCACACTGATTTTTGTGGCATGCATCGGGAAATAATCTGCTCGCGTGCGTTTGAAAATGAGTACTAATTACGATGAAAGGTAAACGAATTCATGTTCTTTCTCGCTGTTCTTTTCATGTTGCTTTTGTTACTTTATCTTCTCGGTGTACGTCGGCTTGTTGTGGTTAATGGCTTCAAGAAAAATAAAAAAAGCGATGCAGAGGAGGGTGAAAACATGGAGGTTGAGTTTAAAAGGCTCGACTCGAGGCTTCACCTTATATTCCTGTTTTACTCAAGCGGCAACCTCCCGGTCTCCCTCTTGAAGCCAGCACAGAAGAGACTAAAACTGCAATTCATCGACTGGCTGCAAAAGGGAGTAAATCTCATAGACTCCCCATGTTAAAATGCCCACCTTTACAGCAGAAAAAAAAATATGTTTACAGCCTGGTACAAAAAGTGGTTTTAGTCTATATAGCTAATTTTGCCCTTAATGTCAACTGTGAGGGGGGTGAATTTTTTTTTTTTTTTTTTTTTTTGTAACTCCATTTCATTTATAATAAGCCTTAAAGTTATGCATAATTTAGGGCGTGGCCACTTGAGTGACAGGTGGATTGCCGCTGCTGTCACCACTGTCGCGCTAGGCGGGCGTGGTTTCAGCAACCATCTCAACCCGCGTCCCGCCTCTTTGCCCATTTTCGATTATCCGGGAGTGACGTGCAGTGACGCGATTCCAAGATGGCGACGGCCGACTCCCGCCCACTAAGACCTTCAAAAATGCTCTTCAGAAACCTTCGGGTTGCCTCACGGACACTGCGTCTATATTTTTTACAGTCTATGGTTTTACTGAAGCGTTGGTATGTGTGTTGAAATTCATTGTAAATAATTGTCTGAATACAGATAGATAGGTAGGTAGGTAGATAAACATCAATTGACCATATGCAGGGATTAAGCTTACTTCCTTGTTTTAGACAAGCCAGCTCAGTCATTTCCGGTCAGCTGTACTGTGCTGTGATAGGAGTGTCCTTTCCTCATTTTCTCTAAAAAATATGTGCAACTCATTTGATATGATTGACAGTAATAACCGTCATAGTTTTAAATGATTCAGACGTCAGCTGTACTGTGCCATAATAGGAGTGTCCTTTGCTCGTTTTCTCTACATAATCCATTCACAATTTGAGGAAAAGTTTTGTTTGTCTAAGAAGACCAAAACGCATGTATACTGTTTCAAGAATGACAAACAGGAGTGTAAAAAATACTCGAGTAAATCCGCTAAATATGCGCAACTCATTTGATATGATTGACGGTAATAACCGCTTAGTCTTAAATTATTCAGACTAAATTCAGAGTAACAAAACTACAGCAGTAACAAGTTTGTGTTGGTTGAATATAGGCTATTTAATAGCTTTTACAGTTCAAGATAAAACTGTTATTAAATGCATGTAAAAGATGTAGTTATTAAATTAAATCTATATTTCAAATTAATTTTTAATGCATTATTTAACTCATATACCATTAATATTTAATTTGTAGTGAACTATATGCAAGTATTTAAATAATTCACTCTGTATAGACTATTTGTGTCTGAGCTTATGTATTTATTAATTTGAATGACTTTCTGCTCTTGCTATAAAAGTACTAAAATTTGATACTCTAGTAATTTTATAATAAATCGAAAAGCAATACGTGAAAAAAAAAAGAAAAAAACAATTTGTCTTGTTTGTAATTTTAGTTATGGATGTTACAATTTTATAATAATAATAATAATAATAATAATAATAATAATAATAATAATAATAATAATAATAATGTTTTTCAGTATATTTTAATAGAACAAAGATTTTAGTAAATTATTTTAGTCGTTCAATAAAATTATCATTCCCATAAAGTTTGTTCATTTGCCAGAAACTGAACGGGAATTTTTTCTACAGGATTGTTTAAATATAAAATATAAATATCATTTAGTAGGAGTATAAGAAAATATTGATACACATATCGCGATATTTTGTTTGGCGATATGGTATCGATAAACGGAATATCGATATTTTAAAAATCATACAAAATTCATGGCAGATGCTTCGTTTTGAGTTTATATCCCGACCGCTAGATGGCAGTCTTCTTATCTCTGACCTTAAACAGTGACAGGAAATATTAGCATAAAGGCACGCCACTAATGTTATCGTTAATATAGTTCGCTGTTAGTAATGTAGGATGAAAGAATAGTTCCTGTTCCCGCCTTGGTGTACAAAGTTGAAGCGTGGCGTTATTTCGGCTTTTGTGGTAATGTCCGCCCCGGGTGCCGCCTCGGCTGCACAGGCCACGGGGTGCTTCTACTGTGCGGAGGGGTGGCGGCCGCACGGCGGTTCCGCTGCGTGCCGCGTCCCGTGTGACAGGGTCTTCGCGGCAGGCGGTGTGGTAGCTTTCTCTCACTTTCTCCCGCTTTTTCCGCATTCTCTCGTGGTGGGGGCGTTTTGCGCAGTTGGTGATTTCACGTGGAACATAAATACAAACCGAAATCTTTTAAAATTTTGTTTTCTTTAGGATTCCTGCAAGCAGGAATTTATTTCTCATTGATATTAAGCAGATTTAATTCTTAAGTTCAGATCAAAATGTTATGACATTTTCCCACGGTTTCACAGACCAGGCTTAAGCCAAGTCCCAGACTAAAATGCGAGTTTGAGCAGTTTCAACTGAAAGAAACTTGCACTGATTGATTTTAAAGCATGCCAGTGCCTTTGTTACAATTGTAAACTTATGAAAATATTTATGAAAATATATGAAAACTTTTAAACTTTTATAAAAGCTTACATTTTATACATTTAATAACTAAAGAATCCTGGAGGCATTTTATTTTCCCCCTTTACTCGTACTGCACAAAAAGTAATTCAACAAGAATGTTACAGGAACTGATCTTTTGAACTTTTTGAACTGAAATTTTTGCTAAGGTTTGCATATGGTGGTGTGTTCTTAAAATAACAAATATCCCAATATACTGCCTTGTTTACAGCATCGCAGTGTATCTCAACATATCGTATCGCAACCGCTGTATCGTGATAGGTATCATATCAGATTCTTGCCAATACACATGGTCAAATTACCATTTTTTTTTATTTTATTTTATTTTATTTTATTGCCAGATTTTGTTTGTGTATGTGTGCATGTTTAATTTTATTGGCAAATGTTGTGTCAATTATTTATTTATTTATTTGTTTGTTTCCAGAATTCCCTGCATGACACATTAATGTGATTTTTTTTTTTTTTTTTTTTCATTTTTGTCTCATTTATAATTTTGGTTATGGATGTTACAGTTTTATAATAATAGTAATAATAGTAATAATAATAATTTCAGTGGTTTTCAGTATATTTTAAAAGCACAAAGATTGTAGTAAAGGATTTTAGAAGGATTTTCAATAAAATTATCATTCCCAGAAAGTTTGTTTTGTTTGTTTGTTTGTTTGATTGCCAGAAATTTAACAGGAATTTTCTACAGTATTGTTTAAATATAAATTAAAATAAAAAATAAAAAAAAATCATTTAGCATGATCAAATGATATTTTATTTGCAAGAAGTTCAACAGGATCTTTCTACATGATTGCATTGCATAAATATGGTTTATTCCTCCATTTTCTCAATGGCTCCATGATCCAAGTGTCATTTTCCCGCTGACATTTGTATAGTCAAATTACCATGTTAATCAGTTGCCATTTCATTATTGACGGAATGAAATCATTACTTATTGATAATTCTTCTCTGGAATAGCAACAAATCATTACCCGCTGTTTACCGGAGGCTTTCCTCAGTGAGACGCAGAAAATGTAACAGGCTAATCCCTTCTCAGCCTGAGCCGAAACTGGTCACTTTCACCTTGATTGCATATGCAGATTTGGGAAATGTAAAATTAAAGCAGATACAGAAGTCAGACTTTATGATGAGATTTGATCATATGATTGCTTCCTCCACAGAATGCCTGTAAATGTCTACATATACTGTATGTTGCAGATTTCTCTGGCATCAGCGGAGGGAAATGAGCTCCTCGTGTGGGAAAGAGCTGGAGATGAAAATTGGATCATCCTGTAAAGGATTTCAGGAAGAGGTGGAAGAATTGGAGTTGGGTGAGGAGACATAGTCTATAATTCTTGCAGCACAAACACTCATCTCAATCAGAGGTGACCTGCTCTCCATAAATCAAGAGGTACACAGTAACGTAAAACAAGGTGGAGGAGAAGAAACGGAAATGTGCTTTCCTTTCCCGTCTCTCCCTCCCGTCGTCTCGGAAGAGAAAAACGGAAGTCGACGGATCATTCACAACATCAGAGGCAAAGATTAATGGTTTATCCTTGAGAGCAGCAATCAACAAACACATGACGACATGCCTCACTAGCTGCAGCGGCAAAATGCGCCACATGATTTACTAGTCACAATAAAAAGGGAAATTGGCTCTGTATATTTTCCGCTAATTTCTTTTCTAAAGCCGATTTCTTCCATTCATCCTAAATGAGGTAACTGAACAGAACTCGAAAAATGTTTCCATGAAGTTTAGACTTAAAATAATACATGTCTGAAATACATATTTTGATTAATATGTGAATTAAAAAAAAAATAAAAATAATAATAATATATATATTATATGACATTTTTTATATAATTAACTGCATATATATCTATGTAAAAATATGCATATATATACATAAACTAAAATATGTATATATAATGTGTGTATTAATAATAAACTATATAAATTACATAATTATATATATGTGTGTGTGTATATACACACACGTACACACTATAAATATTTTATTTATATTTATGATTATATTTTATTTATATATATATAATTAAAAATAATTTTAAATTTATATCCATGTATAAAATAAAAAATGAAATTTTATATAAAGAAACAATAAAATCTATCTGTCTATCTATCTATCTATCTATCTATCTATCTATCTATCTATATCTATCTATCAGTCACACACTTTAAATAAATAATATAATTATTTTTAGAATATATGTAATTTTTTAAAAAATAATTGTATATAAAATAATGATTTTTAAATAAAATGTGTATTATTTATATAAATTCATAAAATAAAAAAATAGATTAAAAATACGATTTGTTACAAAAATAAACGTAAAAATTATTTAATAAAATGTACAAATCTATAAATAATTTAGTATACATATTATTGTAATGTATTATTTTTCATATTTTTTCATATACAAGCTTTATATAAATAATACATATTTTAGTATAATTTGTTGTAAAATCTGCACAAATTTATATATATATATATATATTTAGACTTTATATACATAATCATAATTTTATAAATAAAATTTATATCATTTAGATAGATGTATAAAATAAAATTATTTTTAAAAATTGTCCATTAAAATTGTTTTATGTAATTGAAATAATATACTAAAATATGTGTTATGATATGACAACCTGTATTTAAAAAATTGTCTTGCATAAAAAGACAATGTTTTTTTTTTTTTTTTTTTTTTTTACTTAATTTTAATTTTTAACTTTAAATTTTATTGGTTTTAAACATCTGTCTTTGTGTGTGCATATATCATTTTTATTTGATATAATTAAGACTTTCCTAGCACACCAGCAATTTTTTTTTTTCCCCTTGAGGCATGTTCATAAAAATTACTTAAATGTCCTAACTGAACTATGGCCTAATCCTTGCTTAGTTTAAGGCTTGTCTGTGAAACCAGGCTATAGTCTATACTTTGACCTCTCTTCATAACATATGCAAGCATATGTACCATAAACATATGTAAAGGATAATACAGTCAGCCAGTCATCACAAAATAAACCCTGAAAATCCCAACACATATAGTGACAAATTTTCTACTTTACTTTTATCTGAAAAGCTCTAATATAGCATACAAATATACATTTTAGAAATTTGATGTGCATCTTGTTGATTGATGTGTTTTCTCTTTTTCCTCCTTGGCGTTCCCTTAAAACCCCCTTGAGATGAGAGTTTCTGAGACAATCATTTTGTTTTAAAGACATAATATGCGTGCAAAGGGATTGTAAAAAATGCACACATTCCTCACACACTTCAGGATCTCAGCTCGTATTGTCACTATGGCAACTGAAAGCTGTTGGAAGTCTGTGGAATAAAGACGGGCAGAATGAAACTTCACTTTACAGATGTTTGCAGTGCAAAAACCCACCTATGTAAAGTTTCACCTGCAATGCTGCTGAAAAAACAACAGTGCAGATTACATGCACCAGCCTAAAATAGTGATTTATAGCAGGGCTCTTAATTAAAGTGCTCTTGGCACAAGGTATCCTTCGATTCTGCGCTTAAAATGGTATGACAGGGCAAGTAAATAAATAAGCGAGTAAACTCCGAAATGAATGAAGCTCATATCTGTAGCCGAAAACCGCAGGCAGTATTAAAGCTCATTGTGGCCATTGCTTCCTCAGGGATTACAGGATCTTATTTAAATATTTTTCTAGATAGAAAAGAGTCATCAATCCTGCATGACAAACTTACAGTGTAGTCAGCTCCCCGAAGGCACCGTAGCTAATAAAATACAGCTGCTACCTGTCCTGTCCTGTCCTCAGCGTCTCCATATCCCCCTGTCAACGTGAAGGTGAGCTGAATGGGCGTTTTGCGTTGTTTTTTGGTTTCAGGAATATTTATGTACAATTAAGGCTTTGATCCACTTCATATAATATATATATATATATATATATATATATATATATATACACACACACACATATAATTTTATACTGTATATACATGCACGCACACAAACTAAATGTTTTATCACATAAAACCTATATTACATGTTTTGTTCTAAAATAAGCAAAATTCTTTTTAGAAAATTATTTATTTTCTTTTAAATTTAAAATGACCAATTTTATTTGTAAAAAAAAAACTAAAAAAAACTAATTGTACAAAATATGGAAAAAAGCTATATATTTACATATTTTACTTTTAATATTACATTTTTTGTGTAATATATGTTAAAATTATATATATTAAAAAATTATATTAAAAAAATTATATTTAAAAAATGTATATATACATGTATAAAAATTATATACATATATATATATATATATATATATATATATATATATATATATATATATATATATATATAATATATATGTGTGTGTGTATATATGTGTATATATATCTTAGTATATGTATATAAATTACTTTTTAAATAAAATGTATATAAATTAATAAAATATATAACTATAAATCTTTATAAATTGCTTATTTTTGGAATATATTTTTAAATATTTAATTTAATTAATCGCTAATTTATATTTTTACAAAATATGTAATAAAATTATATATTTACATATTTTAGTATGTCTTTATTTAGTGTTTTTTGTAATTGAATACAAATATATTATTTATAGTATTATTTTTGTTTTTAAATTTTTAAGATATATATGATATAAAATGTGTTTACAATAACTTAATGTATTAATAAAAGATAAATAAATTGAATATATATATTTTGGTATGTATGCATGTTTTTTATTGTAGTGTATTTTGATTATTTATTTTATATATAATTTAATCAAAATTATTTGTGTGTGTATGTTTACTTTTTAAAGTGAAAAGTTCAAATTCATTTAGTTCATGTTATTTTATTGAGTGTTTTTGTATTTAGACTTTTAATTTATTGTAATTTAATATTTCATTTAAATGTTATATAAAGGTATAACTAATAGATATTATGTTTGGATTCTTTTTTACATAGTTAATTAATTATTAATAATTAATTCAATTAATTAAAAAAAAATACATTTGTTAAAAAAAAAAACTTAATTTAAATTAAGATTAAGACTAAGAGGACTCTGATCTGAATCAAGGCCATAAGTGTTTAGACTTTTTAATTTATTGTAATTTAATATTTAATTCAAATGTTATATAAATAAAAATATAACTTTTTAAATAAAACTTTTTTATTATTCTTTACAAGTTAATGAATTAATACTTACTTAATTATTTTAGTATGAAAAATAAGAATAAACATTTTATTACTATATTTAAATATTATTTGTTTATTAATTGTTTAATAGTTAAAGGTGTAATTATTAAAAGTAATAAAAATATTTTATTAAGATATTTAAATACATTAGAAATGTAAAAAAAAGTTTAAAATTAAAATAGTATTAGAAAATAAGTTCATTTATTTTAAATACAAAATAAATGTATAAAGACTAAATGAGATTTATGTAGATAGAGGAATCTGATCTGAATCCAGGCCAAAAATGAGTAACTAAAAGAAAAAAAAAAAAAAAGGTCTAAAATACAGTACATAAAATGATTCTTTATTCTACAGCAAGACCTGACAAACATTCCTTCAGTCATGCGTTATCTAACCACGTGAGCCTGCGGCACGAATGCAAAGCCAGCGACCGGCAGCAGTAATATGATAATGATTGTCTTTGGGCGCGTATAGATGAGTCACGCGAGCCGCGTTCGCACACATACAGATGTGATGCGGGTTTTGGCTGCAGGTGGTCTGTCTCAACATATCACCTCATGCAGTTCGCCTGTCATCATGTGTGCAGACAGGTGTGTGTGCCACACAATCTAGTCGTATGTAATCGCTACAATTACAGGCCGAACCAGGCTTGTGTGATGCCACATAACGGTCAAGGGTTTGAGCGAGAGCTAGAAGAATGAGAAAGCGCCATCGTTGCTGACAGGTCGGTCTATTCGTAGCATTTAAGACCTATCCATGGCTATTTGCAGTATGTTTACATTATACAATATCGCCATGGTGGGTGTCGGCGAAGTTAGATTTGTGGCGTACAATAATCCCCGTCAGATGAGAGTCTCAGGTTTGTTCTGTTCTTTTAAATCCTCCTGTCAATGCATGATATTCCTTTTTGGAAAAATGCAGCCGCATGTGCAAAACATTTGAATGAAGGACCACAATGGCTTTACAGCCTCCAGTTGCACAGTGTCATTGGCTCTGTGTCAGCAGTGCATTGTGGGAAAAGCACAGTCCCAGCTCTATTTCTAATTCCATTTCTGAATGCATGAATAGCCTATCTGTGTGTGTGTGTGTGTATATATATTTACACATACAGTGTTGGGCAGATTGCTTATAAATCATAGTTAGTAATGTTGAGAAGAAATAATTTCTAAATATTGTGTCAATAATATGCAATCATATCAATAAAAAAGTAGCACCTGTCATCTGGTTGCAAGTATTTTAAAATATAAGACTATCTAAGAAGAAATACTTAATTTTTGGAAACTGATTACATAATCAAGATTGCATATAATCAGTTACTATCCAGCCTATGCTAGTTAATAATATATATTATTTAATAATAGTAATAATAATAATACAATATATATACAGTGCCCTCCACTAATATTGGGACCCTTGGTAAATATGAGCAAAGGTGGCTCCTTTTAATCTTTCATTCAAAAAATTCACAAAATTCTAGCCTGTCATTGAAGTAAAACAATGGAAAGCAGGGGGGAAATCTCATTATGAAATAAATGTTTTTTTCTAGTTCATGTTGACCACAATTATTGCCACCCAATTATTGCAACGTCCTTTATTCAAGATAACAGCTCTGAGTTTTCTCCTTTAACCCTTTAACTGTCATTCCCTATCTTGAATATAGACATGAAAATCCACTATTCAGAGTTAAATTTTTATAATTCATGAATTAAAGCATTCTGTAATATGATTTTGATGTACAATTTCCATGGTAATGCAGTGTCTGATTTTAAAATGGTTTTCAAAGGATGAATTTTGAGATTTTAAGTTTTCAGGTGATATATAATTTCACTCCTGTTATGATGTAGATTTTTGAGGTGCACTCTTGTTATAAATTAATCTATTACTTTTCCTACATAATTTGTAACACAAAAGAGTGGTAAAATATCTATTTAGGAGTCTTAGACCTTCCCAACGATGTATAGTTTGTCATGATTAGATTAGGATTTATTGGTGAAATGGTGAAGTAAACTTGGCATCCCACAGAGTGGATGGTGACAGTTAAAGGGTTAATGCCTGAAGAGTTTGGAGAACACCTGATAAGAGATCAGAGACCATTCCTTCATACAGAAACTCTTCAGATCCTTCAGTTTCCCAGCTCCATGCTGGTGCTTCTTCTCTTCAGTTCACCTCACGCAGTTTCTATAGGGTTTAGGTCAGGCAACTGGGACGGCCATGGCAGAAGCTTCATTTAATGCTCAGTGACACATTTTTGTGTTGATTTTGACGTTTGATTTAGATCATTGTCCTGATGGAAGATCCAACCACAGCTCATTATAGAACTTCTAACAGATGTAGTAGATTTAGATTTTTTATCTGTTGGTATTTGCTAGAATCCATGATGCCATGTATCTGAGTCTTTTGACCCCAAGACTCAACTAATCTCTGCAATTCTCCAGCTGTGATTCTTGGAGAGTCTTTGGACACTTAAACTCTCCTCCTCACCATGCATTAGGATGATATAGACACACATCCTTTTCCAGGCAGATTTGTAACATCTTTAGATGATTGGAATTCTTAATTATTGTCCTAATGATGGAAATGGGGATTTTCAATGCTTCAGCTCTTTTCTTACAGCCACTTTCTATTTTGTGAAGCTCAACAATCTTGTTCTGCACATCAGAACTATATTATTTGGTTTTATTCCTTGTGATGGATGATGAAGGGAATTTGGCCTTTGTGCCACTCATATTTATAATCCTGTGAAACAGGAAGTCATGGCTGGACAATATCATACTCCTAGTCATTCTAGTCTGCTAAATAAATGCAAATATGAATGGGAATATACTTCAGAGATATTTTTCTCATAATTTCTCTCATAATTTCATTATTTCATAATGTAAGTTTCCCCCCATATATATATATATATATATATATATATATATATATATATATATATATATATATATACACACAGTGCCCTCCACTAATATTGGCACCCTTGGTAAATATGAGCAAAGACGGCTATGAAAATAAATCTGCTTTGTTTATCTTTTTGATCTTACATTCAAAAAATTCACGAAATGCTAACTTTTCATTGAAGTAAAACAATTAAAAGTGGGGGGAATCAAATCCAATTAAACAAACAAGAGAAAAATATATACTTTGTCATTTAGTTATTGAGAAAAATGATCCAGTGTTAAATATTCACGAGGTGCAAAAGTATGTGAATCTTTGCTTTCATAATCTGTTGTGACCCCTTTTTGAAGCAGAAACTACAGGTAATGTTTTTGTAACTGCTGATCAGTCATGCACAACGACTTGTAGGAATTGTAGCCCATTCTTTAGTACAGAAACACTTGAACCCTGTGATTTTGGTGGGTTTCCTCCTAAGAACTGCTTGCTTCAGGTCCTTCCACAACGGACTTTGACTCGGCCGTTCCAAAACATTACCTTTCTTCTTGTTTAACCATTTTTTTGGTAGAATGACTTGCGCGCTTGGGGTCGTTGTCTTGCTGCATAACCCACTTTCTCTTTAGATTTTAGTTCATGGATGGATGTCCTGACATTTTCCTTTAGAATTTGCTGGTATAATTCAGAATTTATTGTTCCATCAATGATGGCAAGTCATCCTGGCCCAGATGCAGCAAAACAGGCCCAAACCATGATAGTACCACCACCATGTTTCACAGATGGGATACGGTTCTTCTTATGCTGGAATAAAGTGTTTTTCTTTCTCCAAACATAACACTTTTTATTTAAACCAAAAATTATATTTTGGTCTCATTCGTCCACAAAACATTTCTCCAATAGCCTTCTGACTTGTCCACATGATCTTTATCAAACCACAAACTGGCAGCAGTGTTTTTTGGAGAGTTGTGGTTTTCTCCTTGCAGCCCTGTCATGCACACCATGGTTGTTCATTGTTCTCCTGATGATGGACTCATGAACTTCAACATTAACCGATGTGAGAAAGGCCTTTAGTTGCTTAGAAGTTATCCTGGGGTTCTTTGCAACCTCAGAAACTATTATACATCTTGCTTTGGAGTGATCTTTGTTGGTCGACCACTTCTGGGAAGGGTAACTGTGGTCTAAAAATTTCCTCCATTTGTACACAATCTGTCCAAACTCTTTAGATGGTTTTGTAACCTTTTCCTGCCTGATGAGCAACAACAACTCTTTTTCTGAGGTCCTCAGAGATCTCCTTTGATTGTGCCATGATTCACTTTCAAAAACATGAGCAGACTTTAATAGATCCCTGTTCTTTAAATAAAACAGGGCATAAACTGACACCTTATTGTCATCCTATTGACTTAAAAAAACACTTCTGAACAGATATACTTTATTTTCACCTTCAAATTAACTGCTAATCCTAGAGATTCACATACTTTTGCAACTCACAAATATTTAACGCTGGATCATTTTTCATAATAAATAAATGACAAATTATATATTTTCATCTCATTTGTTTAATTAGTTTCTCTTTGTCAATTTTCAAAACTTGTGTGACAATCTGATGAACTTTTTGGTCATATTTATGCAGAAATATAGAAACTTCTGAAGGTTTCACAAACTTTCAAGCAACACTGTATATGTGTTTGTGCATGTGTCTGTATTTATGTATAAAAAGATTCTTTTGTAGCATTGGTGTGTAAAACCTCCAAGTGGAACCTTTATATTTAAAAGCTTTTTGAATTTTTTATTTTTTCTTCTGGTACTAACGCAGCATGTTTCTAAAGCAGTATGGGCAATTAGATCATGTGCAGAATTATTTATTTTACTGTCTGGAACAAAAAGCAGCAGTCATGGCAAAATCACTTCACTCAGGCCTCATTTTGTCCAGCAGCTGCTTGACGTTCATCAACAATTCATAAGCTGGATGTTTAAAAGAAAAATGCAAGCTCGACAGTCCTAAACGCAATGTTTAAGTTTGCTCGGATCCACGTGTCAAGTAATTTGATCAAGGCTTCGGTCAAGTGAATTTTTTATTTTTTTTTATATCTCCTAGTTCCCGGTACTCTAAATTATTCAAACTTCAGATCATCTGCAGATTTTGTTCAAGGAAAATCTGATTTGAATGTCCACCCAGTCCAATCATATATCGGCTGACTTTGCATAAAATGAAGTTTTTCTACTGTTGACCTGTTTAAATGGCTATAACTGTCTGATTTAGATTCTGAGCTGATATGTTTAGAGAAAAATGTTATTTTGTGTTTCAGCACCACATACAGAGACGACACCGACCAGACGACGACCTTTCCCTCAATCTTCTCCGATTTGATGCACGATGTGAAGTGTTTTGGACAGCTGCCATGTTGAAACTTTTCCGCAGCTTGCTGAGTTGAGTTGTGAGTGAGATATCATAAACCTTGGCACTGCTTTCCTGGTTCATCGAGGGAAGGAATATATTTATGCAAGGAACATATGCACGGTAGGGCTGCTATTAACATCATGCAATATTACTCAAAACAAGGTTTGGGGCCACTGTGAGTAATATCCAGCGAACACTCACAGTCTGTTCTCTACTGCCTCTGCCTGTGGAACTGCAATACTCAAGTAAAATCATCCAGTACTGTGTTTTTAATATCTAAATTTGTTGTTTTCACTTCACACTGTTTTTCCTCAAACGTATAATCTGAACAGAATTTACAACCAATCAAGCGTATGTCCTTTATCTAATTACCAATCAGAATAAGATGCTGAGATGGGCTATCTGAGTGCCCTCCAAAATCAAGGGCATACAGAATGAAGGGCACTTTTTAGAATGGCTTAAATCAACATCAAACCTGATTAGCGTTTCCCGCATGTCTCCTTATTTAATTTGCTTCAAATAGAGAGGTTGTTCCTGAATACAGCGACATAAGCAGACCTCCGCTTTGTTGTTATCTGTCAAAGTCATAAAGGCTTTTGGGAAAACAGGTCTTTTAAAGGAAAAGTTCATTCAGAAATGAAAACTGGATGACTTTTTGTCTTGCATGAAACATAAAGGGAGAAACATTGAAGACTGGGCTGGTCGTTCTTTTCCCATGAAATTGAAAGAAGCTTTTTAAGTTAAAAAAAATAAAGAAATTGCGACTCCACCACTGACTAAAAAAGTAAAAAAAAAAAAAAAATACAAAAAAAAAAAATAATAATACTTATATAATATATAAAATATATATATATATATATATTGCAACTTTTTATCTCACAATTCTGACTTTTTTCTTAGAATTGTGAGATATAAACTCGCAATTGCAAATTTTAAAGTCAAAAACTCACAAATCTGACTTTTCTCGCAAATGCAAGCGTATATCTCGCAATTCGGAATTATGAGATATAAACTTGCAATTCTGACTTCTTTTTCAGAATTGTGTGATATAAACTCAGAATTGTTTATTATTGACTTTAAAAGTTTTAAAGTCAGAATTGCGACAAAAACTCACAATTCTGACTTTTCTCGCAAATGCGAGTTTGTATCTTGCAATTTTGACTTTTATTGCAGAACTGTGTGATACAAACTCAAAATTCTGACTTTTTCTCAGAATTGCGTGAAACAAACTCAAAATTCAGATTTTTTTTCTCAGAATTACAAGATACAAACTTAAAATTCTGACTTTTTTTCTCAGAATTGTATGATAAACTTGAAATTGTGAGTTTTAAAGTCAGAATTGCGACAAAAACTTGCAGTTCTGACTTTTCTGGCAAATGCAAGTTTGTATCTCGCAATTCAGACTTTTTTTCTCAGAATTGCAAGATACAAACTCAAAATTCTTACTTTTTTTCTCAGAATTGTGTGATATAAACTTGCAATTCTGACTTTTCTCACAAATGCGAGTCTGTATCTCGCCATTCTGACTTTTTTTTTTCAGAACTGTGTGATACAAACTCAAAATTCTGACTTTTTCTCAGAATTGTGTGCTAAACTCACAATTGCGAGTTTTAAAATCAGAATTGGGACAAAAATTCACAATTCTGACTTTTCTCGCAAATGCGAGCTTGTATCTCACAATTCTGACTGTTTTCTCAGAACTGTGTGCTAAACTCGCAGTTGTGAGTTTTAAAGCCAGTATTGCGACAGTAACTCACAATTCTGACTTTTTTTTCACAAATGTGAGATCGTATCTCGCAATTCTGACTTTTTTCTCAGAATTGCATGATAAAAACTAAAATTCCGACTTTTTTTCCCAGAACTGTGTGATACAAACTTAAAATTCTGACTTTTTTTCTTAGAATTGTGTGATATAAACTTTAAAACTCAAAATTGCAACAAAAACTTACAATTCTGACTTTTCTGGCAAATGCGATTATGTCTCTCGGAATTCTGACCTTTTTCTCAGAATTGCATGATACGAACTCACAATTCTGACTTTTTTCTCAGAATTGCGTAATATAAACTCGCAATTGTGAGTTTTAAAGTCTGAATTGTGAGTTTTTGTCACAATTCTGACTTTAAAACTCACAATTGCTAGTTTTCTCGCAAATGCAAGTTTGTATTTTGCAATTCTGACTTTTTTCTCAGAATTGCGTAATACAAACTCAAAATTCAGACTTTTTTCTCAGAGTTGTGTAATACAAACTAAAAGTTCTAACTTTTTCTCAGAATTGTGTGATTATAAAGTCAGTTTTAAAGTCAGAATTGCAACAAAAGCTCTGACAAAACTTCTCACAAATGCAGTTTTGACTTTTTTTTTTTTTTCTCATAATTGTGTGATATAAACTCACAATTGTGAGTTATAAAGGCAGAATTGTGAGATACAAAGTTGCAGTTTTTAGAATTCACAGTTGCGAGTTTATATCTCACAATTATGAGAAAAAAAAAAGTCAGAATTCTAAGATGTAAGCTCTCAATTGCAAGAAAAAAGTCGGAATTGTGAGATAAAAGGTCGCAATTACCTTTTCTATTTTTATTCTATGGCAGAAACGGGTTTTCATACATATATTGCATACAATAATTAACATAGTTTTATGTGATAAACAGGCTTAAATGTAAGTTGTAATTTACTGCTATTTGTCCGATAAATTATTTCATCATTTATCTTTTTTTTATTTATTATTTAATTAATTTTATTATATTATTTTATATGTTAAGGTTTTTCCCTAACATTTTATTTAATTACTTTCAATAATTGTATTATTATTTACTCATTTAAATTGTTTAAAATAACATTCAGAAGTAACATTCCTATAATGTTTGTAAAATGATAAAATTGAATGTTCCCTTAATGCTTTCTCTAAATTGTATTTTATTTTATTGTATTTTTCAGTTTAAAATATGACATTTATGAATGCTCAGAGGACATTCAGAAAAAACGTTTTCAAAACGTAATTGGAATGTTAGCAAAACATTTCTAGAACATATTTTTGTTAGTTCCTTGAATACTTGAGTACATATGGACCATTTTTATGCTGTTTCTGTGTCTTTTTTGAGCGTGGAATGAGTGGCTGAGATAGATTAGTGTATCTGCTTTCTGTATATTCCAGCTCACATTTTTGTGTGAAATTCTTGGTATAAATGCTTGACGTTTTCAGTTCGCTGTCATTCATTGCTCTTCCTCATAGTGAAGCTTGTGCGTGTTGTCCAACTGTCAGTGTTGTTACCTGTGGTCTAAATCACAGGCTAAGCTGTGCTGATTTTTTTTTTTCCTCTGGTTCTCTGGTGGAGAAATGCTTTGTTTCCTTCTGTGTTTGACAGCTAATGGCACTGTGCCACTCTGTGGAAGCTGTCATTCTGAGAAGCATCACAAAGGCCAAAAAAGGAGAAGTAGTGAGGAAATGTTATGCCAAATGCTAACAAATATATCACAGAGGAGAAGGAGCAATTGGAACTGAATGGAGAGATGGATTCGGAGGGGTACGAGTCGCTGAAACTGGCATGTACAGTATTGATCAAAAGCAGCTGGTGCTGATGAGAGAAATGATAGCTGTGCTGATGCTGGAACTGTAATGGAAGAGGCATAAGAGGATGTGCAAGTGTAAAGGTATGATGGCAAAACCGTATCTTCAGTGTTCCGTAGGCAGTTATCTTTCATTTCTAATGAAACATATAAACATATATGAAAAGTTTGTTTGTTTGTTTATTTATTTATGTTTTGCAAATGTATTTATATTCTCATGTATTGAATTTCATAACGGCGCTATTTTTTTTAATGGCTGCACAATGTTTCAATCCACATAGATAAAATAAAAACATTTATTTTATATTTTATTTTATATATTAAGTAATTTACTACCGATACTATAAAATAATTAAGAAAAGTTAATTTGTATAATTTAAATTCATCTTGTTAAAAGATAATTTAACTGTTCTATGTTTGCAAATAAAAAATTATAAAACTGTATATTTTTAGAAAATAAAAGTCCCATAGATAGATAGAATTTAAATTCACCTTGTTACAAAATAATTTTGATGTTTTAGTGTTACAAATTTATATAAAATGTAATTATTTATATAAAAATATTAGGGTCATTTATTTATTCATTTATGATAATTTATTTAAAGTAATTTTATTACAAAATGTAGATGTTTTAGGTTTTATTTGTTTATTTTTATTTAACGTAAATTATTTAATTAAAAAATGTATAATTTATGAAAATATAAACTGTAAAAGTACACATTTTATAAAAATAAGAAATTATTAAATATTTTTTAGATAGATAGATTTTAAATTCATCTTGTTATAAAATAATTTAGATGTTTTAGTCTTACAAATTTATATAAAATATAAATATTTATTTAAAATATAAAGGTTTATAATTATTTGTAATAATTTATTTAAAGTAATCTTATTACAAAATAATTTAGATGTTTTAGGTTTTATTTATTTTTATTTATTTAACGTAAATTATTCAATTGAAGATTTTAGCATTTATGAAAATATAAACTTTAAAATGACACATTTTATAAATAACAGTTTATTTATTTATTTAAATGAATTTTATTATAAAATAATTGAAATGTTTCAGGTTTGCAAAGTTATACAAAACATATAAATGATAAAATTATACATTTGATAAAAAATAAAGGTCCTTTATTTATTTTTAATTGTTTTTTATTTAAAGTAAAATATTTAATTTGAAGTAATTTATTTTCATTTATTCATTAATTTTATTATACAATATATTAGATGTTTTAGGTTTACAAATCTATATAAAACAATTAAATTATTTTACTTTTTATAAAAATTATTTATTTATTTATTTATTATTTATTTAGATAGATATCACATTTATTTTGTAATTAATTCAAAACTTTATTAAATTTATAACTAAATTTACTGAAAGTAGAAGACCATTTTACTTATTACCTTTTTTTTTTTTTTAACGTAATAAATACATTCATTTATTATTTATTAAGCATTTTATTTCAATTGATTTTATGGACTATAAAATAATGTTTTACAATAGAGACTGCTGTGCTGGGAGATAAGGGCAGTTTCATCCCAGAGTTCTGCCCTTCTGCCATCTTCAGAATGACTTTGCAAGCTCTACTGCGGTTCCGCTGGGACTGTGGTGGCCCACAGAGGGGATTGGATTTTGATTGGAGGCAGGGCTGGATGAAATGAGGCAGAGGCTTGGAGGCCGGTCAGCCTGCGGGGAAGCGGATGGGGGAAAAGGGCCCGCCCGGCAGGAGCAGGTACTTCGGCTTTTATTACCGTCTCCTCGCACATCACCTCACGACGGAAGGTGAAAGACAGAGAGACAGGGGTGGGATCTCATTACAGAGCGTCTTGCGCTCTCACTGAACCATCTATCTTCATCCAATGTGGGCTGCTAACCATTTTCTTACCACTAATAACCCACAATGGCATTCTGATGAAATTTCATATTTCAGAATGCAACTGTTTTTTTATTTCGTTGTTTGTAATTGTGAATCTTTACTCTTCCAGATGGGGGCGCTGATTGCCATGATGTAAATGAAACTCTGGATGGCCATAATGGAACTTAATAACCTCACTAGAGCCATAAAACTGTTTGTTTCCAGGTGTGTGTGCATGTGTTTGCTCACAAACCATCTATCTACCCATCATGCAATTTCCAAATGAGGCTTGTCAAGTTCACCGTGAACCTGCTGAACACATTTCTGGGGTAATGTAAAAATTAAACTATTGACATTTGTAAAGACGTGCTGGTTGCAGTGTTTAAATGTCACTGATTGTAGGGCTAGGGCTTTTTCTGAACGGGTTTGCTGATTGGCTTACATTCACTGTAAATGGTCGACTCATTTCCACTTGGTTTTGTGGTAAAGGTTTCACAGATTTGCCAGCTAGCATTTACGAGGAAAGCTAGCAATTAAATCTTTGAAAGCTTCTTTTTTTTTTGGTCTTGTGAACCATGTGCTGTTGCATGATGCTGTTTTGTGAAATGCTAAAGCTAATGAAAATAGTTAAAGACATTAGGGGACACAGGGGCTAGTTGTCACACAGACTACATCAGGACAACAATTACGAGAACTAAAACTGCAATTCTGAGCTACTAAGTCATATATACAGTTGCAACTGTGAGCTATGAAGTATACATTTTGAGGAATAGTTGCATTTTTAGAAGTTGCGTTTTCGGGCCAGTGTCAGTTACGAAAAATAAAGTTGCATTTTTGAGATTTAAAATCAGTTATGAGATATAAAGTTGCAATTGTGAGATTTGAAGTCTGTAATGAGAAATAATCAAATTGTGAAAATAAATTGCAATTCTGATATATACAGTCCTAATTATGAGATATATTGCAAATTACGAGCTGAAGTAACAATTATGAGAAATAAAGTTGCAATTGTGAGCTATGAAGTGACAAATATGATGTATAAAGTTGAAATTCCGAGATATAAACTCAATTATGAAATATAAAGTTGCAGTAGTGAGCCGTAAAGTCACAAATATGAGATACAATGTTGCAATTCTAAGATATAAAGTCAGTTATGAGAAAAAAAGTTGCATTTTTGAGATATAAAGACAATTGAGATATAAAATTGTAATTGTGAGCTATGAAGTCACAACTATGAGAAATAACTGTGTATAAGTGACAGTACAAGTTATAAAACTGCAATTCTGAGCTATAAAGTCAGTTATGAGATAAAGTTGCAGTTGTGAGATTAATTGCAATTCTGATATATACAGTCCTGATTATGAAATATATTGCAAAGTTGCAATTACGAGCTATGAGGTAACAATTATGAGAAACAAAGTGCCAATTGTGAGCTATGAAGTGACAAATATGAGATATAAAGTTGCAATTCTGAGATATAAACTCAATTATGAGATATAAAGTTGCAATTGTGAGCTGTAAAGTAACAAATATGAGATACAGTGTTGCAATTCTGAGATATAAAGTCAACTATGAGATAGTATTACAAGAAATAAAGTTGAAATTGTGAGCTATAAAGTCACAGTTGCGAGAAATAAAGTTGCAGTTCTGAGATACAAAGTCAGTTATGAGAAATAAAGTTTCATTTTTGAGATGTAAGGACAATTGACAAAAAAATTGCAATTGTGAGCTATGAAGTCACAACTATGAGAAATAACTGTGTATAAGTGACAGTACAAGTTATAAAACTGCAATTCTGAGCTATAAAGTCAGTTACGAGATAAAGTTGCAGTTGTGAGATTAATTGCAATTCTGATATATACAGTCCTGATTATAAGATATATTGCAATTATGAGCTGAAGTAACAATTATGAGAAATAAAGTTGCAATTGTGAGCCATAAAGTGACAAATATGAGATATAAAGATGCAATTCTGAGATATAAACTCAATTATGAGATATAAAGTTGCAATTGTGAGCTGTAAAGTCACAAATATGAGATAGTGTTGCAATTCTGAGATATAAAGTCAACTATGAGATAGTGTTACAAGAAATAAAGTTGAAATTGTGAGCTATGAAGTCACAGTTGCGAGAAATAAAGTTGCAGTTCTGAGATATAAAGTCAGTTACGAGAAATAAAATTTCATTTTTGAGATAGAAGGACAATTGACTTAAAATTGCAATTGTGAGCTATAAAGTCAAAACTATGAGAAATAACTGTACAAGTGACAAGTTAGCTATAAAGTTGCAGTTGTGAGATTAATTGCAATTCAGATATATACAGTGCTGATTATGAGATGTATTGCAAAGTTGCAATTACGTGCTATGAAATAACAATTATGAGAAATAAACTTACAATTGTGAGCTATTAAGTAGCAATTATGAGATGAAGTTGCGATTCCGAGATATAAACTCAATTATGAGATATAAAGTTGCAACTGTGAGCTGTAAAGTAACAAATATGAGAAACAGTTGCAATTATGAGATATAAAGTCAATTATGAGATAGTGTTATAAGTCATAGATACAAGAAATAGAATTGAAATTGTGAGCTATAATGTCACAGTTGCAAAAAAATAAAGTTGCAGTTCTGAGATATGAAGTCAATTATAAGAAATAAAGTTGCATCTTTGAGATATAAAAACAATTGAGATATGAAATTGCATTTGTGAGCTATTAAGTCACAATTATGAGAAATAACTGTATAAGTGACAGTTACAAGAAATAAAGCTGCAATCCTGAACTATAAAGTCAGTTACGAGATAAAGTTGCAGATGAGCTATATAGTCAGTTAAGCAATATAAAGTTGCATTCATGAGATTTGAAGTTGATTATGAGAAATAGTCAAAATTATGACAATTTATTGCAATTCTGATATATACAGTCCCGATTATAAGATATATTGCACGTTGCAATTTTGAGCTATGTAGTAACAATTATGAGAAATAAAGTTGCAAGTGTAAGCTATGAAGTGTCAAATATGAGAACTAAGTTGCAATTCTGAGATGCAAAGTCAATTATGAGACATAATGTTGCAAGTATGAGCTAAGAAGTCATAGCTACGAGTAATAAAGTTGAAATTGTGAGCTACAAAGGTTGCAAGTCTGCAATATAAAGTCAATTATAAGAAATAAAGTTGCGTTGTTGAAACATAGTTTCAATTATGAGAAAAAAGTGGCAATTCTGTGATTATAAAGTCAATATTAGAAGAAATAAAGTTGCAAATGTGAGAAATAAAGACAAAGTAAAAAATGTGACAACTAGCCCCAGTCTCTCCTATATGATTCTGTCAGCTCAGAAAACTAATGCATCTACATTTGCCTTTGTTCACTTCTGACACGTGCTCACCAGGTTCTTTGAAAACCCTTGAGGTCAGGATTTACATGCAGAGGTCTTGTCCTAGATGAGCAATAAGACGCACCTTCGATCCAGAGCCGAAGAAAGCTCTGGTATGTGATCTTCTAGAGGGCGACGCTTGTTGTTTTGCGGAGGCCTGACCTTATGGCTAAACATAATTAGGGAGGATTAGCAGAGAAACAGCCTCGTCTCATTATCGCTCCGCCGCATGTCTATCTCACCCAGGTTTTAATTACGCTCGACCAAGGGGCCCCGATACTCCCTCTGAAAGCGTTTGATCTTCAAAGGGCCCTCCATGTCACCAAAAATCCCAAGCAGATTTGGTTTTCCTTCAGCATCCGCTTTCTGGCTGAGGTCACTGTAGGAGGTAAACCATAAATTCACCTCAGTTTGTGTTTTACAATGTGACAGTTATAAATACTTGCATTGGTAAGCATGTCTTGTGTGTATGTATATATATATAAATACATGTGTGTGTGTGTGTGTGTGTGTGTGACTGTGCCGTAATGAATGGGGAACACTAAAGCGCTGATTTCCTTTTCTCTTTCTTGTGTTTTACGCAGTGAAGACTATCGATTATGGCTTAAAGGGGACATTGATTTTACCTTTGTGTCCTGCCTGTTTGACTCCCTCAAACTCTAACTGCACCTCTTTACTCGTTCATATCTCTCTCTTTTTCTCTCTCTCGCTCTATTTCTTTTACACTCGCTCTCCCTCTCTCTCTCTCTCTCTCTCTCTCTCTGTGGAAATCCTTCTGACATATTTCTGGCCTCTTATCTGTTGCTTCCAGTTGGCTTTGCCTGGTCGGCAGCCAGTGAGGAGGTGACATGTTAGAGGAGCCTTTATAATTCACCAAACATATCCTCCCTGGAGATCTCATTCCTCTTTCTAAAAGCGAAAAAAAAAAGGTTTAGGTTGTCATCGCCCGTCTGTAAAATATATCCTTCACATCATTTTTGGACCGAATCTCTGTTTAGTCCGTAAAAATTTCCGTTCTTTCCAGGAATATGTTCGAAGGAAGAAAGTGATCCAAAGGAGACGTTTAGGGCCGGGCATTCGTATGGATTTAATAATTCCGTTGGACGGTAAATCCTAGTTTTGTGCAATTAACCTCTGTTTTAACCCTCTTTGTCATTTCCAGTTTCCCAGACAGAGCCGTCTCATATTTGTCATCGCAGGAACATGGTAGCTCTCCAAACGCGCATTATTTTGAAATGTATCTGCCAGCCACTTGGCGAAAACGTTATCGTAATATTACAGTGCCTTGAAATGAAGTGATTTAATTGTACATAAATGAAAAGTCACTTGTTTAATCGGATTCTCTATTGCTACTTCTTGTCTTTGTATTCTTTTTGTAATATTTACAAATTAATAATTCCTTTAAATGTCAGGAATGTAGTTTAATAATAGAAATAACTAAAAAGAGATTTTTCATTTAATTCCAATGCAAACACAAATCTGATTAAATGTATACTTTGAATGCAATGTGCTATAAATCAACACTGGAGAGAAAACTTTAAGTAATTTCTCTAGGTCTTAAAATGTATTGCTTTTTTAATATCCATATAAGATAAACCTGGGCTGAGTTTCATTTGAGCTGTCTAACATTTGATTGATGACTATATAAGAAAGTCATTCTAATATTCATAAAGAAGAAAGCTTCTTGCAAAATCCTACTTGTTACAGAGAACGTGTTTTTGCTTTTAAAATTGCAAGATGCAGGGCAATAAAAACTAGATAAAAAAAAAAAAAAAGAAAAAGTTAGTCAAGACAAACTTTGAAGTTGGCTTGAGAAAGCCAGACCAGAAAGTTTGAAAAAGTTTTAAAAGCTTGAAGTTGGAACGTTTTCATTTAGGAGTAGTTTGAAGTTTAAAGTAGTTTTAACAATTAAAGTTTGCATGTATTTAGTGTTTGCATTTATCATGTTGCTAACATGTTTTTTTTTATGATTAGCATGTCGTAAGCATGTGTTAGCATCATTAGCATTTTGTTAGCATGTTTTAGCACGATTAAAATTGTTTGAATGTTTCTAACATGATTAACATTCTTATTTTGTTGCTAGCATATTTCTAGCATAAGTATGGTACTAGCATTTTGCTAACATGTTTATAGTATGATTAGCAGGTTACTAACATGTTTTAACATGATTATCAAATTGTTAACATGCTTAGCATGTTGTTAACATGTTTTTAACATGATTGTCATGTTGTTAACATGTTTCTAGCATGATTAACATGTTTTTATTTTGTTGCTAGCATGTTTCTACCATAACTAACATTTTGCTAACATGTTTCTAGCACGATTATCTTCGCACGCTGCCAGCATGTTTGTTTCATGAACATTTTTAGCATAAGCATGTTTTTAACTTGATTAGCATGCTGCTCTCATGTTGCTAACATGTTTTAACATGATTATCATGTTGTTAACATGGTTGGCATGCTTTTAGCATTTTTGTAACATGATTAGCATATCATTAGCATGGTTGACATCATTAACATGTTGCTAGCATGCTTTTAGCATGATTAAAATTCAGTTTGAATATTTCTAACATGATTAGCATGTTGCTAACATGTTTTTATTATGATTATCATGTTGTTAACATGATTAGCTTGCTGCTATTTTTTTTTTTAACATTATTAACATGTTTCTAGCATGATTACCACGTTGGTAACATGTTTCTAGCATGATTAAAATGTTCTTATTTTGTTGCTAGCATGTTTCTAGCATAATTATGGTACTAACATTCTGTGAACATGTTTCTAGTATGATTAGCAGGTTACTAACATGTTTTAACATGATTATCAAATTGTTAACATGATTAGCATGTTGCTAACATGTTTTTAACATGATTATCATGTTGTTAACATGTTTCTAGCATGATTAACATGTTTTTATTTTGTTGCTAGCATGTTTCTACCATAACTAACGTTTTGCTAACATGTTTCTAGCACGATTATCTTGTTAACATAATTAGCACGCTGCCAGCATGTTTGTTTCATGAACATTTTTAGCATAAGCATGTTTTTAACTTGATTAGCATGATGTTCTCAGGTTGCTAACATGTTTTAACATGATTATCATGCTGTTAACATGGTTGGCATGCTGTTAGCATTTTTGTAACTTGATTAGCATGTCATTAGCATGTTTTAACATGCTTCTAGCATGATTAGCATGTCGTAAGCATGGTTAGCATCATTAACATGTTGCTAGCATGCTTTTAGCATGATTAAAATTCAGTTTGAATATTTCTAACATGATTAGCATGTTGCTAACATGTTTTTATTATGATTATCATGTTGTTAACATGATTAGCTTGCTGCTAGGTTTTTTTTAACATGATTAACATGTTTCTAGCATGATTAGCATGTTGGTAACATGTTTCTAGCATGATTAAAATGTTCTTATTTTGTTGCTAGCATGTTTCTAGCATAATTATGGTACTAACATTTTGCGAACATGTTTCTAGTATGATTAGCAGGTTACTAAAATGTTTTAACGTAACTATCAAGTTGTAAACATGATTAGCATACTGCTAGCATTTTTGTAACATGATTAACATGTTGTGAACATGTTTCTAGCATGATTAAATGTTCTTATTTTGTTGCTAGCATGTTTCTAGCATAATTATGGTACTAACATTTTGCGAACATGTTTCTAGTATGATTAGCAGGTTACTAAAATGTTTTAACGTAACTATCAAGTTGTAAACATGATTAGCATACTGCTAGCATTTTTGTAACATGATTAACATGTTGTGAACATGTTTCTAGCATGATTAAAATGTTCTTATTTTGTTGCTAGCATGTTTCTAGCATAATTATGGTACTAACATTTTGCGAACATGTTTCTAGTATGATTAGCAGGTTACTAAAATGTTTTAACGTAACTATCAAGTTGTAAACATGATTAGCATACTGCTAGCATTTTTGTAACATGATTAACATGTTGTGAACATGTTTCTAGCATGATTAACGTTTTTATTTTGTTGCTAGCATGTTTCTAGCATAAGTATGGTACTAGCATGTTGCTAACATGTTTTAACATGATTATCATGTTGTTAACATGGTTGGCATTCTGCTAGCATTAGCATGTCATCAGCATGTTGTTAACAAGTTTCTAGCATGATTTACATGTTTTATTTTGTTGCTAGCATGTTTCTAGCATGATTCGCATGTTACTAACATGTTTTAACAAGATTATCATGTTGTTAACATAATTAGCATGCTGCTAGCATGTTTTTAGCAAGATTATTATGTTTCTAGCTTGATTAGCATGTTGTTCTTATGTTATTTTATTGTTAGCATGTTTTTAGCATGATTAGCATGTTTCTGTTTTGTTGCTAGCATGTTTTTAACATGGTACTAGCTTTGCTTGCTTTTATTAGCTTTAGCTTTTCGCTAAGACAGTTAGCACGTTGCTGCCATGATTCTAGCATGATTACCATGCTCCTATTTTGTTGCAAACATGTTTCTAGCATGACATGTCACCAACATGTTGCTAGCATATTTTTGACATGATTAGCATGTTCATATTTTGTTGTTAGCATGTTTTAGCATGATATCATGGTTCTAGCTTGTTGCTAGCATGATTATCATGTTAATTTCTATTTTGTTGCTAACATGTTTCTAGCATGATTAACATCACTAACATAATTAGCATGTTTTTCAACATGATTAACATGTTCCTAATTTGTTGCTGGTATGTTTTTAGCATGATTAGCATGGTCTTAGAATGTTGCTAGCATGATTAGCACTTTGCTGACACAATTAGCATGTTGTTTGACACAATTAGCATGGTGTTCATGTATTTTAGCATGATTAGCATGTTGCTACCAAGTTGTTAGCATGGTTAGCATGTTGCTATGTTTTTAGCGGTTAAAAAACAGCTAAAACCAGTAAAAAAAAATAGTACATGTCCTAGGCTAGTTGTCAGGCTTGGCTATAGATAGATAGATAGATAGATAGATAGATAGATAGATTAGAAATATTAGAATTATTAGAGTGGAAGCTAAAAAGTTTAATTTGACAGTGACAGCGTTCTAAACATAGCTGTGAGTCTGTGATCAAATACTTCAGTTTAGCTCATGTTGTTTACATAGAAGAACAATGGAAATACAGCACAGTGTAATGCAGAAGTGTGTTCTGTTTGAACGTTCTTCAGTATTGATTGTCAGGTGAGATGAAAGCGAACTCTTCATAGAGATCGTATGCTGTGAAAACGCATCAGGATTTGATGCCTGAGAGGCTGAAAAAGTCCGTGAGGAATTCAGGAATGGCCCGACGCTGACCATACAACATGATGAAAACAGCAGGAATCTTCACCTCTCAAAATGTCAAAAAATCCAGATGAAATGTCAAGGGATAAATCACCGCATTCTTCATTTTACCCATCTACTACTCAACATCCATTTTAATCTGCCCGCAGAAGCCTTTCTGAAAAGCTTTTGAACAACCATAGGCAAATGTAACTGGCACTGGGCAGGTTTTAAATTGCACCGTTCCAATAAAGCTTTGGATATTTCATGTAATATTATAGGCAACAAATGTTGTGAGATGTTATGAATACAGATTTTGCCAAGCGAATATGTTTATTGTAATGGCTTGCAAAAGATGACTAAGGTATCCTCAAAACTTTATTTTGTACCTGCAGCCAATGGTCATCATCAAACGCCCATCTCAATTTCAATGGCGCTGTTGCAATTTGCTTATGCAGCTATTTATCGTATCTCATTTAAATTAGAGATGGTCCATAGTGCCGGTGAGGCGTTTGAAAAACAGCACAGTGAAGTTAGTCGCTCCAAGCCATAATAATGCATCACCAAATGTTTATAGGCCAATAGACCATTAATTCTCAGTCCTGCGGTTCCTTGCTGCTGACCCATGCAGGAAAAAACACAAGCTCTCACTTTGCGATTCATTTTCAAAGACTTCTATTAAATCTCTTTCTATGTAGCTATCTGAGCTGGTTTATGCTTTTCATGCCAGTGATTGAGATTAATTTTGCTTGCTATGCTGGCAATACATCTTTTTCTCTCTTTTTAATATGAAGCAAGCCCAATTCATAGTGAATTGGTTCATTTGGATGGTTACTTTGTGTAGTTCCAAATAAGAAAGAAAGGTTATCACGTGTCTCCAAGCAGCACCCAATAGTGGTGTTACGCTCCTTAATGAATCAGTTGGTGCGAGATTTGAATTTGAACTTGCTTTGAACCGTTAAAGAGAGAGTTCACACAAAAATGACAAATCTGTCATTAATTACTCATCCGTATGTCATTTCTAAACCTGTAAGACCTTTGTTAATCTTTGGAACACAAATGAAGATACTTTTGATAAAATCAGAGCTTTCTGAACCTGTATAGACAGCAACACAACTGACACGTTCAAGGCCCAGAGAAGTAGTAATGACATGACATATAGTCCATGTGACATCAGTGGTTTAACCGTTATTTAATGAAGCAACGAAAATATGTTTTGTGCGAAAAGGAAATAATAACGACTTTTCGAGTTTTCGTTGCATGTTCACGAAGTAGTAGGTCATCCTGGTACTTTTCGCATACTGTTTTCCAAATACTATGAATTCGGACGTACTACTCTTTTAGTGTACTGTTTATTACTGTTTATTCGATTTCCGTTTTTGAATGAATCAGTTGAGTAAATGATTCAGTAACTTATTTTGTTCTTAAATGAATGTGTTTTGGAAAGAATTGTAAATGAATGAAATGAATTGGAAAGAAGAGTAAATGATTTATTGACTCACTAATAAAAACACTTGCTCGTTTTGTTTGTGATTTAATTAAGTTTTCGAATAATACGGCTAAGTAAATGCTTCAGTAGCTATGTTTCCGTCACACTGTTTTTATGCGGGTTTTGGAGTATCACAACAGAAACAAGTGATGGAAACGCCAAATTTAAAAAAAAAAATCCCTTAATTTGCCATCATTTCAATGCTATTCACAAATCCTACTATGAATTTGGATGTACTACTCTTTTAGCGTACTGTTTATTGCATACTACATAGTAGGGAAGTATTTGATTTCTGACACAGCAAGTGTTTTTGAACGAATCAGTTGAGTAAATGATTTTGCAACATTTTTTTTGTTCTGAAATGTTTTGAAAAGAATTGGTTGAGTAAATGATTTTTTGACTCACTAATAAGACAGTCGATCATTTTGTTTGTGATTACTTACGCTTTAGAACAATATGGTTAAGTAAATCCTTTAGTAGTTATGTTTTGATTACACTCTTTTTATGCACCGCGTCAGAAACAAGTGATGGAAATGCCAAATTAAAAAAATAAATAAATAAAAATGAAAAAAAAAAAATCCCCTATTTTGCCGTCGGTTGTCGCTTCACTGCCATTTACCAATTCTACTAATTTCTGACACAGCAAGTGTTTTTGAACTAATCAGTTGAGTAAATGATTCAGTAACTCTTTTTGTTTTTGGATGAATGTGTTTTGGAAAGAATTGGCTGAGTAAATGATTCAGTAACTCCTATTTCATTCTTAAATTAATGTGTTATGGAAAGAATTGGTTGAGTAAATGGTTTATTGACCCATAGTCAATCGTTTTGCTCATAATTAAGTTTTCAAACAATACAGTTAGGTAAATGCTTTAGTAGCTATGTTTCCATCACACACGTTATGCATATTTTGAAATATCGCATCATAAACAAGTGATGGAAATGCCAAATTTCGGGGGGAAAAAACCTTCATTTGCGCTCAGTTGTGTCGTTTCACTGCCATTCACAAATCCTACTATGAATTTGGACGTACTACTCTTTTTAAACATACTGTTTACTGCATACTATGTAGTAAGCAAGTATTTGATTTCTGACACAGCAAGTGTTTTTGAACGAATCAGTTGAGTAAATGATTCAGTAACTCCTATTTCATTCTTAAATTAATGTGTTGTGGAAAGAATCAGTTGAGTAAATGGTTTATTGACTCACAGTCAATCGTTTGGTTCATAATTAAGTTTTCAAACAATACGGTTAAGTAAATGCTTCAGTAGCTGTTTCTATCACACAATTTTTATGCATATTTTGAAGTATTACATCAGAAACGAGTCATCGAAACACCAAATTTCACACACACACAAAAAAAACTTTTACGCTTACTTGAGGTGATTTTTGACTTGACTTAAAAAACGTTGTTTTGCTAATAATAAGGGATGGAAACGCATTTACAGAATAAATTCCTCCATGTGCATCAAAAAAGTCATGTGACTTTGCACTATGTAATGGCATAATTTGACTAACCAGCGGACTGATGTCATTGCACAGCACACTCTTTTAGCATACTGTTTACTGCATACTATATAGTAAGCAAGTATTTGATTTCTGACACAGCTAGTGTTTTTGAGCAATATCAGTTGAGTAAATGATTCAGTAACTCCTATTTCATTCTTAAATTAATGTGTTATGGAAAGAATCGGTTGAGTAAATGGTTTATTGACTCACAGTCAATCGTTTTGTCCATAATTAATTACATTTTCAAACAATACGGTAAAGTAAATGCTTCAGTAGCTGTTTCTATCACACAATTTTTATGCATATTTTGAAGTATTACATCAGAAACGAGTCATCGAAACACCAAATTTCACACACACAAAAAAAAAAACTTTTACACTTACTTAAGGTGATTTTTGACTTGACTTGAAAAAAACGTTGTTTTGCTAATAATAAGGGATGAAAACGCATTTACAGAATAAATTTCTCCATGCGCATCAAAAAAGTCATGTGACTTTGCACTATGTAACGGCATAATTTGACTAACCAGCGGACTGATGTCATTGCTCAGCACACTCTTTTAGCATACTGTTTACTGCATACTATATAGTAAGCAAGTATTTGATTTCTGACACAGCCAGTGTTTTTGAACGAATCAGTTGAGTAAATGATTCAATAACTCCTATTTCATTCTTAAATTAATGTGTTATGGAAAGAATCAGTTGAGTAAATGGTTTATTGACTCACAGTCAATCGTTTTGTTCATAATTAAGTTTTCAAATAATACGGTTAAGTAAATGCTTCAGCAGCTATTTTTCCATCACACATGTTGTTATGCATATTTTGAAGTATCACATCAGAAACAAGTGTTTGAAACACAGAATTTCACACACACAAAAAAACATTCACGCTCGCTTGAGGTGATTTTTGACTTGTGCAAAAAACATTTTTTTGCGAATAATAAGGGATGGAAATGCATTTACAAAATAAATTCCTCCATGCGCATCAAAAAAGTCATGTGACTTTGCACTATGTAACGGCATAATTTGACTAACCAGCGGACTGATGTCATTGCACAGCACACTCTTTTAGCATACTGTTTACTGCATACTATATAGTAAGCAAGTATTTGATTTCTGACACAGCCAGTGTTTTTGAACGAATCAGTTGAGTAAATGATTCAATAACACCTATTTCATTCTTAAATTAATGTGTTATGGAAAGAATCAGTTGAGTAAATGGTTTATTGACTCAGTCAATCGTTTTGTTCATAATTAAGTTTTCAAATAATACGGTTAAGTAAATGCTTCAGCAGCTATTTTTCCATCACACATGTTGTTATGCATATTTTGAAGTATCACATCAGAAACAAGTGTTTGAAACACAGAATTTCACACACACAAAAAAACATTCACGCTCGCTTGAGGTGATTTTTGACTTGTGCAAAAAACATTTTTTTGCGAATAATAAGGGATGGAAATGCATTTACAAAATAAATTTCTCCATCCGCATCAAAAAAAGTCATGAGACTTTGCACTGTGGGACGGCATAACCTGACTAACCAGTGGACTGATGTCGTTCCACAGCATAGTCTTTTAGCATACTATTTACTGCATACTATATAGTAAGCAAGTATTTGATTTCTGACACAGCAAGTGGTTTTGAATGAATCAGTTGAGTAAATGATTCAGTAACTCATTTTGTTCTTGAATGAATGTGTTTTGGAAAGAATTGGCTGAGTAAATGATTCAGTAACTCCTATTTAATTCTTAAATTAATGTGTTATGGAAAGAATCGGTTGAGTAAATGGTTTATTCACTCACAGTCAATTGTTTTTTACATAATTAATTATGTTTTCAAACAATACGGTTAAGTAAATGCTTCAGTAGCTGTTTCTATCACACAATTTTTATGCATATGCAATTTTTATGCAAGTATTACATCAGAAACGAGTGATCGAAACACCAAATTTCACACACACACAAAAAAAACTTTTACGCTTACTTGAGGTGATTTTTGACTTGACTTGAAAAAAATGTTGTTTTGCTAATAATAAGCGATGGAAATGCATTTTCAGAATAAATCCCTCCATGCGCATCAAAAAAGTCATGTGATTTTGCACTATGGGACGGCATAACCTGGCTAACCAGCGGACTGATGTTGTTGCACAGCATTTGAATTGTCGTTTTGGCCCGAGCAAAGTCTGTCATCAATGAATTTCTGTATAATTATCTTCCAGAATAATTATCATCCAGCAGGCAGCAGAAATCCGCCTGTTTTTACCAGGGGAACCCCACCAAAAAAATGTGTATTTTACCCCCCGGAATGTGTTTTTTACTGGGGGACCCCCACCGAAACGCAGTTGGGCTAGTTTGAAGTAGGGTGGGTTTTGTTGTGAAAACCTGGCAACCCTGAATGGTTCACACAGGTCTATTTTTCAGAGTGAACACAGATAGCATGAAATGTTGGGGAATTCTCTGAACAGCACCGGGGCAAATTTGCGGCTCGCTTTCAGCCACGTTTTCTAAAAACAGCATCCCTCCACCTTGTCCTAATCAACAGCTTCTATGAAACAGAGCCTCTGCACCCAGGAATGAACCTGCTGTTCTTTCTGTGGACGCTCTCAAGGTACAGCAATATTGGTTACATTCTGGGATAAGCCTGCAAAACCAGCAATTAAATTTTAATCCATAACAAAGACGTCCTCTTTGAATAAATCAGGAGCTGGGTAATTGACTTGAGAGTTGGAGAAGTGGATGCCAATGGTTTGAGGCGATCTCATTGGCTGATGGCAGGACAGTTGGAGAGATAAGAGAAGTGGTTAGCAGGCCCTGCAGTCAGAGCCCGCAGGCACGCAACGCGCCGCAGTTGTCGGAGAGAATGAAATGTGACTTATCTGACTGACGGCTAGTTAGATGACGAATACAATTTCAATGTTGATTGAGAAGAAGAGCAGAGAGGAAGAAGAAAAAGGGATAGAAGTCACAGACGAAGCTGTACTATACCCTGTGTACCTGAAGGCGATGTTTGGAAGATTTTTAATGTCAAAACAAATTCTTTTGACACAGTTTATTGGTCTCTGACTACTATAAGCATGCTGTTCTTGAGTTTATCTCTCTCCGAATATCAGTCTGCTCAGAGCCGTCAATCATTTCAGCTCCACCTATAATGAGAGTTTGGGGTGTGGCTACTATAGCAGGATGAGCTAGGTGACAAAATAGTACATATTTCCATCAGTGATGTGTGTTTGTATGAAAATTGTACATACATATTTTAGTATGTTTAGATAGGCGTACTGTATTGAATGTTATTTTTTTTTTTTGTTTTTTTTTTACATACTGTACAAGTGTGACCAAGTTTAATATTTGTAGCAGGACTTTCATTAATCAGGAAATGACAGAAATTTTGTGTGTGAAAGGCAAAATTTCAAGAAAGACAAATATATGCACTTATACAAATACATATACACACACATACACACACACACACACACACACACACACACACACACACACACACACACACACATATGTATGTATATATTTGTGTGTGTGTGTGTGTGTGTGTGTGTATATATATACACACACACACATAAATTGAATATTTTACTGACATGTATTAATAGTAATAATAATAATACAATTTGAAACAAAAAACCAATATACTACATACCACACACACACACACACATATTTACATTTTAAATATATATATATATATATATATATATATATATATATATATATATATATATATATATATATATATATATATATATATAATTTTGTGAATATTTTAATTGCTAATTGTAAAAAGTATTAACTATATAATTAATAGTTGTTATATTCTAAATATTTATATTATATATAAAATACACACACACACTTAATAATTGTAGTTAGAAATGTGAGAATTAGCTAATAGAAAATTAATGTTTTAGCTTTATAAATATAATCAATATTTTAGTGGCTAATTGTAAAAATTCTAAACTATATAATTATTACTATTATTATATATCTATATATATAATATTTTTTCCCTATAAATATATTTTATTATTAATAATATTAATTAATAATTTGTTTATTTTGCAAATGTCACATTTAGCAAATAGAAAATTAATGTTTTAGCACTTACAAACATTTTATATATATATATATATATATATATATATATATATATATATATATATATATATATATATATATGTATGTATGTGTGTGCGTATATAATATTTCAGTAAATATTTAATTTAACTGCTAATTAAAAAAATAACTATACAGTTATTATTTTTGATATTACATTATATTATAAATAATTTTTAAACATATAAAATATATTAAAAATATATATAAAATATTATAAATAATAATAACAATTAATAATATTTGTTGTTTAATTTAGAAATGTACAATTTTTGAAAATTTATGTTGTAGTACCTACATTAATAACTGAAATACAGATGGAAGTAATACAGTAATTTGCACTATTTGTATGTCTGCGCTGTAATTAAATAAACATGAAACACAGGATTTGCAGTGTGTTTACTTGTATTCATGACAAAAATCATACAGAACAGACTGAAATGCTAATATTCAAATTAGGTACATGCGTTAGTTTTAATCTAATTAATTGCAAATGCAATACAATTAACCAAATTCAGTGACCTCATATTGCATATGTCAGTGTCTATCCAAACAGAAATTATGTATTTGTGCTAGAAGCATACTTTATATATGAACGCATATGAATATTATTAGGTTCACATAAAATTCTCATGCTATGTTGCCAAATCTACTCAGCCCCTATTTCATTTAAAGAGAAGCATTGCATGCAGAGACATGCATTCAAGTTTGATATTAGTAATTGACTTTGTTTTTATAGTTTTTGCTGGGTGTCAATTGTGTAAATATTTAGTTTATTAAGTGCTGCTTAGACTTTTTTTATTTTTTATTTTTTTTTTTGCAAAATGACTGAGCGCCACAATAGCGTATTATTGTAATAGATGACTCAGTATGTGGATCCCACTGCAGTGACTTTGACATTTTGGAGTGCGTTAAGCATTATGTGTAATATGCTCATCTGCACATCTCCTCCCAACTAATTTAAAGATGTGCTGAACCTCTGACAAGTCGCTATTCAAGGCCTTGTCGAAATTTTACCCTTGTACTTTGTCTTAAATGAAATATATTGCTGACGCAGCGTGTTTCTTACATCAGGCACATTTTAAGGCTTCCCTATCATATTCCCATAAGTTGGAATCACCTCTAGGGACGTACATTTACTTTCAAACTGTGTTGACTCAGGTTCATTTTCATCATAAATCATGTTAATATCTACAAGCAAACTTAATATACCTTCACGCAAGACCATGGTCATATATGCGATAAAATCCATGTATGCACATTCTTATTGTTTAATGTGAAAATGGACTGGTGTATTGCAGCAGTTAGCGGTTTCTTGGTGGCTTTCTGCTGCTCGTGCACATTACGGAGCAGCGTTGTCTCATGGGATATCATATTATGGACATTGATCTTTTTGTGAGGAGGGCTCTTGACAGCAGGAGGTGACAAAACCCTCTGGGAAATATTATCTTCTGCTCCTGACATCACAGCGTTGACAGTCTGCATTAGCATCACTGCTACGGTGTCGCGTGTAGGCAGCACAGTGTGTAAGGAAGTGAATTCATGTTCAAGTCATTCATTTTGGTGATTTGCAACAGTTATAGTATTAGTGTTAATATTTGTATTAATATTATTTACTTGTATACTTTATAGTAGATATATAGATACGTGTGTCTATGTATGTATGTGTATATCCTTATGAATCTCACTCAATGGAGGGGAGAACTAATAATATTTATTGTGAAATAAAATACAGAATTAAATAGAGTAATTTTTTACAATTTGTACTACTATACTTGTACTGCATAAATTTATAACTTTATAAATATTTTAAATTTCAATATTTGACATTTAATATTTCAAACATTTATTTTACAAATATAAAATGTTTTAAGTGTTTTCATTAAGTTTTAGTTGTATAATAAAACATGTCTTTATTATTATTAATAATAAAATTTTTATTTGTATATTGCATATTATAACTACATATATTTGTACTACTAACTTTATAACAATATTTCAGTTTAATTTAAATATTTGAAATTTAAATATTTCACATTTAACATTAAATATTTTAAATATTTTGTTTACAAATATAAAATGTTTTAATATTTTAAAATGAATCAATAGTTTACATACACATACTGTACATAAATGGGTACTACTAACAATATTTTATTTTAATTGAAATATTTCACATTTAACATTAAGTATTTTAAATGTTTTGTTTACAAATATAAAATGTTTTAATATTTTTATTAATATTTTACACACACACACACACATACACGTACTGTACAGACATTTGTATTACTAACTTTCTAGCAATATTTTATTTTAACTGAAATATTTCACATTTAACATTAAATATTGTAAATGTTTTGTTTACAAATATAAAATGTTTTAATATTTATATTAATTAATATTTCACGCACACGCACACGTACTGTACAGAAATTTGTATTACTAACTTTCTAACAATATTTTATTTTAATTGAAATATTTAAAATAGTTCGTTAAATGTGAAATGTTGTTTACAAATCTAAAATGTTTTATTATTTTTTTAATCGTTTACACACACAGATATACTGAACAAAAATTTGTACTACTAACTTTCTAACAATATTTCGTTTTAATTAAAATATTGCACATTTAACATTAAATGTTTTTACAAATATAAAATGTTTTAATATTTTTTTATTAATTCATAGTTTACACATACTGTACATTTATACTACTAACTTTCTAACAATATTTTATTTTAATTGAAATATTTCACATTTAACATTAAATATATTAAATATTTTGATTACAAATATAATGTTTAGATATTTTTTTAATAGTTTACACATACAGATGTACTGAACAAAAATTTGTACTACTAACTTTCTAACAATATTTTAATTGAAATATTTCACATTGAATATTTTAAATATTTTGTTTACAATTATAACATTTTTTTTTAAATATTTGATTAATTAATAGTTTACACACACATACTCTACATACATTTGTACTACTATTTTTTTATTTGAATTGAAATATTTTACATTTAACATTAAATATATTAAATATTTTGTTTACAAATATAAAATGTTTTAATATTTTTATAAAAAGTTTACACACACACACACACACACACAGTACATAAATTTGTACTACTAACTTTCTAATAATATTTCATTTTAATTGAAATATTGCACATTTAACATCAAATATTTTGTTTACAAATATACATTTTTTTAAATATTTTTATTAATAGTTTACACACACACACACACACACACTGAACATCAATTTGTACTATCAACTTTCTAACAATATTTTAATTGAAATATTTTACATTTAACGTTGAATATTTCAAATGTTGTATTAAAAATAATTTGTATGTAAAAATATTTTTATTAATTAATAGTTTGCACACACACACACATATATATACTGAACATAAATTTGTACTACTAACTCTCTAACAATATTTTATTTTAATTGAAATTTGCACATTTAACATCAAATATTTTGTTTACAAATATAAAATGTTTTAATAGTTGTATTAATTAATAGTTTGCACACACACACACACACACACACACACACACACACACACACACACAGAACATAAATTTATACTACTAATTCTCTAATAATATTTTATTTTAATGGAAATATTTCACATTTAACATTAAATATTTTAAATACTTTGTTTACAAGTATAAACATTTTTTATACTGATTAATAATTACATTTATTAATCCATAACATTTATATATATATATATATATATATATATATATATATATATATATATATATATACTTTCTGAGAGTAATATTTTCTTCTGAAGCACCAAACAAGTAATGTGTAATTTCAGGGCCACAGAATTGAAGTGGGTCAGTGCACTCGGGATGTATTCGGGCAGTAGTGTATCAAAATGGCATTACAAATTACTAAACGCCTCCAAGTGTGGTGAAATGATGTTCGGGACCATTTTCTTCTTGTAAACAGCCTAGAAATGCTCAGCAAACACTGAGGTGGATGTCAGGCAGCATCCGCATGCGAGAGACGCTCATAAATCTCAGAGTTTTTTCTTCCCCCACTGGCTTCTCTCTCTTTGGTTCCTCTTAATTTGAAGTTTGATGAATGCCCTCATCCCCTTCATCCTTCCTGTCGCTGTGAGTGGGAAAACAATTAGTTTTGTCCACTAATGAATCAAGACCGGCATGAATTCATTTTCATAAAAAGCAAATATGTTGTGGCAGAGGGCAGCGGGTCAAAGCCCACACAACAGATGCTTCAAATCAATGAGCTTTTTCATAATGACCACAACAAGAGGGATGTCACCTTTTGTTGGAGATTTATTCTGGATTTAATTGGAAGCTTTTTTTTTTTATGTGTAAGCAGTGTATCCATCATTTTGGAGCTTATTTAAAATGTGAATTTTATCTGATTTGATAACACATCAAAATTTCTTTGTTCCACAGGGGGAAAAAAAAAACAAAAAAAACAACAACATCAAGTTTGAAGTGACATCTGGGTGAGTAAATAATGATAGAACTGAATTGTTGTAATTTCTAAGTTTTAACATTTTATAATTGGTGGTGTTATATTATAAAACTCTTTTGGCTGTCAGGGATCGCTGATATCCACGGCACTTCATCTAAAGTTTTGAATGTAAGTTTTGAAAGCAGCGTCTCTAGCTCCTCAAGCGCTAATGTTCCCTGAATTTGGCAGGAGGCGTCGCATAGGCGGCTAAAAGTGACCGCAGACAGTTTGTTGCCTGATAAAAGTCATTTTGGAACAACGCCACATCTGTGATTGAATCTGCGGGCCTTGGGTTTAACACTCTCAACAGGAGGGAAATCTTGCCAGCCGACACAGATTTACAAACGCGGCCGCTAATGTTTTGCTTCTCGCACACATAAATGACACTGGGTCTCATACATAAGCAGGCGAGACTCAAGACATTTGCATTTTCCATTTTTTGGAAGTAGATAATATATAACAACTTCCAAACTATAACAAACTATAAAACAAAATTTAATAGATTCAAAGGTTTTAAATATCCAATAATAATAATAAAAAAAAGTGTGATTGAGTTTTTTTTTTTTTTTTTTTGTTTTAATCGATTGAGAGCACTAGTTGAAAGGTTTGAGGTTGGGAAGATATTAATAAACAGTGCTATTGTGAAATATTACAATTTATAATAACTGTTTTCTATTTGAATTAGGGCTGTCAAACTATTAATCATGATCAATCACGATTAATCGCATCCAAAATAAGAGTCTGTGTTATATATGTGTGTGTACTGTGTATATTTATCACACACACGCACACACACACACATATATGTATACATGCAGGTGTATTTTTATATTTACATAATAAATATACACAATACACACGTATATTATGTAAACAAACTTTTATTCTGGATGTGATTAATCGCGATTAATCATGAGTAATTGCAAAAATATGCAATTATGAGTAAAAAAAAATAATGAATTGATTGACAGCACTAGTTTAAAGGTTTGAGGTTGGGAAGATTAATATTTTTGTAGTCTCCTTTGCTTATCCATGCCATTTTTATGCCTTTTTTTTAAAATTTTTTTCAAAAATACAGTAAAACTTTTTTCTTGTTGAATTAGGGCTGTCAAACAATTAATCGTGATTTATCGCATCCAAAATAAAAGTTTGTGTGTGTCTGTGTGTATATATATATATACACACAGACACACACAAACTTTTATTTTGGATGCGATAAATCACGATTAATTGTAATTATTAGGGCTGTCAAAAGATTAATCGCATACAAAATAAAAGTTATAGTTTGCCTAATATATGTGTGTGTACTGTGTGTAATTATTATGCATTTATAAATACAAACACATTCTTGTATTTATTTAAGAAATATTTACAAGTATATGTATTTATTATAATTTGTATATAATTTATATTATATATAAATAAAAATATTTTGTACATAAAAAACATATTTCTCTTAAATATATACATTATATACATTATATACATTAAATACATTCAATATATACATTAACGTGTATACACACACACTACTTGCATGTATATATTTAATAAAATGCTATATTTATAAATAAAATATATTATATATAAATTTGTGTTCTGCAATGATTAATCGCATCCAAAATAAGTGTGTATTCTGTATATTTATAATGTATAAATAAATACACACACGTGCATGAATATATAGAAGAAAAATGTTAGGAAGGAAAGGAAAGGACGAGACGTGAGGCCAAGTATGGTGACCCATACTCGGAATTTGTGCTCTGCATTTAACCCATCCAAGTGCACACACACAGTAGTGAGTAGTGCACAAACACGCGCACACACACACACACCGTGAACACACTGCCGGACCTGGGACTCGAACCCGCAACCTTTTGATTACAAGCCCGACTCCCTAACCATTAGGCCACAGCTGCCTCATTTAATATATAAACATTTATATATTAAATGAGTTTTTAAGCATACATAGTAAATGTACACACACATATATATTATGTAAACAAAAACTTTTATTTTGGATGCTATTAATCGTGATTAATCATTGCACAGCACTGATATAAATATAAACACTCTCTATATAAATATCTTTTATTAAATATATGAATGCATGTATTTATATACATAATAAATATACACAGAACACACATATATTACATAAATACAAGTTTTTATTTTGAATGCGATTGATCACGGTTAATCACGATTATTAGTTAGATTAATCAAACGATAAATAGTTACATTTCAATTTTAAAATAAACAGAATTTAATTGAAATATAAGTCTTTTTGTAACATTGTAAATGTCTTTATTGTCCCTTTTGATCAATTTAATGAGTCTGTTGGAAAAAAGTATTCATTTCTTTTAAAAAATATTGTACAAACCCAATCTATTGAACCATAATGTGTATAAAGACAAATTATTATTATTATTACTATAATTAAAGGACCTATAGATTGAGGCAAACTCCATATAAACTGTTTCAGTGTGTTTGGAACTTGCACTCAAAGTGAATCTGTTGTCTTGACATCTTTATAATGAAGCCAATTCTCATTCATTAGTGACTGAACACTTCAAAGGCAATTAAAGAGGCACAGGCTTTGTCTTGAGATGGATCAAGCCCATTAGGGGCGTCTTATCAAAGAGTCCATCAGGCCATAAAAATGTTAGGCTTCAGTCTAAAGACCTCACGTCCCTTATACTGCATCTTGTTACGACAGCGAGCAGGAGGCTATTAGTACGGCTGTCCACTAATTCTCGTCATAGACAAATGATTCATACAACATGCTTGCATTCAAAGTTGACATAAATGATTTTGCATAACCCACTAATTGAATGACTCACTAGCGGTTATTAGAGCCAAGAACATAAAAATATTAGAGAAGAATAGAAAGGGAAGTAGTATAATGAAAAAAGGACACATATGAACATGTAGTGAAGAAGTTCTGATTAGGAAGGACAGGTGGAAAAGACAGCATTATTATCAATACAGCAGCTTGTGCTGCTCATCACTGTGGTTTTTATTGTTCTTTATAATGAACTTAGTGTTAATAAATTAATGTATCAGTTTTGAGCATGTCATGTCATCAGTTATTTGTTTCAATGAATGAATGTGTTGAACAATTTGGTTCAATGAGTGATTTGGTGACTAATCACGTTTTCTTGAATGAACATGTTTACTGAATGAACTGAAGCAATCAATTCAGTGAGTGATTCTGTGACCCAATCACATGTTTATTTCCTGAATGAATCTGTGTTTATTGAACAAATCGGGTTAGTGAGTGATTCAGTGACTCAGTCATGTTTCTATTTCCTAAATTAATCTGTGTTTATTGAACGAATTAGTTCAGTGAGTGATTCATTGATCCAATCACGTGTCTGTTTCCTGGAAGAACCTGTGTTTATTGAACAAATCAGTTTAGTGAGCGATTCAGTGACCCATTCACGTGTCTATTTCTTGAATGAACCTGTTTATTGAACGAATCGGTTTAGTGAGTGATTTAGTGACTCAGTCACATGTCTATTTCCTGAATGAACCTGTTTATTGAACGAATCAGTTTAGTGAGTGATTCAGTGACCCAATCACGTGTCTATTTCCTGAACGAACCTGTGTTTATTGAACAAATCAGTTCAGTGAGTGGTTCAGTGACCCAATCATGTGTCTATTTCTTGAATGACTCAGTGACTCAAATACATTTATTTTCTAAATGAATCCGTGTGTATTCAGTGAATTGGTTCAGTGACTCAATCATGTGCTTATTTCCTGAATGAATCCGTGTTTATTGAACAAATCGGGTTAGTGAGTGATTCAGTGACGTGTCTATTTCCTGAATGAATCTGTTTATTGAACGAATCAGTTTAGTGAGTGATTCATTGACCCAATCACGTGTCTATTTCCTGAATGCATCTGTTTATTGAGCAAATCAGTCAGTGAGTGATTCAGTGACCCAATCATGTTTTTATTTCCTGAATGAATTAGTGTTTGTTGAACAAATCAGTTTAGTGAATCATTCAGTGACCAAATCACGTCTATTTCATGAATGAATCCGTGTTTATTGAACGAATAGGGTTAGTGAGTGATTTAGTGACTCACGTGTCAATTTTCTAAATGAATCTGTTTATTGAACGAATCAGTTCAGTAAGTGATTAATTTACCCAATCACGTGTCTGTTTCCTGAATGAACCTGTGTTCGTTGAATGAATCAGTTAAGTGAGTGATTCAGTGACCCAATCACATGTCTATTTCCTGAATGAGTCAGTTTAGTGAGTGATTCAGTGACCCAATCACGTGTCTATTTCCTGAATGAATTTGTGTTTATTGAACAAATTGGGTTAGTGAGTGGTTCAGTGACTCAGTCACGTCTATTTCCTGAATTAATCCGTTTTTATTGAACGACTCGGAGTGATTCAGCCACTTAATCACTCATTTCTTTCCTGAATGAATCCATGTTTATTGAACAAATCAAATCAGTGAGTGATTCAGTGACCCAATCACATTTATTTCCTGAATGAATCTGTGCTTACTGAACGAATCAGTTCAATGAGTGATTCAATGACCCAATTACGTGTTTATTTCCTGAATGAATCCATGTTTATTGAACAAACTGGTTCAGTGAGAGATTCAGTGACCCAATTACGTTTATTTCCTGAATTAATTAATGTTTAAAGAATGAGTCAGTTCAGTGAGTGATTCAGTGACCCAATCATGTGTTTATTTACTGAATGAACCCATGTTTATTGAACAAATCACTTCAGTTAGTGAGTCAGTGACTTAAACACTTGTTTCCTTCCTGAATTAATCTGTTTGTTGAACAAATTGGTTCAGTGAGTGATTCAGTGACCCAATCATGTGTTTATTTTCGGAATGAATGCAAGTTTATTGAACAAATTGGTTCAATTTTGAATTCTTTATAAACCTTGCCCAGACTGATTCAGCGACCCAATCACATTTTTATTTCCTAAATGAACCTGTGTTTATTGAACAAATCGGTTCAGTGAGTGATTTAGCGACTTAATTGCTTGTTTCTTTTCTGACTTAATCCATGCTTATTGAACGAATTGGTTCACTGAGTGATTTAGTGACCCAGTCACGTCTGTTTCCTTAATGAATCCGTGTTTATTGAATGAATCCATGTGTATTGAATGAATCAGTTCAGTGATTCAGTGACCCAATTACTTGTTTATTTCCTGAATTAATCTGTCTTTACTGAACGAGTCGGTTCAGTGAAAGAATTAATGACATACTCATTAAGACTACATTGAAAGAGTGGTTTGTCAAACAACAAAAACTGATGAGAAAGCACTATTTCATTAGCTCATCAGTGTTGTTGTGACATTGTTTTTGGCACATTACCTTTCTCAGACTCTCTCAGCGCAGCTTCATTTGTTGTAGGGAAAAAATAAACAGCAATTAATGCAAGAGCCATAAAACAAGCTTGAAAGAGATATGAGGCAATAATATATGCTTTGATGGAGGGCTTCTGAGAGCATTCTGGTTCTTTCATGTGTTATGGAGTATTAAAGCAGGGTTTTCTCAAGCAGGTATTTCATTATTGTTTCTAATCAGCCCAGCTGCAGACCCCAATATCGTCAGTGTTTATCAGAGACCAGAGAAACAATGGCCACAAAAAGCAGCGTGGAAGAGGGAATTGAGAATTTGGCTTTATATCCCACAGTGATTACTTTTTCTTGAAATTCCAAATTACTATAGTGCTTTGCAGGCAGCGTTGCAATGATATTTCTCAAAAATGAGTGGTTCGGGGTTTGTTCTAAACTCATAATAAACTTATAATGAATTCTGAATTCTTTATAAATTTAGCCCAGACTACTTTGATTCACAGATGTCTGAATGAACCAATTCATTGAAAATAATTCTGCTTTAATATAACAAGCAACAGAATCAGTTTGTTCTGATGGTTCAAAAGTGAAACCCACTAAAATGATTCAAAGATGACATAATTCCCTGTCATGGCCTTTTGCGAGAATTCAAAAGACTCTAGGCGTCCAATTATAGGATCACAACGGCAAGCTCGCTCACATGCATCTCAATAAGGGTGATATTTTACATCTTCCATTATCAAAGAACGCTTTAACCCACTCAAATCTCTTTTAAGCGCCAGAAATCTGTCCGATCTTTGATAGCACCTTGTACATACCTAATAAATACTAATGAACTTCTCGTATTTCTTTCGCTACTCTCTAATATTTTAAATTCTCTTACATCTCCCAAGATCAAGGTGGGGTGCAGAAACCACAACAAAAATTAGAGTGGTTTATGGTGGGAGAGAAATCCACATATAATGGGTTATACTTTGAGATATAGCTGAAAGAATCCATTTGGAGTGAAGCCATAAGACGACGCACCGTCAGGATAAGATCCGACTGGGGACCGCTTTCGGCCCACGATCTGGAGAAGGATATCGATTATCCTTTTGGCCTAAATGATGCACTGGGTATTTGGCGTCCATTTGCTCGTGTGAAATACGCTCCACGGGTCACCACACATGTAGCCCGTGTTGTCGATGCTTGTTTGCCGTTTATCTGGGGGGGTGTGATGGAGTGAGATTGAGGTTTGGTGGATGCTGCTCTTGCCAAGAGAGCAAATGTGGACTGTTTTTTTCCTTTAGTAATGAACTTGCTGGAAAGTGATCCTATTTTTTTATTTATTTTTTCAAGTTTGTGACATTAACTGCCGTGTAAGTCCTATAATAATAAATATACATTTAATAAACACAAAAGTATGGAAGCCTGTTTCCTCTAATGAATAATAATAATAAAAAAAGGTAATTGTGACTTTTTAGCAATTTGGACTTCAAAACTCACAATTGAAAGCTGATATCATGCAATTCTAAGAAAAAAAAAAAATCTGAATCATGAGTTTGTATTTGCAAGATGTAAACTTGCAGTTGTGAGAAAAAAAATATTTTTTGTGAGTTTATATCGTAACTCTGAGGAAAAAAAGTCAGAATTGTGAGTTTGTATCACGCAATTCTCAGAAAAAAAGTCAGAATTGCGAGATATAAACTTGCATTTGCAAGAAAAAAGCCAGAATTGCGAGTTTATATCACGTAATTCTGATAGAAAAAGTCAGAATTGTGAGTTTTTGTAATTCTGAGAAAAACAATCGGTATTGCGAGATATAATCTCTAAAAACTTGCATTTGCAAGAAAAAAAGTCATTGCGAGTTTATATCATGCAATTCTGACTGTATAACTTGCAATTCTGATGCAATGCTGAGAAAAAAGTCAGAACTGCAAGTTTATATCATAATTGAGAAAAAAAGTCAGAATTTCAAGATAAAGTCGCATTTGCAAGAAAAAAGTCAGAATTGCAAGATATAAAGTCACATTTGCAAAAAAAAGACACAATTGCATATTTTTATCACGTAATTCTGAGACAAAAGGTCAAAATTGCAAGTTTACATGATGCATGTTTGACTATAACTCACTTTTGCAAGTTTGTATCATGCATTTCTGAGAAAAAAGTCAGAATTATGAGTTTATCACGTAGTTCTAAGAAAATAAGTCAGAACTGCAAGATGCAAACTTGCATTTGCAAGAAAAAAGTTGGAATTGCAAGTTTATGTCATGCAATTTAAAAAAAAAAAAGTCAGAATTGTGAGTTTATATCACGCAGTTCTAAGAAAATTAGTCAGAACTGCTAGATTTAAACTTGCGTTTGTGAGGAAAAAAAGTCTGAATTGTGAGTTATATTTTGCATTTCTGACTTTATAACTTTCTATTGCAAGTTTGTATCATGCATTTCTGAGGAAAAAAAACTCAGAATAGTGAGTTAATATCAGTTCTAAGAAAAGTCAGAATTGTGAGATATAAACTTGCATTTGTGAGAAACAAGTCTGAATTGTGAGTTATATTTCGCATTTTTGACTCACTCACTTTTGCAAGTTTGTATCATGCATTTCATGCAAGAAAAAAAGTAAGAATTGTGAGTTTGTCATGCAGTTCTAAGAAAATAAGTCAGAATTGCGAGATGGAAACCCGCATTTACAAGAAAAAAGTAAGAATTGTGAGTTTGTCATGCAGTTCTAAGAAAATAAGTCAGAATTGGGAGATGCAAACCCGCATTTACAAGAAAAAAGTCAGAATTGTGTGTTTATATCATGCAATTTTGAGGAAAAAAAAGTCAGCATTGTGAGTTACTTTTCACGTTTCTGACTTTATATCTCACTACTGCAAGTTTGCAGCATGCATTTCTGAGAAAAAAAAGTCAGAATAGTGAGTTTATATCACAGTTCCAAGAAAATAAGTCTCTCGCATTTCTGAGAAACTGAACGCTATTGCAAGTTTATATCATGCAATTCTTAGGGGAAAAAAAAAAAAAAGTCAGAATTGTGAGATGTAAAGTTGCAATTACCTTTTTTTTCAATTCAGTGGAGTAAATGGGCTTCCATAACACAGACACTTCTGTCAAAACGTAAAAAAACAAAAAAACAACCAGTAGTTGGTAACAGGTAACAACCAGTAGTGTATAATAAAACTAAATTCATTTTAAAAATAATTAAATAGTCAGAAACATCAATATTTTACCAATAAGGCAAACATTTAATAACCTTACACATAACCTCTGTAGACCAAAGCTCACCACATTTTATGTGTGGCCTGAGGTGTCTTACAAACATGATTGTTTCTCCTCCCCTCTACGTCTCCTCTGTGCGCCCCAGAGCTTCCCTTTTCCCCCTCATGAGGCATGCCCCCCCCACCAATCCCATCTCTGACACCAACCTGACAAGCATCAACGTTGTCAAGTCCCCAACGGATGACAAGCCAATCCATCTTCACCCCACGGCAGCCCTTTAAAACAAGCCCTGTCATCATTCTCCGCCCTCCGCCAAGGAGAATGAAGATGGGGACACGGATACATTTCATACATGCTGTCGACAAATTGCCGACAGATGTTGACTGTAAAACTTCACCTTTCCGTAATGTAAAAAACCTTCAGCAAATAGGTGACACAATCACCAAACTTTCAAATTATGCCACATATAATCTTATGCACTGCCGTTCAAAGATTTGGGATCTCTCTTTTTTTTTTTTGGAAGTTTTTTATGCTCATCAAGGCATTTATTTGTTTCTATTTTAATATATTTTAAAATATAATTTATCCCTTTGATACAAAACAGAATTTTCAGCATCATACTTCAGTCTTAAATGTCACATGTTCCTTCAGAAATCATTCGAATATACTGATTTATATATCTGTTTTGTATACTCTTTATATACTCTTTTCAGGAATAAAAAGTAACAAATGAGTTCAAATGTTCAAATGAACAGCATTTATTCGAAATAGAATTTTTTTTGTAACAATATACACTACCATTCAAACTTCTGGGGTCAGTAAAAAAAAAATAAAAATTATATTTATATATATATATATATATATATATATATATATATATATATATATATATATATATATATATATATATATTGTTTTTTTTTTTTTTTTTAAGAAATTCATACTTTTATTCAGCAAGGATGTGTTACGTTAATAAAAATGTTACACTGTTATTCTTTTTTGAATAAATGCTGTTCTTTTTAACTTTTTATTCATCAAAAAATCAATTATAAATAAATAAATTAATAATAAATTAAATAAATTATAATTTAATCTATATTTAAATAATAAACAGAAATTTAAAATTGTAATAATATTCCACAATATTAAGTTTTTTTCTGTATTTTTGGTCAAATAAATGCAGCCTTGGTGAGCACAAGAGACTTATTTAAAAAACAATAAAAATCTTACTGATCCCATTCTTTTGAATGGCAGTGTACATTAACACAAAGCTGTTTTAAAATATTAAAGAAAATAATATTAGGAGGATATTAATGAATTAGCATGTAAATAAGAAAAACTTATTTAAATATTTTCCCAGAATTTTTTGGATGAATAGAAAGTTCGTAAGAACAGGATTTATTAGAAATATGTTCAGTTCCCTTTAATGTTTCAAGCACTAAATATACTATTGGACTGCTTAAATAATTGTATGCCTAATGGAAAAGCTGATTTAATTAACTGTAAAATTGTCTGAAATATTGGCAACTTTATCTTCGCGACCCAAGTTTTTGATCAACTTCCAAATATGCGGTTCTTCACAGCGGCCCAAAACATGAATGTTGAATGAGTTTCGACGTTCCTCTATGAATATTTAAGCGACGACACAAAGACAGCCCACGCTGCTGCCATTGAACAAAAATTCGGTGTCCACCATCCACATTGCTCATTAAAATGAGATTTAACAGGGATTTTCATTTTCAGTAACAAATGTATTCATGGCTAGCCCATCAGTCATTGTCAAAAGTAATCTCATTTTCCTCGTGCGAGGGAGACAGACGCACAAGGAGGAGAGCGACAGCTTTTTTCGGCCGAGAGGGAGGGGTGCTGGATATTGTCCACCTCCTGCCGTCTTTTCACTTCCTGTCACACAGGAATAGGTGGAAACCCACTGTTACCGGAGCGCTTCAAAGCGCTTATAAATTTCCATATTTCCCATCCTGACACAAAAACAAGTGATATTATTTACAAAAATAGAGGCTAAGGAAAAAAAGAAAAATCGCTGTGCGCTGTGTGGAAATAAGATGAGGAATTAGCAAATGAATGCTACAGTGGCCCTCTGCATGTTACCTACACTGTGACAGTTTGTTATCTTTGGCTAAACAGCTGTGTGTTGTGCCGAACCCTTTACGCCCCCCTCACACACAATCCAAAATTAACTTTTGGCCAAACCTAACGAATGGCAAGTGGATTGGGAAAATTTACAAGCCGTAAATGTATCGTTCCAACCATTAAATTGAAATTCATTTTCATTTTAAATTAGTTTTTTCTTTTTCTTTTTAATATTAAGTTTAAAAAATTGCATTTAATTTAAAATATATTATCATTTAATAAGTTAAATTTTTTACATCCATACTTATTAAATTGCATGTCATGAGCTATAAAATAACACAAATATTATAAATCATTTATTTGTTTTGTTTTTAAGATTTATTTTTTGGGCATTTTATTTAGAGAAGGGGGTGGGATCGGGAAAGGTCCACGAGCCGGGATTCGAACTTGAGACGCCTGACGGCGCGCTAACCACGAGGCTATTGGTGCCAACATAGACATTATTGTTATTTTAGCATCACTGAGATACTAAAATAACAGTAGTCAAGTTGCTTTGCACATCTGATTATCATTATATCATGTTATATAATGGGTTATAACAATCGTGTTATATAATTAACCTTCTGTCTGTGTATATTCACAGATCCGGTTGTCTTTTTTTCCCTCTCTTTACATAAATATCTCATCAAATGTAATGGAATATGAGGTACTATGTTAAATAATTAACCTTAGATTCAAGAGATGTTTTAGTAGGTGGTTTGTGTTGAATTGTTCACTTCAGCGAGGGTCAGACTATCATTATCACAATTCATTTTAAAACAATTGTATGTTACGGCTTCTTACATGGATTTACCCACCAAATCCAGCTTTACAGACTTTTCTGTGCTTAGTTTTGCAAACTGCTTAAATCCACAGACACACATTGATGTTAAAATTCCCTTTAAACCTCTATATTGTCACTCTCTGCAGTCGGTGTGAAGAAGAGAGTGATTTACCATCTGTTTTTCCACTTGTATCGACTTAAACATCACATCTCATTTTCAGCATGTACAACAGACTGCTTTACTCGAGTAGGGTAATTGAAGAGGTTACGTTACGTAGTTTAAGATTTGACGTAAAGTCACGCACGTCAAGTGCATGATATGGGTGCGTTTTTACGAGCAGATTTACACATGTTTGTTTTATCTGTAAAAACACAAGTGCGAGGAGAGATTAAGAGACGGCGAATGTGAACCCACACGCCGCCGAACCCCAACGATCTGCCAAGAGCTTACCGGGGGAAAACAACATCTGAGTCCTGTGAAAAACCACCGTTGATGTGCTAAATCTGTGATAAACAGAAGAACTGTTGCATTTTGGTGCATTTGGGGGTAATTGATACCTGAAAGCTTAAAGGCTTTAGACTGTGCAACATGAAACTGCATTTTACTGCTCAACAGTCAGTTTGATTCTCACACAAGGATGCAAATACACTAGACGCAAAAAGGAGCTTTTCTTGGGTCATTTTTGGTTCCCCAAAAAACCTTACATTGAACTGTTCTTTAAAAGAACCACACTTTTCTTTTCAGGTTCTTTAGATTATTTAATAATCTAAGATTCTTCATGGAACCATAAATGGAGAACTACTGGGGGACTATTTTAGGTTCCCCGAAAAAAAAAAAAAAAAAAATTTAATTTAAGAGTTTTTAAAATAAGGATTCCAAAATAGGAATCGAAAAAGGGTTCCATGGACATTAAAGAATCTTCATGGAGCTATAGATGGAGAACCATTGGGGAACTATTTTAGGATCCCCAAAGAACCTTTCATCTAAGAGTTCTTAAAAGAATCATCCAAAATAGGTTCTAAAAAAGGATTCCATTAACATTACAGAATCTTACAGAAACCAAAACCATTTTAGGTTTACCTTTCACGAAATGGTTCTTAAAAGAACCACATTTTTCTTAGTGTGAAGAACATTAAGAACAATAATCTAAAGAACCTGTTTCAATTATAAATAACTATTTGTGGAATGAAAAGATTCCATGGATGTTAAAGGTTCTTCATAGAACTATAGATGGAGAACCATTCACTCTGAAAAAGGTCTTTTATTGGCATTGATTGTTCCGTGAAGAACTTTGAACATCTATGGAACTTTTCAAAAGCAGAAAAGTTTTTTTAGTGGAAAAAGTGTCTTTAGATGTTTAAAACGTTCTTCAAAAAGGTTAACTGAAGAACTGGTTGCTAAAAGGTTCTTTAGGGAACCAAAAATTGTTCCTCTATGGCATCACCACAAAAACACCCCTTTGGAGCCTTTATTTTTAAGAGGAATGGAATGTGGATGGTTTTGTGGAACGGTAACATTCCATTAACGTTAAAGCACAGATGGAGAACTATTAGGAAACCATCTTACGTTCCCCAGTGAGCCTTTCAATGAATAGTTCTTTAAAAACAAACAAACAAACAAACAAAAAAAAAAAAACAGTTTTCTTAGTGTGAAGAACATTTTAATAATCTAAAGAACCATTTTATGGAATGGTAAGATTCCACTGACGTTAAAGGATCTTCATGGAACCATAGATGGTGAACCATTAGGAAACCATTTTAAGAAACTTAACACTTAACAGTTCATGTTTTTCTTAAAACAAATGAAGAAGAACCTTTTTTTGTCTAAATGGTTCCATAAAGAACCTTTAACATCTGAAGAACCTTTCTGTTTCACAGAAGGTTCTTTGTGGCAAAAGAAGGTTCTTCAGATTCTAAAAAGGTAAGAAAGAGATGGTTCTTTAAAGAACCTTTAACAGGTTGGTTCTTTGTGGAATCAAAAATTCTTGCTGGATCTTCACAGCAATCACCTTTTAAATCACCTTTATTTTTAAGAGTGTAGAAGGACCATTTTTGGGTCTTTAAACCAAAAAGGTGTTCGTCATTTTAGTTTCCCAGAGAACCTTCCAATCAATAGTTCTTAAAAGAACCACTATTTTCTTAGTGTAAAGAACATTTTAATAATAAAGAACCGTTTGTGGAACTGTTCCACTGACATTTAAAGATCTTCATGGAACCATAGATGGAGAACCATTTCAGGTTCCCCAAAGAACCTTACACTAAACAGTTCTTAAAAGTACCAAGGTTTTCACAGCAGCACTAAAATAATTTAAAGAACCTTTTATGGAATGGTAAGATTCCATTGACATTAAAGGATCTTCATGGAACCATAGATGGACAACCATTGGGGGACCATTTAAGGTTCCCCAAAGAACCTTTAACTGAACTTTTTTTTTCTCTTAGTGTGAGGAACATTTTAATAATCTAAAGAACCTTTTTCCACAATAAAGAACCTTGATGGAATTAAAAGATTTCATGGACGTTAAAGGTTCTTCATGGAACCATTTTAAAAATGGTTTCCCATTTTTAGATTTCCAAGAAAACATTTTACTGAGCAGTTTTTAAAAGAATCATGTTTTAGAGGTTCCAAAAGTGGATGGTGATGGTTCTTCATGGAACCATCAATGCCAATTAAGAACCTTTACTTTTAAGAACATTTTAATAATCTAAAGATCCTTTTGTGGAATGTAAGATTCCATGGACATTAAAAGATCTTAATGGAACCACAGATGAAAAACTACTGGGGAATCATTGTAGGTTCCCCAAAGAATGTTTCACTGAACAGTTCTTAAAAGAACCACGTTTTAGAGGTTCTAAAAGTAGTTGGTTGTCCTTGTGATGGTTCTTCATGGAGCCAACAATGCCAAATAAGAATCTTTACTCTTAAGAGTGTATGAAGAACATTTCAATAATCTAAAGAACCTTTTTCCCTCTAAAAAAAACCTTTTGTCAAATGAAAAGATTCCATGGATGTTAAAGATTCTTCATGGAACCACAGATGGAGAACCATTTGGGAACTATTTTAGGTTCCCCGAAGAACCTTTCATTTAAGAGTTCTTAAAATAAGGATTTCAAAATAGGTTCTTA